>ML675621.1:11325860-11421206 GCA_007922155.1 Mesoclemmys tuberculata
CCAAGCTCTTTGAGTCTCCTCTCATAAGGCAGATTTTCCATTCCTCGGATCATCCTAGTAGCCCGTCAATCAATTAGTGATTGGTGTCTGCTAAAGAAGAACTCCAAATAAGCTAAGGGCACCTGGCACATGTATGTATTTATTTAAGATTTACAGAGCACATATCCTATGCTCCAGCTGGTATTCAATACACTGAAAATACAGATGAAGTGAGTAGATAAACTGCTCATCTGATGTTACCATCTCTCTCCACCCTTAGACCCCCCCAGTCCTCAAAAGCACAGGAAAAGAGAGGGACGCTGTAGTATGCTCAGAGTACAAGCTGTCTCAAAACAGAACAAGCGTGTGTATATCAAAGTTGAGGATCCTCCACAGAGAGTGCCCAGCCAGGATCTCCTGGCTCTTTAAACTTGGGTCAGAGGTAGGGCTTCCACTTCAGTGCGTCCCCACTCCCATGTTCAGCAGAGTCCAACAGGAAGAAGGATAGGGTGAGATTCTCTGCTGCATCTCTAAGAGACACAAGCATAAAAATCACAGCCATCAGGGATGGGGGCTTGAGATGCTGGCAAACGAGGTGCCAGCTCTTGCCAAGGCTTTAGGCCTCAATAGAGGACTGACAATTCATTCCTGGAAATCAGTCTGGTTCACCTGTGTGTTAATAGGGTTAAGATGAGTACTGAACTCGTAACAATGTGGTTGGACTTTATTAGATGCTTGCATGTTGTTACATGCATTAGTCTCACTTATAATATTACATACAATAAGATTTAAGTTTTTACTTTAGAACCATAAAAAAGGTTTGCTCTGAAACCGTGAACCCAGTCAGGAGGGATTGACTCCTGTCCAGGAAGGCCTAGCAAAACTAAATGGGCCATTGTGGGAGATCACAATACAAACACTTGGTTAACTGCACCTTGTGGCAAACAGCCAGCCTCCCCCTGGTGGGTCTCGTACTTTACCTTCTGTTTGGGGGCCAGGGCGCCCCCAGCTGCCTCGTCTCCCCTGGCTGTAGAGGAGCTCTGTCTCCTGGCCTGGGAGGGAACCTTCGCCTTCAGCTGCTCCAAGCCTTCTGGCACCTTCCCCTGCATTTGTTCCCTCCCCCTCCTTTAGGGAAGACAGGGTTTAAATACCCCTGGCCAGGCCCTTCATTGGGTCCAGGTGCCGTTAATTGTCCTGCTGTGCTTTTGGGCCCTCACACCAGCCCTGACACACCCTTTTACAGCCATCTGGACTGACTTTATCACAACCTTCATGCCCAAAGAGGCTATGGGCAAAAGGGCTCACTGCACCATCTTGAATTCTGGAAGAAGGAAATAAAAATAGCTGGCAAGAAAATGCTTAATCTCTTTTGCTGTTTTGACTCTCACTGGTCCAAGCTACAAACCAGAAGCAGAGATCCCCATGGTCAGCCTGAGTTAGCCCTAAAGGACACTCAAAGCTGACTGATTACCACATGCTGGTACCTTTTGGAAACCACAGACCAGTGGTCCATAAACTTTTAACAGGGTGGCCCCTCTTACCTCTGTCTGCACCCCCTCAGGAGTCAGGGCCAGGGCCAAAACCTGAGCAGGAGGCATGGCCGGGCCAGGAACCAAGGACTGAGGCTGAGGGCAGGTACCAGGCAGGGCCAAAAGCAGAACTGCAGCGAGGACTGTGTGGAGACAGAGCTGGGGGCCCTGGAGCTACAGCTGGGCGATGAGCTGGAGCCCGAGGCTGGGGCCGCAGCCAGGTGTGGAACTGTGGCCAGAGTGGGTCTGGGGCCATGAGTGCAACCGGGGCCAAGGCACGAGCTATGGCCAAGTGCAGAGCCAAGACCCAAGGCTGGGCCTGGAAAGGGAGTTGCAGCTGGGAGCGGGGCCGGGTGATACTCCCTTCCCACCTGCTGTGGGGGCTGGCCCTGGCACACTGCACTCCCCTAAACGCTCCTCCACACCCTCCTGGGGGGCTGCGCCCCACAGTTAGGGGACCTCTGCCATAGACACAAACTCATCTGAGTATATATGTTTGCTTGCTTTAATGTTGTAATGTTCTCATTTCTTCTCTTAGCTAATAAATCCTTAGTTAGCTTACTATAGGAGCGGCTGCAAGTGTTGTTTTTTATGTGATATCTCACATACAGACTGACCTGGGGTAAGTAAATGGTTTCTTGTGACTGGAAGCAACCTGATTATTTCGTGATCTTTGGTGTACAGAAACCAACTGTCAGGAAGTCCAGCTTGCCTGGATGGCAAGATAGACGAGTGCTCAAGGGGACTGTCTCTGATGCCGTGGTTATAGTGTTTTAGGAGCTCACTCTTGTTACTGGATTGGTGAAATCTAACCATAGAACGTACCACCAGTTTGGGGTCTCTGCCCTGCTCTTTGACAGTGTGCTGTGAGACTGGCCCATGCGGTCGTGAGCTGCTCCAACCAGAGTGATGAGGCTAACATGGCTCTAGGCCACCTTCGCACTCTCCTGGTCATGATTTCTGCAGCCTCTGAAAGCTGCCTTTTGGGCCATGGCACTGTCCAGAACCACTCCAGTGCTGAGTGCTGCAGCCTCACTCATCCTTGACACCCTACTTGAGAGTTTCAGAGGGGGGCCTCCCCCAGCCAGAATTGGGGTGTAAAAAGGCAGGAGCAGATGTGAGAATCTCACCTGCAGCTTTTCAAATAGGCAGCTCCCTAGCAACGTACGGCTCTATATCAAAGCCAACACCTTGAATTCAAAGAAAAGGAAACTATTATTTATATTATGGTAGGACGCAAAGGCCCCGATAAGGAATAGGGCCCCATTGTGTCCGGTGCTGTAGAAAAACAGGAAAAAGATAACCCCTGCCATGAAGAGTTCACAGTCTAAAGACACCAACAGGCCAAAAATATGGGATATGGATATGACATACAAACAAAGAACTGTGGATGCTACATAAATAATGAAGTGATTATTAAAATAATAATGTGAGAAATTTAGACTGAAAAGAAAATTAAGGCGTACACTCTTACAATCATCTGTAATCTCTTTCCAGGATGGAACACCCACTTGTCTCTGGGAATAGTGACCCCATTCCTTACAAACTATGAAAAACCATTAAATAAGAAATGCAACGTCTAGCAATCTAACCATTCCCAGTAGGGAACTTAGTTGAGGCCCAAGCACTGAGTAATGACTGCACAGAAAGACCTTTCATCTTCTGCCACAGCACTGCACATTTAATTCAAGGCTTCTCCATACAAGCAACTTTCCTTCAAAGGACAGAGCTATAATCTTCATTACTGAAATCTGTCACAGATGCATAGAAAGAGAGAGTTCACTCTGGTACTCCAGTTTAGTCCAGATTCCTAGCTATGAGTCTAGGAAAGTTGTTTGAGTTGCAAAACAAATAAAATGAGTTGCAAGTTTATGGTCAGTCACTGAAACTTATCAATGACTTGGAAGCATGGGAGCTTGCCTCAGAAGCTAGGGGATTTCTTTCAAGCAACTGGTGGGAGCCAATAAATAGCATTTGCAATACACAGAATTGGAAGGAAGTAAAAGACCATACACACAAAATACCTTTCCTTGGTATTCCCAACAACTTGGAAGGTTCCCTGCTCTCCCAAGAAGAAAAAGATTCCTGGCACATTTCTGCTATTTATCTAGTACAAAAAAGCCTGCAATGGGCAGCTGAAAGAACTCTTTGACAAAAATGGCAAAGTGAAAACTACTGCAACTGCTATGCAATGATGCAGAATGAAAACTGGTAATGAAAGTGGTTAGGAAAAAAAGAAGGGGGATTCAACCGTTTCAGAAAAATAGCTCCTCCTTTGTTGCTGCTGTCTGACTGCAAGTGGATGAAGTACATTAACCAGCCTATCGGGATTGATGGACAAGGGGACAGAATAACTTGTTTCTTTAGTTTATGTATCACATGTCACACTTATACACTGTGCTTGTTATTTCCTTGTCTGTTTCCTGATATTGAATCAAGGAAGTCATGGGCTCTCTTTAAAACAAAACCTGCAAAACTTGTAAGGTTCCAAGTCTTGTTTATAGGGACACAACGCACGAGGAAAATGGAGCAATTGTTTCATAAAACTGATGCAGATTTCAGATCTTGCTGTCTCCCAGATGTAAGTTAAACTAACACTGAAGTGGCTGAGTGATTGGATCTCTAAAAGCCAGTGAATTGTGATAGGCAACTCCTCCATTGCGAAAAATGTCAGCACGGCTAAATGACGGAGGTGCCAGCATGCAGCCAGCCGGAGGGTTAGTCAGACTTCCAAAAGCCAAGACAGGATGAGATTACTTCTCCTGCACTGCTGGGCTATTACGATCTCGCAGCTGAAGAAAACTGAACTGCTACTAACTGGAGTGCTAGGCAATGAGGATCTCCCGGGCTCACTTCTTTTAGCCCTCTTCCTTTTTGAAACCAGAAGTTCGACTTTTACCACTACTCTAACAATTCATTGGTCTGAATTAGCAGAGCGGCGAGGTTGATGCAGGTTCCTCCAACTGAAATCAAATATTTCTTCAGGTCACACTTTATTCTCCACCAGTCCTGAGAATTTTCCAGTTGAATTTTCCTCTAAGATCATTAGCTTTCACTGGGGAAAAACCCCACAAAATCATTTTCAGTTAATTGATAAAGTCAGAAGTGAATTTCCAGCTTGTAGGATCTGATATCAAAAAAACCACTTCACAGGTAATGTCCCTTTCACATCCACTAATATGGACTCATGGGATGTAAAGCTATGTCTAAACAGGGATAAACCCCACAGCTGGCAAAGATCAGCTGACAGGCCCACAGGACTGAACAACTGTGTAGACATTCAGACTTGGGCTGGACCTTGGTCTCTAGGACCCTCTGTGGGTGGAGGGTCCCAGAGCTAAGGGTCTGGCCCTAGCCCAAATGTCCATATGGCAATTTTTAGTCGGGCAGCCTAGACCCAGAAGCCTGAGTCAGCTGATCTAGACGTGCCCTAGGCAGCAGCATCCATTCATACTCCACAGAGTTACTGTAGACCACTACTCTTAGAAAATGTCATATTAATGAAGCCTTTGCAGAGACAGCCAGATCAATTGTTTAGCACAACAAAATGGAATTAAATGACTTTCAAGATGCCGTTCAGCAGATTTTTCTGGTGGAGGCCAATTCTTTCTTTTTTTTAAAAGACATCAGCAATATAGGCAATATGCAATGGGCTCTTAAGTCTCCCAGAATAAGATGCTTTTTATACATAATAAATTCCATGAATACAACATTTACCATATCAGCTGATGGGGCACAGAGGCATTTAACTTCATACCATTCTTGTGTGTGAACTCACTATGACACAAACAGGAATGCAGACGTCCAAAAAATATTATTTCCAAAATAAGATTTTAGCAGCTAAGTTAAGGAGTAACTGCTCTTTCATATACATTGTTTAGATAAAAAGTAGGATGGTATTGTCATGCGGACTAGATTGGGGGGTGAGGGGGGCATTTGTGTTATTTGACATTAATATGTCAATATTTGTGTTCATGTGTAATATGTGTGAGGAAAGTTATGGAGATCTTTGATATACCTATATATCAAACTGTGCTGTAGAAGACACAACTCAGACAGAGAGGCCGCGGGACAATACCCCGCTTAATGGCCCATCAGGACCTTTACAGAGGCCAAAGGCCTAGGAAGAAACTAAAGGCATACCTGAAGAGTTACCAGGATTGGCCCATGTGACTCCGGATTCCATTTGGGTTCCTGTAAAGTTCCACAAGATGCATGGCCAGAGGCAGAGGGTATATAAGATCAAACCACAGAAACCATTTTGTCTTTGTTCCTGTCCAGCTGCGGACACACCTCTGGATCAACACACTTTGCAACTGAACTGAAGGACTTAGGCCCATCCAGGTATTGGATGTATACCAGAAAGACTATACAAGCCTGCAACTCCACAATTGTTCTAGAAACCTGATGTATATGGACTTTCAAATCATTTGTATATATCTGATTGCTTTAAGCCTTTAACTCTTCTCTTATTGTTTGTTTTTCTTTTATTAATAAACCTTTAGTTTTAGTTACTAAAGGATTGGCTGGCAGCGTGGTATTTTGGGTAAGATCCAAACTTATAGTGAACTGGTACTGTGGCTGATCCTTTGGAATCAGAGGGAATCTTTTAGTAAAGAGCATAGAGTTTAAATAACTGGTCTCTTTACTGGACCTAGTGTCAGTTTGGGAGCCAGAGACTGAAATGCAGTAAAGGGGGCTGTGTGTATTTGCACAGTGGCTTCTTGATAACCAGTGTGGGAGAATCAGAAGCACTGTTTGTGGCTGGTTGGGAAGTCTGACTCCAGCGTCACCCTCCAGTGCTGGGAGAATTTGCTCTCCTTTTACAGTCTGCCCTGACCCTGGCATTGTCAGTGGGCTACCTTGGGCACGGACGGGTCACAGGTATATCCCCTGGTTACCATGATTTGCAGACAGCTTCCTAGGAACAATCCAAAAACAGTATGGAGCACAGCTTTATCATAATGGAGATCAGAAAAAGTGATCTGCAAGAGTACAAGGAGTTCATTTGTTGCTGGTTTGTACATTTCAGTGGCCAAATTCAGGCACAAACCTAGCTGGAATGAGGTTCAACAGGTGTAGAGAAAATCGTGTAGCTGGGACCTTTGCACCCATTTCCATGTGAAGGGCAGCAATGCAGTTGCCATGAGGAGTTATGAAACTGCCTTGTGTGCCTTCAAGGCCTTTTTTAAGGCGAGTCATTATCCATGGGAAGAAGCCACAGTTTAAAGAAAGGGCTGGGTAAAAGATGGAGTGCTTGTTATAAGAAACCTGTCCTTGAGTACTGGGTCAGAGCTCCACCTGCCTAGATTTCAGCTGGAGAAGATGGGTCCATTAGATACTTGGACCCACTGATGGATATGCCCCCTAATGAGGAGGTTCTGTATTGCACTGTGGTCAGAAATAGCCTACCATGGTTGACAGTAGAAGGCAATGACAGTCATAGTATTCCTAACTTCCTTTTTGATTTTCTTTATTATCTCTATCACACGCCTATATGCGAAAGAGAATGAGGAGTTCCCCTAGGAATGCTAAAGAGAATTTTTCAGTGGAAAAATTCTTAGCATATATTTGTCCATATATCTGGCTATAAACTGCTGTAAGGGAACACTCATCAGTACAGGATATAGCATGGTGGATTGGTTAAGTATAATTAATTACACTGCAATTTTATAACTTTGAGTTGCCTTTATTTGCACAGGAAAAAAATTGCTTCTGGTTACCAGGCTTTGTCTACATTACATGCCTCTTTCACCACGGCGAAAAGAAAAGCTGTATCCACACTCCAGTGTGTAGTTACACACGTTAGTGAAAGGCTCTGGAAGCAGAGAGGCAGCCGGGAAAGCTTCAGCAGTGCCCCACTGCTGGAACCTTTCATGGAGATGAGGAAAGGCTCTGATGGGGGGAGACAGCTTCCTCCAGTCACAGTCTGTCCCTGCTGCTTGAGTCTTTCCCTGTGGCAAGGAAGAGCTCCAGCAGCAGGGAAGTTCCCACTTAACACTTACATGGTACTTTTTACCCAAAGAGCTTAAAGCCCCTTACAAAAGATAGATAAATATTATTCCCTTTTTACACTGGGAAAATAGTAGCAGAAAAGCAAATAGACTTGCTTATCTAACCCCAAAACGTTTATTTCTGCTATGGAGTTCTGATTAAGCAGTCCCGATCATGCTCAAAACGCATGTATCCGAAATTGCACATGCAAATAACAAAGACTGCTCAATTATTCTAAGTCCCAAATTGTGAAAGCTTCTTCCTTGGCATACATAAGGCAGATGGATCCAGAGGAATTTTAGTTTTTAAAAAGATCCTCTGAGCTTCCAGTGAAACCTGCTGTCACAGAAATTCTTCCTCCCCTTGCAATAGCTTCACTATTTTTACAGAATTCCACGTCTGGTCAATCCATCAAGCAACAATGACCTCATCCTACAACACTGACTTTCAGCGAAGTTTAAACAAAGACCAAGAAATATCCGCCAAGCCCCTCACATAATCCGTACACTATGTCTATTATTAAAAAAAGGAATTGAGGTCATGCTGTAAATGAAACTATGATCCACAGAGTCTGGGCAAAATCCTATACGGCAGTTTACTTTTCCAACAAACGCTCAGTCTGCATGTTGTAACAACTCAAAGAAGTACTGTATTTTGGAAGACATCACTATCTACAAATGACGACGACCATCTCAGCATTGGATCACTCTTCATATTCCCTCCCAGCTTTCAACACTCGCTTCCCTTTACAGCAACTTCCCCAGAGTTTTCTACAATTCAGTCCTGAACAGAGTTCAGGAGAATAAACCTCCCCACGCATGTATCAGAACATTAGCACAAGCTTATGAATAGCATTTAAACATGAAATTAAAGACTCTCAAAGTTATTATTCCTACAGCAACCAAAACTCAGCACCTTTCCACGTATGCAGCTTTTTCTGAAGTACTACATAAACTGTTACATTTTTGCCTTAATGTAGATTGCAAGAGCTATGGCTGTTGGGAAAACCATACATCTGCATATCTTGAAATTAATTGACATCATTTTTCTTTAGATTTGTTTCCCAAATTAAATACAGAAAGGAAGGGAAAAAGAAAAAAAATGTTCGAAATAACAAATGTGCTGGTGCAACTTGGTTGCCACACTCAAACATCCTCCTAGTGCAATCATTCAAACCAGTTTCATGGGCTCCTAGAATTCAGTGTAGTCTAGACAGTATTACATTTGTAGCCTGGGAAGGAAGCGAGAGGGGGCCGCCCCAAAAGACAGAAAGCCAACAGTGTATCTCCCAATGCTGTCTGAAAATTAGAAGAAACAAGTTTTGAATCACCCCTCTTCACCTTCACGATAGCACTGGAAGGAGCCTAGCAGCCTCGCTCTCATACCTCTCCCCCTTTTGCCCCCACTGTCTGGTTGTAAAATTTCACCTTCCTACAGGGTACAAGGAGGGTTACATATTCAAATAAATAGGGGAAATTTAGTGGAAAGGAAACCTGGCCACTGGACAGATACTCTAGAGTAGTTAAAATGAAGAAAAACCAGTCCACAGCATATTCTTAAAAAATAATCTGGTTTTGAAGCGAAAAACAGCAGCAGCTCATTAGAGGACTCCTGAAAAACAACTTTTGCCTCATACTCTCATCTCCCAGAAATTAACTAACAGGAGTTAGGATGCCCTGAAATTAGGGGTTTCTAATAGAGATGTTTTCTTAATATCTGTAGCACTGCTATATCGCTACTACAACATAATACATTTCTTGCACAATCTTGTTGAAAGTGTTCCATCTAGAACCATTTGAATATAACATTACACTTGGTTCCGTATCTTATGTTGGCTTCATCAAACAATACGATGTCTCTTCATTATATATTCTGTGCTATTTTTAATTTGGGGCACTGCAAACCTCATTAGGACCCCAAAGGTACAGTCATTAAAGAAAGGCAAATCCCATTCATCATCTAGGCAACCAATTTTCCTCATAAATTCTCTTAATGCATGAATATATTAAGACAATCTTCAAGGAGGCACACTGCATGAGACTTACCTTCCTTTAAAGATGATACATTTACTGACATTAACAGTTTGACAGCACCTCTTCACACCTTGTGTGTATCAATTTTAGAATAACCATATAATGTTTACAATTAATACCATCTGCTTTTGCCAGGACAAAAAACAGGAGTGTTTTCTCAAAGAGACTATTCCTCATAGTGATTCATATATTATTAATAATATGAATTAAAGTAGCAGTTATGTAAAATTCTAACAATGAGAATGTGCTGTGGGGCTTCTTTGAGAGGCAAGGGGAGGCAGGCATTACTTTCAAGAGAATAAAATTAAGGAGAAAGTATCTCCATAGCTGAGATTGTAATCAGACTTCCTTTATGAGGCTGATTTTCTCTACTCTCTTAGATCAGGAAAAAGACTGACTCAAATTTTGCATGATAACTCTTAGGTTGGAGGGAGAATCTCCTTCTTACATTTAAAGCAATTTCATGAAATCATTCTACATTACAACTAATTAAAATTGGCCTGCAAAGTTTTAAAATGTAAAAACTTGAAATATCTGGGAAAAGGAGCTCAGAGTAATATCAGTATTGAATTCCATGAATGCATTAAGTTTGAACAAATGAAGAAAATATAGCCTACATTAAGCTACTATAATGTGGTGCATAACTGGTTGGAAAACTGTTCCCAAAGAGCACTTATCAATGATTCATCATCAAACTGGAAGGGTATATCGAGTGGGGTCCTGCATGGACTAGTCCTGGGTGCAGTTCTATTAAATAACTTCATATATGATTTAGATAATGGCATAGAGAGTATACTTTTAAAGTTTGCAGATGATACCAAGCTGGGAGAGGTTGCAAGTGTTTTGGAGGTTAGGATTAAAACTGAAAGTGATCTGGACAAATTGGAGAAATGGTTTGAAGCAAATAGGATGAAATTCAATAAGGACAAACGCATGGTACTCCATTTAGGAAGAAACAATCATTTGTACAAACACAATATGGAAAATTTGTTTGGGTGAGACTTGGATATGGATGAGAACCAGTTGGCTGAGGTTCAGTCAAGACAAGATTAGGGTGATGATGGTAGTTGCAGGAACAACCAGAGGGATTTTAGGTGAGCTTAAAGTGTTGGCTTTGACCGAAAAAATAATATATAGCTAGGGACCTGGCTATTTGACAGATTGACTCCCTCCTCATGTGACACTGCTACAGCTGCAATCCATAGAGGGCAGGGTTTTCTATGAGGGCATCCAAACTGTGGAATTCACTCACCTTTGGCCTCAAACTGCCTAAATCTATTGCCTCTCAGGACCCTCTACAAAGCCCATCTGTTTGGATGGGTATCTGGGTAGGGCTGAGGTGGGGGAGGGAGATTTTAGCGGTGGAGCTAAGAGCTGGGAATCTGAGATACAGTCTGCTGCACAGAGGCTCTCTCTCTCTCTCTCTCTCGGTGCTGTTATGCTATCGTTTTGATTTTATTGATATGGGTAGTACTTTTAATATCTTCTCAGAATGTCTAAAGCCACAGGCAGTAATACAGACAAGACCAAACAGGAACGAACAATATGCAGATGCCTTATTACTCAAAATAAGGATGGGAAGAAATACCCCAGCAATTGCTACATCCATTCAATAAGTGAAAAATATTAGAATTACCAGTATTAAGTTTTAACCCAGTATGTCCTTTTTTCCCTATAACATATGAAATAAATGATCTTACAAAAGAAAGATACACCATAAAAGGAGAAGAGGAGATGTACATAGTATAAAGAAAAGTTGATGCTCACCTCCAGCAATTCTGAGACAATAGGTAGTACTTCAGGATTACAAATATCTATAGAATCATCCCGGTACGTTTTCTTTTTGTAACGGATGTTACCCAAGTGTAGTATTGCAGATAAGAGAGAGAAAATTCTAAAGAAATCAAAAGAAAACAAGAAACATTTTTGTTTGTTGTTTGTTTCACAATACCAAAAGAAAAAAAAACCAGTCAGAATCTTGGGGCAAATATTGGTGTCAAGAACCCTGGAACGACATTTATTATTAGAATCCCACTACAATAAGAAGTAAAGGAAAAACTGCCACAACTCATCTATCACTTCTTAAAATGCATTCTGATTAGAAAGCTGCCTGAAAGCAGTGCAATGCTATGAACCTTATTTACTGCGATACTTAATCTGAATACTTTGCACTACTACAGCACTTCTCATCCCAAAATCTCAAAACCATTTATTATTAAAATTCCCTTTTGCAAATGAGGAAAACTGAGGCACGGAGAGGTTATGCCCTACAGTTTAAAAAGTGTCCACTCGAAAACTGAAACCCTCGGAATTAGCATCCAACTTGAGTCATCTAAGGCCTACTTTTCACTCAAATCCTGACACACACTATATTGGTGCATATTTCTGAAAATTTTGTAACTAAGGGCATGTCTACACTGCCATGGCGGCAAGAATCGATTGAGAGGGTAGTCACCATCCCCACTGAACGCTGTCAACTCCCAGGTTGAAAACCACGCACTACAGCACAGGCACTTGTATTTATCCCTAAGTACATTATGATGGAGTAACGGTTATTGCCATTTACTCTCAAAAGTGACTGTTAAAATAATTTTAAAACAAACCAGTTCTTTTTTTTGAATGGCACTTTCTTAATCCTATAATATCTGCTCCTTGTGACTCTTCAGTCATGGCTGACTTAGCAACAAACTACATTTGCACTGCCTTTCACACCTATTGGCCCTGCAAACATAGCACAGATAAAAAGGAACAGAATTGAATTATTTTTTTTGTGTGCATCATCAGAATTATTCACTAAGTTCTGGTTATAAGGTCCAATGAGTTACACCAAAGCAACCACACTGACAGCCATGTGCTTGCACGGGTGTCAGTGAGAGCAAAATTTGGCTTGGAGAACCTTTATTATTGATTCAGATGTTAAGACCAGAAGAGACTTATGACCATTTAGTCTGACCAACTGCATAACACAGGCCATATAATTTTACCTAGTATAGTAATTCCTGCATCAGGCCCTTAAATTCGGGTGGAGCTAGACCATAACTTTACATATGTTCACAGTCTCCCATCTGTAAGCATGACTGACACTGTTTGTTCCTACATGTATGACCTGACAGTGACTAGATTGAAATAAACGCAGTTTATCAAACAACCCAAGTAGCTCTGTAAAACTGACAATTCCTGACTGTTTACACCGTCCCGCCAATCTTAGGGAAGATGAAGATGAGGGACTGAGCATGCAAGTGCAGCTGAGGAGTTTCATTGTGTATGCATGGGTACAGAACGTGTTAGTGTCTTCTGCACAGGGTTTGTGTGGGGTGGGGACTGAAAGTGGAAAGACTGTGCAGAGAGGTAGCGTGTGTATGGGAGGGGATGTTGAGGATGAAGGCTGTACATCACAATATTCAGGGCTCCTATGCTTGCCGTCTCATTGGCCTTATCTAGGCTAACAAAAAAGGTGCTTTTTTAAAAAAGAAAACTGGATTAAAGCTCACACTTAAGCAGACTATGGCCAATTTACATTTTTGAGATGTTAAACTGGAGGTGTCAAGTGATGTTTCAAATGGGATTAGTTAACCCAATTTAAAAAACCCAATGAAGCAGTTATCTACTGCTTCCCATATAATCATCCAGTAACCAGGGTGCTTCACTGAGAAAGTGAATCCAATTGTTTGGACCAAAATCATTTAAACATATTTTTACCCTTTAAAATCTATAGACACTTATTGGTGTTCAAGTTATCGATTTGTGAATCTCATTTTTTGTTGTTGAAAACAATACTGCTACCCTGATGTCACGTTTTTCTATCTAATATAAATACAAACATGTCTATCAGACCAACACATTATAGACGTATTCAGAACTCCTTCTAATAATTTATTCATAACCTACCGAAGACTTAAGATCTTTCTATGATAAGGTAGCTTGATAGTTAATGCAACGTTAACTTGAAAGTACCCAATCGGTAAACAATTATTTTGCAGTTTTTGCTGAACTAAAACAAAATCTCTGGCCAACACGTGTGATTTAGTTACTTTTCTTATCTCTGGTGTTCTTCCAGCACCACCACCACCACCCCCCTAGCCAGCATGATGAAGGCGGTAATTCTCATTCTCAGAGTGACACTGGTATTCTCGTTCTGTATTAAAATCAGACTGATAAACCCTATTTCTCAATTAGCCGTACCAGTAAGTGAGGGGTCCAGATGTTTCACACAAAGGAGTTTTTAAGTCTTCCAGAATAATGTTTGGTATCAGCAGTTGCATGCAAAATGGATCGCAAGGTTAAAAGTAAGCAATAATAAAAGGTTACAGACAGGATATATGGCTGAATCACCGTTTGAATTAAAGTAATGCAGAATGAGATATCTGTATTCATGAACAATTCAAAAATCTCACATGACAGGAAATATACCTTGTTTATACCTTTAAATGTATTTTATTCCTTTAATATATGAATTGTCAAGGGTCATTACCCCGTCATATCAGCAGTCTGACAAATTATATAGGGCACAATAGGGTCACATTCAAGTGCATTCGGCACACTCTTGCTCATTATGCCAGATATTAATGAGGAAGATTAACTCACTGTCTGCGAGTCTTGGGAAGAAACCCGACCATCTCCATGGCCAGCTGTAAGCGCTCAAAATCATGCTTCAGGTCTTCCCCTTCAACAGAGAAACAATCCTGTTCGGTTCAAACACAAAGATTGAGTGTTAAAAGCAATGAAGGCCAGAATAGATCTAGATGATCAATTCAGCACTAAACAAATTTCAGTCAGTGCTTTCTGTGTCCTTCCTCAATAACAAGTACTTTTCCAGTCTGCTGCCTGAGGACTGAAATACACAGACCCCCTCAACATTAATACGGAACAGATCAATTAGTTACCAGCAATACACCCCTTTGACATGCCCTTCCTTCATGTTCATACTCCCCTGACTCTGGCACCATTCTGAAATTCCAGTCCAGAACGAGAAGATAATGCACAATATGAATTGTGAACTATACACCAGTTATGGGTGAGGGACGGTGACTCAGTCAAATAACGAACGAGAGCGCTAATGTGGGCATTTGGGTACTGTTAAAAAACTTGCTGGAAGAAGTATGTGCATTTAACTTGCCTAGGAGATCAGGCTGTAACTTGTTTCCAGCCTGCTCTTAATCTTTTGAACAAATGAGCCACGAAATTCTAACTCACAGACACTCCTAATGAATGTAAAGAATGAATAAATTCATTCATTTTTAATTTTATAAAATGGATTATTTTACATTCTTTTTAAAAGTAAAATTAACTGCAATATACATCAATAGATTAATTTTCTGGGGTTAAAATAATAAATTATAGAATGTTGCAAATTGGAGGCTGTTTTATTTTAACAGTTATTTTATTCTAAACATTAACTAATGTTCTGAAAATGCTAGTTCAGAAGAAATTTGAAATCTACTGAACTTTACATTTTGATGACACATGGATACTTTCAAATGAGTTAGAAAACATAAAGGTTCAGGATCTATAATCCAATAATATTCCAAAACTAATAGTTTATGGTAACAAAGAGTTCCAGAATTTTCACGCTTGAGATATACTGACGCCCATCTATATTGGCCTCATAGCTATGTTTAAGAACCCGAGTTAAAACTATACGCCTTAAAACTAAATTCCCTTAAACTGGTTTATAAACTAAGAAGCCCACTATCTTTCAGATGATTTGGTTCACCCCATGCCCGCCATACGTTACTGCTCTTGATAGAAAGGAAACACAATAATTTGGCCTATGTGAGCAACCCAGCTACAGGCTAAAGCATCAGTCTCCAAATCCAAGTCAGGTTGTCTTAAACCAGTCTATTTTATTGACAATCATACAGAAAGAAAATATTGTTTTATATATATAAATAATGCAATACCCGATATTTCAAAACTGCACCTACAATAACAAAATCAAGTAATTGAGTGGAACTATTATTATATGATCCACTCTGGTCATTTGTTTCAAAATCAGGGTAAGTGCACGTTTAAGTGTGCACACAATTGTGTGTGAACAGCTTTGAAAATCTGCACCAAACGGGGCTACTTACACGGTACAGAGACCATCAGTGAACAGGCACGAACCAGCCACAGAATACTGTATTGCCTGAACTCTCATGTATACTCACTCACTTTCAATAAACAGCAGAAAACTGTCTCTCCATTCTGTTGATTCTGTGTCCCACAGCTATATGTGGATAAACCTTCAAAGCTAATACAAACCTTCTCCTTTAAGGGGGAAGATTCTCCCCCCCCTTTCCTTAATATGTTCAGTATTTTGGAATCATGTCCACTTATTGATCCTAAGATAAAACACTTTAATTTCAAATATTAGCATCAATAAGCAACACAATGATACAAGAATATTAGACAATATTCACTTGGAGTGTCTAATTCCCCTAACTAAAAACTGTTGAATGATAAGTGGATTTATACATGATTTTTAAAATCAGCTGTAAAACCAATGTAGGCAGGGTCTCAATTTAAATTAGAAATTAATATGTTTGCAGTCTATTAAAATAAGATATTAAAAAGGAGGGCATTTTCATCACTTGTGCTAAATTGAATTGATAATGCTGTAGAGATGCGTCCCTTTTAACTAGACATAACTCTGTAAACTACTTCTAAACATTGAATTAATTCATACATCAAATCATGTACAATGGGACATCTATAGCTCAAAATAGATAAACTATGTAAATACAGTAATGAAACAAATTAATTTTATTCCATAAGCTGATAACAGGAAATAAAGCCTTTCACCTCTGGATCAGTGGTTCAATTCTGGCCCAGATTTTAGTGACCAAAAATCATTGTTAACTAATGGCTGGTTGGTGAGCTGTATGAAATACATGGTTAATCTCAATCGAACTCTTAGCGAACAAGCGTCTCCGTCAGAAAAAAATACCATCAGAACTATCCTTTCTTGGCAGATGCAGAAAGGGTCAAGGAAGGAAAGGGCCAATGAGACTAAACTCCCCTCTCTAAATTATGGCTGACACACACAGTCAAAGACAATTTGGGGTGGCTTGTACTCCGGCTGGTGCTGAACTTGGAGAGAAGAGGAAAATAAATGCATTGTACATGCATTTAGTAACCAGGGCTGGGATCTGTCAAGGACTCTAGAAATCTCATTTAAAAGTAAAAATGAAGAAAAAGTGCCTACATTGCAGTGAACACTCCTTTTTAGCCAGTTGAAATTAAATCACAAGTTAATAGTAAAACTACTGCAGCTGACACACACACAACACACTCAAAGCCAAAGGCAATGTGGTTAACAATTTACATAACAATTGCCAAGCTCATTAACCCATATGGAAAGGTTTCTTGTAAATCATTTATGCCAAAGCAGATGCTCTGCACACTATTTCATCTGCAGTAAGTCCCTGTAATTTATTTTCTTTTTTCACAACCGACAGTCATAAATTGAGACCATCATGCTGCAATGTCAGGCAACTGTGAAAAGAGCCAACATTTGCAGGCCAATCATACTGGTCATCAGTATTCGGCTTAAGCACTGAGTTGTCTCCCAGCCTTTTCAACCTTGTCATACAAAAGCAAGCACCCTGCTCACTAACACTACATTGAAGCAATTCAAGCATCTGCACCTCTCATAGTTGAAACACATACTTGTTCAGAGACAAAAATATCATACAAGGGTGAACCATTTTTTAAAAATTCCCTGTATAGTCCTAGCATGATCATAGGAGAGGCTGCAGAATGTGTATCTAATGATAGACCACTGAACAAAAGAGAAGTCTGTGCTTTTAATCTCTATTCTGTGTTGCGTCTCTGGTCATAAACCAATTTTTTTTTAATCTTTGAGAAATTCATATAAAGAAACACACCCATTAGGACCCACCCCATGCAATAAACAAAGTGGAACTTCATAGTCAAAACATTGTAACTGATTTCATCCTCTGCTGTCCTGGTGCAGGTGAATAAATAGCCAAACCCACTCAAAACAACAGATTCAAGAAATAACTAAAAAATATTTATAGATAAGACTTTGCTGCTCCAAAATGGGCAAAACAACTCTATTCTTCTTACATCATCCTGAGCTGGTTGTAGTTTAAAAAAACCCAAACATTTCTGCAAAGTGTCATTAGCCAGCTGGGATGTAAGGAGGATTTGCCTTACCCAACTCCTGTTATGGTTTTCTCGGAATGCATCTGAAAAGTCAGTTACTACGATCCAAATTAGTTCTTTGAAACTGTTAGCATATTATTCAGAGAATTTTTCCCCTCCTAAGCATTCAATGATTCAATAGTCAGTATTTTAGGTAATTATAACCTGTCCCTTCTGTGGGTCTGAGATTAAATATTCTCATTGATGAAAATCTTACTTTTATTTATGCCTATTTACCCATACAATAAAAGGATATCTTTACAGATTACTTTTTATTCTTTAAGATTACCAAACTCTATAAACACAGAGGCAGCAATGATAACATGCAGTTAGGTTTACAAGCATACTTTTAGGTTCAAAACAAAACTGACAAAAAAAGAACACGTACACAAAATCTGCAGGCCACACAAACCAAAAGCACATCTCTAATCTGGGTCTCTGCCGCTTGACTGAATTGCACACAGGAAAAAAAAGAGCTTCACATTTCCTTTTTTGGTCATATGTATTTGGAAAGGTCTTGCTGTTAAGCTGTCTTCTTTCAGATAACACTACCAGCAAAACTATTTTAACCAAGGAACTATTTGTATTCTAAATAATATTGGTGTCTCCGTTTTCTCACATACTTGGTGCATTGTTTTTATAGAACTAATCAGACAGGAAATTCACTATTGCAGTCGTTCTTGAGAAACATGGAGAAGAAATCTTTCATTGCCTGTTTAATTAAAAATCTCAGTTTGTGGTACTCTGAAATATAATTGAAAGGAATATTTTATTTTCAGAGCGAAATATAATTATTGTTATATCATGAAAAATTATTATACAATGCACATCTTTATGTCAACATATATGCACTATACTTAAAATAATGTAATCATAAGTAATTGATACCTGGTTAAATTAGATGGGCATATTCACTCCAAACTAAAAGAGAAGGTTTACCAAAGAAAAATGACCAAAAAAGGTATGGGAAAAAAAGCACCATCACCTGCTAAATATCCAAGCAACCGCACTGAGAATAAACCCTTTGATTTTGGTGGTTCTCTTTTAAATTAAGTAAGTTTTGCTTTCTCCGTGTCTTGGTGTCGAATACAGATTCAAGGGAGCAAAGTAGTGCCCTACACCAGCAACACAGAATGCACGTGTACTTGTACTGACCGGCTCAGAGTCATAGCAATAATCATCCCAGCTCTGTCTGAGGGGTTTCATTTTCATCTGAAAGCAAGGCAGATCAGGTTAAGTAGCATTCAAGTCAAACATAACTCTCTCCCCCAAGTCTTTAAGACAAAGCAGCAATGCAATTACGTTACTTGCAAAGTCGGAAATCATCTTGTATGGTGTTATGAAATTTAAAATATGTAAGGAAGATTTAAGTTTTAGGAATTATTTACCACATTTGTCAATATTCTGATCTCTACTTAAGGTATTTTAAAATTATATATGGTGATAGCTCTGCATATTACAAGGCTAATATATTTCTAAAACAGATTTATATGTTATAGTTGAGCCATGGGTTTACCTAGTGATAGTGATCTACACAGACATGCTGGAGACCAAGGTCTAATTTCTATTTTCTTAACTCCTGTTCTGGGGAGTTACACATGTTGGTAAACAGTGATTCATGTGACCAATCAAGGAACAGCACCTAAGGAAGTGCCATCTAGTCCTTCTCAGCCAAAAAGACAGATGGTGTTAAAAAAGGGTATAGTTATGGTGAACAAAACATAAGGATTCTCAATACTACAGAAATGAGGCAGTTAGCAGCCCCAGTGGGAAAGTGTTATTGCACAATTCTTTATATTGCAGTAATTAAACTAATTAAGGATCCAATCCTGCAGGAGTTAATTCCGTAGGAGTGGAGACTAGCCAGCACAGCTCAGGAAGTATTCAGCACCATGCAGGATTGGACTTTAGCATTTCAGTTGTAAATCTATTTGACAGCTAGGTCAAATCTGACCTGAGAAGAAATTACAAAGAAGGATGCTTTATTAAATTTTTTTTTTAAATGGATTTCAGCTCTTTTCTTACCCTGAAGGCTTGCTCAAATATCGCATTTACAAAAAATGGAGGGGTTTGAGCAACAATATGTGCTGTAATTCTCACTCTCAATATAAAATACAATTTTGTTTTGTACATCTAAATGTGGACCAGTGTCTTGGTGAAAATGAAAAGAAAAAAGTTTTACTTTCTGTTCTCTAACTTTTTAATCTTTTCAGTGAACAGCAACTGACATCTCTATCTCTTCTTCTTATCCCTCTCTAATCTCTGCACCTGTAACAAATCTATTTAATTAGTATGAGAATGTTCAAAGGTGATTTAATATTTTTGCCTTTTCACATTTCCAGATTTTTCTGAGTCTCCTCTTCATTTCCATTTCCTCTTTCACCTTATCTTTCATTGTCCCCAATGGATATAGGTGATGGGAAAGATGTTGTTACTGCACTAATGGAAGGCATGAAATGACACTTCTAAAGAAGCCAATTTCTGTAGTCCACATGGATAACAGATCTACTAATATGTAACTAATATGTCTGGATACAATACAGTCATGTCAAAAACTCCAGACTGTCTTTGTAATGGGGAGCTAAATCCAAAATCTGCTTTGAATATCCACTGAAGTGCACTTAGAAATTCTATGTGCCTTCAACCATGGTCAACAGACCATGATTTAGACTAAAAGAGACATTTTAATCTAAAATATGTCAGCCCTCTCCCTACCTAGTACAGTATACTACTTTGTTTTTATTTATTTTAAATACTGATGACATCTGGTTTACTAGCTTGAAAAAAATAAAGGAAATGTAATAAAAATAGCTGTTCTTAAAACAAAATTAAGATTATGACATAACCAAACAAAAAATTCATTTGAAAATGATCTTGGCTCTGCCATGCTTCAGAATTGCAGAACAGATGTTACCTAAAGGACACACTATGTTCTCAAAATACTGCACTACTTAACAGTTTTTAAGAGCAAAAGCCTTAAACTCTAATTTCCTACTAGCTCACTAGTTTGTGAAATCCTGATGTCATTACATGTGGGTGGTATTACTACATTTAATTCTGCCTTTAAAGGTCTTTAAAAAGTCTTTCTTTCTGAAAAAATTAGCCCTCTTAAGGTGTCCACCTTTCAGAATTTTAAGAAAGACTAACAAGTTATTTGCAATGCATTGTGTTTACATAATTGAAGCTTTAACTTGTAATCTAAGAATGGCAAATTATTTACTGCTGTCCCATGAAATTTTTTTCTTCTTTTTAATGTGTACTAAACTGTTCTCAGATCTATTATTCTAAAGTAAAACAGGCATTTAATTTTAAAATGCACATATAATGTAACTAAGGAGTCTTTATTTTTGAGTTTTATATTGCACATGATTTCAACTTCATGAAACGAAAGGATAAACAACTGCTGACAAGCAAGGGTTCCACATAACCAAATTCCAGTAACATTTACGGGAGCTAATACCCCTTCCTCTTAACATACATTAAATGGCAGAGGAGAACTCTGCCCAATTCTGGTAAAAAGAGCCTCTACAGGGCTATGCATTGACCTGACTCCAACTGCTTCTTGCCCATCCCTGTTAACTTTCCTCCCCTTCTCCCTACCTGCTGTAAGGGAACCCAGCTTGCCAGACAAAGACTTGCTCACATAAATTTTGCAATGGGCACAAAATCTCCACGATGAAGCTTAATAAATTTTCTGTGGTGCAAACTGAACAGTCCCACAATAGTATCTCACTCATTTATGGTTAATGGTTTCCACCTTTTGTTTATATTAGGCTTGTTACATTGTAAAAGAACAAAAGTCATGCTATCAGACAGCCAGTCCATAAGGCTATAGAATTATGACTACATCATGCAAGCTGTTACATCCTACAGGCCCACTGCTAACAAGTGGATGCATCTCTTCTAACCAGAACTAGGCAGAAGATAGGTATTAATAATTAATAACATTCATACGGATGGAAGTTAAATGATTAATACGTTTCCCTTAGGAGATTATATTCAGTATATGGCTTATATTTTTATTTCCCTGTACTCCACTAAAGGATGGCAAACAGATAGCATCAAAATCATTGCCTTTCTCAAATCACTGAAGTGCTAACACTGATGAATTTCTCATCATGAAACCCTGAATGTGAAGGTAGGTCACAGACAATAAATTTCACCACGCTGCTTATTTTTTTTTATTAGCATTAAGTAAAATCAATAGAGAAGAAATAGGGCATCAGGAAAAACTGGTCCATCATTCTAGAGATAAATACATTCTACAACCCCTTTTGAAAAATGCTGTCACATCCCCAAAGCTGCTGGTTTATTCCCACCTGATTAAGGTAATGATACTCCTCGGGTCGTTTAAGATGGAACGTTGATCTTTCTTCCTCACTTGCTCCTGCCAGAAGGTAATAAAATACATGGTAGTTCCTGGTAACAAATAAAAATTATGTTAAACTTGAAAATAAATATCAGCATTGAACAGAAAAACATACGTTAGCCTGCTGCTTCACGTACAATTGAGCACACAAATTGAGACTGGGATTTTCAAAGTCCTGAAGGGTAGTAGGAACCCAATTTCCACTGATTTTCAAATGAGATTAGGGCACCTAATTTCTTTAGGTCACTTAAAATTCCAGCCATTTATACCAAGAGCATGTGCGTATGGCCAGTTTGATACATAACTGGCAACCTCACTCTTAACTAAAGAGAAGAGAGTTACATACTTAGTGGGAAAAAACTCTTGAATGCAATAACCCACAGCATGACATCACCAGCCTTATGAGTAGGGCCCTACCAAATTCATGGTCCATTTTGGTCAATTTCATGGCCCTAGGATTTGAAAATTAGTCGATTTCATGTTTTCAGATGTTTACAAATAAAGTTTTATGGTGTTGTAACTGTTGGGGGTCCCTATCCATAAAGGGGTGGGAGGGCTACAAAGCTGTTGTGGGGGGACGTTCGCAGGAATGCTACCCTCACTTCTATCCTGCCTTCAGAGCTGAACTCTGGACGTCAATAACCACAGAGCTTCCCGCAACTGGAGGTGCTTCTGAACACCCCTGAGCTACTAGGACCGCCGCAGCTGGGGATTCCTAGCTGCTAGTCCAAGCTGCGCTGGAGAGGGACAGGACTTGCTCTTCCCCTGCACAGCCGCTCTCGTGGGGAGATCAGACCCACCTCCAGAGGCAGTGCAGAAGTGAGGGTGACACACAGTCATTTCTACGCTGCAGCAGCCGCAGAGCTTCCTGTAGCCAGAGGAGGTACCTGGAGGTGGGTCTGACTTCCCCCACCCTAAGAGTGGTTGTGCCGGGAAAGAGTAAATCCCATCCTTTCCCTGCCTAGATGGGACTAGCAGCTGGAATCCAGGGCACAGTAGGTACCCCCAGCTGAGGTGCCCCCAGCCCTGTCCCTGTCCCTCCCCTCCTAGCTTTCAAAGGAGAGGTCCGACTTTACAGTCAGCGACAGTTTTCACAGCCATTAATTTTGAAGGGCCCTACTTCTGAAGAGTCCTGGGTTTGGTCTGAGTCCTTCAGTGTGGTAGCCCTTTTGGACCTTCTCTTGGCCTGGCAATCTTACTTCTGGTAGCAGAATGGCCCATTTTGCTTAGAAAGCAATCTTTTTTTTTTTTGGGTGCCCAGACAATTCCGCCAAGGAATTGCTAAGGTCCTTGAAAACTGTTCACAGGAGCTCCACAAATAATTTTTGGCTACCAAAGGCAGTCTAGTACTAGATGAACCCAGAAATCTATGTACTCTTGCCAAATTCAGACCCATAGATTTCTACTGGCTACTACAGACCAGAAAAGAGTCTGGGAAGAAAAATGAGTGATCTCCCAGGGTGCACTCTACATGAACAACAACAAGGCCTGTAGAACTTTTGTTTTATTTTAGAAAGCTTTAGTCTTCAGTCTTTGACTGGAGAGTGAGCTGCAAAATGAAGGAAAATTACTGTGTGGTGTCAGTGCCCATCTATTATGTACAGGGAAGCAAAGAGAGAATGTCACCAGTTTATCAGGAATAATAAAAAGATATCTCACCAAATGCAACAACGAAAAGCTGTGCCTGGCCTTACGAGGAAGATGATACACAGCATTGTGCTTATGAAACAATCTACCACCATGGTAGGAAATGAACGAAATAAAAAATGAACATGAATCACCCTCCAAAGACTATCTAGGATGGACTGTACCCACCCCAACACATAACTGAAAGGAGTGCTTTTTTTCTTACAATTGGCATTACTTATCCATCCTGTCATGCCAATAAATCCTAACTGAATTGAACAGAATACGATGTCAGAGTAGGAGGAGTTAATTTTAACAGCCTGGCCAGAGTTTTGCACAAAATAGGCAAATTCTTGACCACGAAGTATCTGGAGTAGTCAGAGGTTCTTTATTTAGGACTGGTTTTGGGGTTTTTTTAAATCAGTGTCTGCTGGGCCCATAATGTCTGGAATAGTAAGCTATTAGCAAGAGTCAAAGACATTCTGGCTGGAGGTCTGGAACTAAGCTAGGGATAAGTCCCAAAGGGACTGGTTAAAATATGAAGGGAAATATTGCTCATGGTAGCCAAGGTTTGTGAAGTTGCTTTAGCCTTGACATATGAAGCTGGAGGCATCTTAACAAGTTTTCTTGCTTTTGCCCACAGCTGCTTTTCTGTTTTTAGAAAGTCAGTTTCTTGTAATGTTTCAAAGTGGTTTCAAGGTTTCAATGACCAAGATGATACCTTACAAATCTCCCTGACTGCAGTGCCTGCTTTTTCTACTTAAGTTGCTGCTATGCTTTGGTGAAATATACTTTGATGTCTCTCAAGGTTAAAATGCCCACTTCCCTTGTATGATTCCAACATGCAGCAGTACATCCATGTGGGAATGGTAAACTTAAGCTCTGTCTGATCTCTCCTCTGTCATTAGCTTGCAGTGAGCATATTACAATAGGCCCCTGTGATCTGAACAGGTGGTTAGTTTCCACTCCAATTTTCCAAATCTGCCTTGATTCCAGAAAGGAGATCTAACCTTTCTTGCTATTATGAACTTGGAGTTGGTAGATGAACTGTGTATCAGACTTGTGTTAAACTGCATTCTTTCCTGGGAGATCTTAAAGAGGTGATGAGCTCATCATCTTCAGGATCCTCCGCTACAGAGTTTTACCAGACTGAGGCTGTCATTCCAGCCATCACTTTTGTTCAGGATACATATGTGAGCTTGCTAGAGGTCAAAGGGCACTATGGGCTATGATTCCACCATTTTGCTGATGAGACCCTTTTCTATGCCTCTTTTTCACTGAGTACAATCAGTATAGTATCCCAGATGTCCCAGTGTTTTCATGAAAGAGATATGAAAGAAAAGCAATACTGGTTGACAGGCAGAAATGCTTTGTAGAATGTCTAACTACCCCCTCAAATGAGAGCATCAATATTCCATTAGTCAAGAGAGTCCTTTGGATTATCCCTGGACTTGGCCTTCAAGTTAGCAGGAAAGGCAAAGAAATTTTTGCAAGTATGGGTAGCCATACATCTCCTCTTTACTGGTTTTAGGTCCTTATCCAACAGAAATCTATGCGTTTGTCATCGTCAGGCTTGACTGTTGTAAATGGCTATTTACGAACCTAATTGTGAAGATCACCCAATGGTTAAAGCTGGTACAGCAAGGAGCTATCTCCGAAGCAACGCAGATCTTTAAGAACATATCACATCACTGCTTCATGCTCTATAGTGGTTGTCCATCTAATTCCAAGTTTAATTAAAGGTTCTGAACCACAACTGAAAAGCTCTAAATGGACTGGGGTGTAGCTATCCTAGTGACAGCCCCAAACTCTAAACCTTGCAATGGCAGAAACATTCAATGGAAAGACTAGCTGAGAGCACCCAGGATACACCTTTCCATAGCCATGACAGAATGTTCTTGGTGGAGAGTCCATAACTGTGGAGCCAGCTTCTGCCAGAAGTTAGGATGTAGCTGGATCTTGCCATCTTTAGAATGCGTTACTTGAGGCATGTTTTCATGAAGGGCTATATATAAAAGATGGGCCGGATATCTGACTCCAACAAGAGGATATGAAGGACAAAAGGGAAAAAACTTTGTGCGTGATTGATTGTTGCCTTGCACCATGCATAGTCATTTACACCAGTTCAAAGTGAATATAAAGTGAGTGAAAAAAAGCTACTAAACCAGATCAGTTTACATCACTTCACACGGATGTAAACAACTGCAGAAGGTGAAGAACAACAGAATTAGGCCTTTTGTTCCCACTTAGGACAGCCCTTGCCCAAGAATACATTTATGAAAGCGCTTAGGAACATGTGCACTAGTAATACATTAGTTAGAACCCAAAATGTTTCCTTACTAAGTGGTAAACAGGGTAAAAACTCTGCTACTATAACTCTGCAGAAAGAGATTAGAAATCATCTTATTTCACATTGATATCAAACACAGTCTAAATGCTTGAAATACAATATTAATGTTAAAAGAAATTGAAATGGCTAACAATGACACTAACTATTTTTACTTAAGCATGACTGCACAACAGAATAGTGTTGACAGCATAGTAGTATTTTTTTAAATTCAGAACTTTGCTATGTTATCAAGTCTGTTATCAAAAGTTTTTCTGAGAGAAAAAAGATTAACAACCTCGATTACATTTTTCAAGTTTCAATGTGCATGCAGTTTAACCTTGAGAGCAGCACATTAGCATTGTAATAATGGGCGTACCAATTCCACATGGATGAGACTCAGATTGCAAAAGGATTTACTTTTCTCCTTCATCTAATTTAATAGGATCATTTTAGCAGCAAGAGCATCTTACCTATTATGCCAAAGGACATATTGCAATTAATGTGAAACTGTACAAGAAAAACAGTCTCAAGGTATGTCTACACAACAATAATACTCCTGCAGCTTTCTGTACCACCTTTACAAGGGCCATGTGGGGTTTGTGTTCTTATTTTGTTTTGTTTTTTGGAATAAACTATGAGATGGTGGAAAAGGTGTTTAAAATAGAGGGGATCACTGAAATTAAAAGTCTACAGCAGGGAAATAAAAGGCCAAAAGGAGGCAAAACAATCATTTCATTTTATTATTAATAATTAGTATCACCAATGCACCTTGGAGTCCTAATCATGGACCAGGACCCCATTGTACAAGGTGCTGTTCAAACCAAGAGCAAAAAGACAGTCCCTGCCCCACATCAGATTTTAAATAGTTTACAAATAATGCAGAAGTCATGTAATAATCATGTTATAACATTTGATTTATCCATTAATTACAAAGACAGTGGACAATATAAGACAAGGACCGTAAAGTTGAAGAGGAGATCTGGATTTTCCTCCCTTCTAGATTTCCCTCCCCTTACGAAATGTGGTATTAAACAAAGACTGCAAAACAGGCTTAGGCCAGGTCTACACTCAAAAGTTAAGTCAACCCAGCTACATCACTGAGAGCTGTGAAAAAGCCACACAACCCCTTTTTAACACAGTTAAGCTGACCTAACCCTTGGTGTAGACAGGGCTACATCAATGGAAGAATTCTCCTGCTGACCTAGCTGCCGCCTCTCAGGAAGGTGGATTAACCATATCAATGGGAGAATCGCTCCCACTGCTGTAGTGAGTGCCTACCCAGCACAGCTGGGCAGCGGTAGCTTTTCAAGTGTAGACAAGCCCTTAGCTTAACTGAAGCTAAACTAAATTAAGGCCATTTTAATTCCAAATAAGTGTTTTCATACAGGGGTTTAATGCAGTTTAACGAGTTCACTTTTTATTCACACCTTTAGTTAATTCCGATTAAATTTCCTGAATGTCCCCATGGAGAAAAGCCCTCCTAAATAGCCTGCAAATCAGCGATACATATTTAGAACTGTGAAATTCAGATTCTACATTCCAGTTAAAAAAAGATTATTAAAACTGTCTTTCATACACCCAATAAATAAATCATTACAAAATATACGGATATACATAGATAAAAAACAGGCTCCTACCGCTCATTGTGTTCCTGATAGACTAGCCTGGATTTCTCCAGTAAATACTTTTCAACATATGCTCTGGAAGAAAAAAAAATTAGTCATTCATCCACTGTTCAACTTAAATGAAGAGAGCTTTATTGAGATTTTTTACTATACAGAAAAGATATATTTTTATTTCAATCTTGTTTCATTTAGATATATAAATTTCTTCCTAGGCAGACCAAGCCCAATATTATCTTTGGCTTTTGAGGTTTTTAGTTTGGTACAAACCCAGGACCAACATTGGGCAGGGAGTGTAGAGGGAAATCCTGACAGAAAGTAAAGAATCTAAGATACCTATTAAACTTAAATTCAGCAAGATAAAAGTGGCTGCGTAACCCTCTGCATTCCAGACTGATGTCAGAGCTCATTTAGGTTCTGGTCCCGTGATGAAAACCACGTGGAAATCCAGTTATCTGCCCAGGGAGATTGATTTCACTGCAAGTTCAGGCCTACATTTTAATACCCTCGTATAACATGGCACTCTCCAGTCACTCACATCTGACTAACTATATATTCAAGTATTTTGTTAAACAGGAGTCTTCTGTTGGTGCGAAATATCTAGCTACCAAGCCTCTCAAGTTTACAAGCTCTTCATGCTTTGGCAGTTAAACACACACGCTTCTTTAACTAAACATTTGACGGTGATTATCAGAACTGTGGGCAAGCCGCTTGCACCTCTAATTTGCATGTGTAAATACATTTAAAAGCATCCAAGATTGGAATCTCTTTGAAGCAGAGCTATGCTACTCTGTCTGTTCAGTGGCTCACACAATGGATGCCCATTGTTGAGTGACCTTTAGGCACTGTCAAAACAAACATCATAAATAAAAATAAACAAATCAATCAATAGCATGTACAAGATAGAGACAAATTTTGCACAGATTCTGAAAGCTTGGCTTTAGCAAACTATTTTTTAAAAATCTACTCAAGGTTTCTAAATTAAATAAAAAAAGCTTATTTTTATGATGCCGATGGAAAAACAATATTTTATACTCCAACAGAGGCAGCTAATTATTTCTTCCAACGATATTGCTGTGCTTGGGGCTGTACCCAAAGAGCTTACAACAAAATGTAGAAACATTATACACCAGATTGCTAAAGGTGGTGAAGTGCAAGATTTCCACCAAATTTTCAATAGTGGATTATACTAAAAATGGAGGTTATTTACCTGTAACTGGAGGTTCTTCAAGATGTGTGGTCCCTATCAGTATTCCATACCTGTGATACACATGGGCACCATGCACCTGAGGATGGAATTTTTCACAGGCAGTGTCCATTGGCCTGCACGTGTCATTGCTCTCCTCATGCTCTGAACTGAGGGCATAAACGGTGGTGCAGACTAATGTCTCTCCAGCTTTCCATTCTTACATCAGTTCACACAAACCCAGCAGAGTAGGCGAAGGGCAGGTAGTGGAATACAGATAGGGACCATATACCTTGAAGAACCTTCAATTACAGGTAAGCAACCTCAATTTCTTCTTTGATTGATAGTCCCTATATGTATTCCACACATGGGAGATTAATAGACATGGGGTAGGTGCAAGGACACAAAGGTGATAGATGAATGTAGTACTGCTGTCCCCACAACTGTGTCCATAGCTGTTGACTGCGCCAGAGCATACTGTCTCATGAAGGTTTGCAAAGAGGTCCATGTAGATGCCCTAAGTATCTCTAGGAGGGTATGTATCTTAGCAAGGCAGCCGAAGTAATTTGCCCCCTAGTGGAAAAAGCCTCCTTGCCCCCCGAGGGGAAATATGAGCTTGTTGTTGACAAAGGGTAATACAACCCAAGACCCATTTTGAAAGTCTCTGTATAGATATAGCCTTGATTGCTTTATGGAAACAAATAGTTTAGTTGTCTTTCTAACATCCTTTGTTCTTTGCAGATAAAAGGTTTAGTCTTTCAGCAGTCTACAGAATACAGACATTTCTCTTCATCTGAGGCATGTGGTTCTGGAAAAAATACTGGTAGGTGGATTACTTGACTCATATGAAAAACCACTTTAGCAACAAATCTAGGGTGAGGTTGTAACGAGATCTTTTCTTTATAGAGGGTAGTATATGGTGATCCACCATGAGTGCTCCGAGTTTACTAACTCTTCTGTCTGAAGTTCTAGATATTAGAAAGGCCATTTTCATGGACAGATGTGTCAGAGAGCATCTGGCTACAGGCTCAAAGGAGGAGGAGTTAGTAAGGAATGATAAAACAAAATTAAGGTCCCATTCAGGAGTGAACTTCAGCAATGGTGGAAAGTATCTGGGAATCCCCTTCAGAAATCTAGTTGTGATAGGATGAGTGAATATTGTACAGTTATCCACCAGAGGATGGAAACAACTGATCGCGGCTAAATGCACTGGCAGAGAACTAAGTGCAAGACCCAAAGATGTAAGGGTAATGTGGTATAGCAGGGGCAGTAGGCAAGTTCTGGAAGGGCATTATGGAACTGCTAGAATGATCTGGGCTTTATTCCCTTTAGACTAGCCAGAGTCATTAGAGGGTAATTAGTGTCAGCTGACACCAATTAAGGTCCTACCCAGATGCCTATAAAAACCCTCTACTCCTGAGACAGGGTGGGAGTTAAAGGAGTAGGTGTGTGGTGAGCAGAGGAGTGTGTGGAGTCATGAAGAACAACAGAATGGAGTACAGTGGTGTGAGGAAGAGTGGTGGAGTCCTGAAGAAGGTACTGGGCTCAAGAAGCCAGAAGAATAGAGGGGGGAGAATAGCCCAGGGGAAAAGTCTGCAGCTACAAGTACGGGGCCAGCAGAACATAGCTGCTACTCAGAGGGCCCCTGGGCTGGGACCTAGAGGAGCGGGCGGGCCTGGGTCCCTCCCTACCCCCCTCCCTGGGAAGACAGGGTAACCAGCGACGCCCTGCCCAGTACGGGAAGCAGAAGTGCGAGACCCACTAGGGAGAAGACAGCCATTTGCCACAGTAAATAGACATTTTAAGATATCAGGGATCTGGTAGATTCTGGAGACAAGTTGCACTGGTAAGCCCAACAGGAGAAATGCTTCAATTTTGTTGAGTAACAGTGTCTCGTGGAGTCTTTTCTGCTTTGCTTAAGGATGGATTGCACCCTTTAAGAACATAAGTGCTCTATTTCTGTTGCCCATTCAAATACGAGGACCTGATTTGCAGCAGCCTGGATTGAGGTGCTTGAACATTCCCTTGAACCTTCCAGGCAGTGTGGAGATGTGGGTAGGTGAACTGAGAGCTTCAACAGACCTGTAAACCAGAACAGTTGAGTGTAATCAGGATTATCTGAGCTCTGTCTTGGTGGATCTTCAATAGAACATGTATTATGAATGGGATGGGAGGGAAGACATACCCCAGGTGATTCTTCCATGACATTAGGAAAGCATCTACCTTTCCTTGACCAAGCCTTGACCAAGCCCTTGACCAAGGCTGCTATGAAGCAGCACAGAGGAAGTCTCCTTTTCTCCCACAAGGCATTCCCCATTGGGTGAAGATGTTGTCAAAAAAAAACAAATTATGAATCTCCTATTTGTGATTCATGGCAAAATATCTGCTCAGGCTGTCTGCTAGGGAGTTCTGCACCTCTGGTAAATATGCTGCTGCTAAGGGTTATGTGATGGCTGACGCACCAATTACAGAGCATGAATGCCTCTATGCAAAAAGGGAGATCTCACTCCCTTCCACTTGTTTATATAAAACATCAGTGTCATGTTGTCTGATGTTATTTGGATGTGACTGGATTGGATGAGTGGGAAACAGGTGTCGCCAGCACAAAGGAGCGCCTAGAGTTCTGGTAAATTGACATATATTCAGGACTACTGTAAGTCCAGATGCTTTGTGTCATATGATCACTCATGTGAGCTCCCCAACCCAAGAGTGAGGCATTGGTAACAACTGCTGCCTCAGGAGTTGGTGTAAGGAAAGGGACTCCCACCTGAACCAGTCTCCATTTTTTTCCACCAAGGGAAAGAATCCAAAACTTTGGGTGGAATTGTCACCTTCTCATTTATGTAGCCCTTCTCTGGTAAATGCACAGAGAAAAGTCAGGCTGTAGGCAGCAAAGATGAAGCCAGGCAAACAGCATCACATGTGCATGGGGTCACATGGTTGAGGAGAGAAAAGAAATTTCTGATTGACATCCTGAGTCTCATAGTGCTCTGATGTAAGAGTGCTTATGGCCTGAAACCCCCTTGGGAAGTAGATGCAGTCATGCTGTAGTCGAGTCCAATATCATCCTTTGTGACAGAATGCACCTCTGTAGTCACATCCTATACACTATAGCAATGATCTTTATATAGAGTATGCCTTGTAAGGTATCATTTGAAAACTCTTAATTTGCTGGTCATTATTGTCCTGGTAAAATCTGTTTGGCAACGTAGCATGTGAAGTTATATGATTCCTCCATATGGTATTATTAATACATGTTCCCAAACCCACAGACCTACCTGTGGCAAACAGGTCTTTCCTAAGCAAAAATGTGTCATCAAGCAGAAAGGGAAGACAAAGGAAGTTCAAACAGGTGAGAAAAGCAGCAGGGAACATCCTTCAGCATAGAGAATCTTTGGCTCCTGGTTCTCAGCTGGAAATGTTTTTCCAGACGGGGATTGAAACTATATAAAGGAGGGATAAACACCCCAAAGCACACCTCTCTCTCTGCCTATCACATTCATTGCACCTGAAGAGACAAAGGAAGCAGGCGTTGGACTCTGGAAGAGTAACCCTGCCCAAGAGTTTGGCCAGTAATCTGCTGGTGCATGAGGTGAGAAACTTTGTTTTAATCTATTATAGTTGGCTAAATAGGCAATAGTAACCGTCTGAGCCTTATTTTTCTTGTAACCTTTTTTACATTTATGCCTCATTACCTGTACTCACTTAAAATCTCTCTCATTGCAGTTAATAAGCTTGTTTTATTGTTTTATATAATCCAGTGTGTCCAAACTGAAGTGTCTGGGTACACCAACTGGGGTAACATGTTGCATGCATATTGTTCCCTTCAAGAAATAATAGACTTAATATATTTGTACTGTCCAGAAAAGGGTTGGGCAGTACAGGACATATGTTTCTGGGAGAAAATCTGGGACTGGGAGCGTGTTGGGGTCACCCTGTGATAATTTTTAAGGCTGGTAAGAGCCAACATGTGGCTGGCTGCAGTACACACACATAGATAGCTGGGAGTGACTTACATGCTGGAGGCTGTTTGTGAACATCAAGACATTGTAAAGGCACCACAGGTTACAGGGCAGAGGTGACACAGCTACTCATTAGTCTGGATTGTACCCTGTTATATCACACCCCTATAAAATTTATCAATCTTGTGGGGTTCAGATGGATTTTTCATGACAGAGGCAGACACCTAAAGAAGGCAAAAGACTGAGCACAACACTGTTGTCAGCTGGACTTCCTCATAGGAACTGCATGTTAGAAGACAGTAGTTGAGGTAAGGGAAAGCTGAAATCCTTCTCTTCCCATCGAAGCTGATACTGCTTTACACAAAACTTTGTAAACACTCTAGGTGCTATAGCTAGCTGAAAGGGGAGAGACTCTGAATTGGTAATGCTCTTCAACTAAGAGAAACCTGAGGAACCTCCATAGGCTGGGTGTGTCTATGTGAAAAGAGGCATCTCTTGTTAAGAGTCATGATCCATGTGTCCTCCTCTCACAAAGGAATGGTTGATGTTAAGGATATTTCAAGGAATTTTGGTTTTTGAATGAACCTGTTCAGCTATCTCACATCGAGAATTAGCCTCCATCTCCCATTCTTTTTGGGGATCAAGAAGAAAGAGGAATAGACTCCCTTCCCTTGATGTTGCAGTGAAATCCTTTCCATGGCTTCCCTGAGGAGAAGGGAGTTCACCTCATCTTATAACCTCCTCATAAGAATGATCCCTGAAAAGGAAAAAGGAAAGGGGTTGTGGGTACAAGGTAACAGAAGCGCAATCAGATAGTTACCATGAATAATCTTTAATACCTGTTTGTCTGTGGTTAGCTCCCTCCAATTTTTGGCAACTGGGTAAAGCAGCCTCTGAATATCAGAAGAGGGGAATGAATTAGCATCAATAAAGGGACACAGGTCTCACCAGACCCATCAAAAGAAACTCTTCACTTGGAGATCAGAGTATGATGTGGCAGGAGGGTGCTGCAGAGGCTGGGTTACTGGGTCTATAAACTGTCTCTAGTGTGGTGGCTCCTGAGGACATTGGTGGTTAAATGGCTGAGGAGGAGGTCTGGCCCTATACCTCTGTTTCTAGTATTTTCTTTTAGGGGCAGAGGTATAAATGCAGAGAGAGCAAAGCTTTGTTCTCAAGTCTTTGAGGGATTTAAGTAATCCATCTTCTCATAGTTGATAGTTTCAAAACAGATCTTGGATGGTACTCCGCACCTCTCTAGGGAAACCTGATTATAACCACACGTCTCTCCCCATAACAATGTCCATAACCATCCCCTGAGATGCAGCATCTGCTGCATCCACTGCAGTTTGGAAGGAAGCTTTGGCTAACAATCTGCCTTCATCCTCTAAAGCCTGGAAGCTGGCCAATCCCCCTCAGAGAGCTTGTCCTTAAATTACAAAATCTTATTACAAATTAGTAAAATCATATTTGCCCAAGGAGGGAGGTGGAAGAGAAGACCTTTCTCTTTAAAAGGTTGCGCTGCCTTTGTCCTTTATGGGAGGAAGTAGCCTTTGAGTGCTGTTGCTTGTACCAGTCTGAAGCCACCTGCACCACCAAAAGTTCAGCAGTGGACGAGAGACCAAAAAAGCTCTCTTTGGATGGGGCAAAGCAGCACTTCTTGGCCTACTTTTGGGTGGGAGCACAAGAAGCAGGTGTGCGCCAAACTGTTTTTACTAGGCCCACGATGGCCTTGACAGGGAGGGCCACTTCACTGGGACTGGAAGGTTGCAGGATGTCTAGTAAACACCACTGAGGCTCCTGGACTTCATCCTCAAGCTGATTCTGTAACTCTGAAGCTACCTGTGCATGAGTGCTCAAAATCGTTCAAAGACACCTGATGGAGACCGAGAAAATGGAGTAACTGCCTCATCTGATGAACACAACGAGATTGCCCCTGGATCCTTCAGAACTGGCTCACCTTCCTCTGCCAAATATTCTGATGGGGCCAGTTGTGGGTGTCTGGGCAATGGCAAATAGGAATCCTGAACTGATCCCGGGTTTCTAATGTAGGGTTCCCACGGTCCCCAATACTGCCAGTAGGATGGCTCAACTGGTGGAGGAGCACCACATAGCATAGGGTACCGCTTGTCTCTTGGGCAATCATATCTGGTAAGAGGTCAGAACCCCAATCTTCTGCGGCACCTGCCTCATGCCACCTCCACCCAATGCCACAGAGAGTCCTGCGGGGACTCAGACCCATCCAAACAGAATGCCAGATACCTCATCAACAGTACTGTACAACAGTACTGACAGGAGGGACGGAAAAGCGACTCTGCCTCATCAGGACAGTCTCTTCCTCATGTATCCATAGTCTCTTCCTCTCATGTATCCATGTACCAGAATAGATATGGTCCTGATATGAATGGTGAATGCAGATAAAAGCAAAGATGTCCTTGGGGGAGACATAGATCTCTGGTCACCCTGGGGTGCAAGGAGAGTCCATTGGCAGAGCTGCTGGAACCAGAGTTCCCTGGTCATTGTGGTGGTCAGCTTGCTTTGGGAGAGTGTCACTATCAGTTCTGCATCGGCTCTGGAAGTGGGTGGGAGCACCGGGAGCTGTTTATGTCAGACCTTCATCATCAGAGCCAATGTCAGAACTAACAAATCCATACCACTCCATGCCTCCTTCTCCTGTCAAGAAAATTTATTTGGGCCAAAGTCCTTAGCACCCATGTGTGCCAACTCTCCCAACTGTGACAGGGTCAGTAAGGGAACCTCTCTCTTCAGGGCAGTTTTAGATGAAGATGGCTTATTCTTATGTGTATGAAAATGCCCTCTGGTCTCATGTGAAGACTTCTCCTTAGGCTTAACAATCTTGGTTTCTGTTCCTGAGCTTATCCTTAGAGAGGCGCCAGCCAATTGGTGAGACTGTACAGGGGGCAGTCCCTGGTCCAGGTCTGATTGCGGTTCCATTGTCTTTTGCATGAGATGTTTTCTGAGGTCTGGTCTATACTAGAGAGTTTTGTGAACAATTGTCAGCTTTTTTTGACAAAGCAGTGCTGGTGTACACACTGATCACACCCCGTGGACAAAACTGCCATTTTTTCGACAAAATACAACCACCTTGACGAGAGGCGTAGGGCTTTTGTTGGCAGAGCGAGGGTGATGCAGTGTCACTGTAGACACTGCATCCTCTTACAGCAATGGAGGGGCTGTCATTCTTATGTCAATTAATTTTTCTAGAATAGACAAGGCCTGAGTCTCATTCCTGACACTCATGAGTACTGGGGGGGAAATGAGTGGCAGATGATGTACTATACTTGGTAGAAACCTGAGCCTCATCCAGATAGTAAAGGCAGCACTGATGTTTGTCACTCACTGAAAAGAAACAAGGGCAGGAACCACTGTTTTTGAACCCCAAGACCCTGGGCATAATTCCAGACTTCTCAGGGGGAAAAGGTCTCTGAGTAGAAAAGAAAATGGAGAAAAAAACACAACCTAACTACATTATGTACCTGTGTACACTATAGTACAACTTTTAAAACGAACGACATACAATACCTTGCTGCAATAATGCATTAAAAAAAGCTGAGGACACCAAAGATGTCCATGTGGTAGTAAGAAGGAACTAAACAGGCGTCAGCCTGCACCACCTTTTATGCCCTTGGTTTGGAGTACAAGGAGCTACGGAGCATGTGTGGGTCGACGGATACTGCCTGTAAAAAATTCTGGACTCAGGCATCTGGTGTGCATGCATAATTCACATGTGGACCACATATAAGGACCATCACTCAAAGAAAAACTGCTAGTCCCAAAGCTGTACTATTAATTGATGGATGCCACTAGTGTACAGCAAAGAGGTGTCACAAAAAGGGGCTACATAAATTGATGGTGTAGTTAAGGAAGTGGCCATGTTTCTTTTAGCTCTATTCAAAAAGAAACGAGACATGTATCCTTTTCTTGATACTGCAACCCTTTAATTATAACTGAGAAGGCTGCTGGGTTTTGATTTAAGTTGATATTTTGAAATAAAAGCATCTCAACTTTAAAAGAATAGACTTATTGCTGAACTGTTTGTTTAAAACAAAAATAAGTAATCAAGAAGGTGAGCAAGTTGGGAGTGGTGTGAAAAATTGCCTAAAAAGGGTGGAAAGCAGTGGCTTGACTTTCAAATGTGTTGATTGCCCACAACTCTCCCTCAAGTAGGTGGGAGCTGTGGGTTCTCAGCCCTTCTGAAAAATCAGGCAATAAAGTCTGCCATTCTTTTGCTGGAAAACAAAAAACAAAAGTGATATTCTAGCTATAGAAAATAAATGATAAAACAAACCCATACATTTTCTTAGAAGAACGAAGAGAAAGAATATGGTTACATTTTCATCACAGGGGTTTAGTCATGCAATTCCCAAGGACCGAATCCCTGTGAGTCACGTGACTAAAACAGGGACACTTGAGAATTTACCAATAAATATCTGTTCATAACAGGTAAACTTTGCATAATCCCCCCACATCAGCAGCTGTAAAATAAGAAAGCTGGCCAACATATATATGAAGCAGACAATGGACCCTTCTAGGTTACATATTACATGGGTATTTTCAGTCTATTTACATTCCTGTTGTGCAGGTAAGAATATCAGTACATACAATATGCCCATATTCAAAACCCTACAGTACTGCTGATTGCCACTTACCCCCGCACAGTGCCTGTCTCCTGGTAATTCACTTGAATAAACTTGCCGAAGCGACTTGAGTTGTTATTATGTGCTGTCTTTGCATTTCCAAAAGCCTGTCATAATAAAAAGAAGATGGTATTGTGTTTCAGAAGCTACAAACTGCAAATAGCCTACTTACATGCACATGACAGTCTTGCTTTTGGGACTTGGCTCTCATTGCAGAAATAATGATAAAAAAACCTGGGGACAGGTGGTTGAATGATCTAGTAGATATAATGCTTCTCACTGAACTGTAGGGGATCAGGTTCATGTCCAACTTAAGGTCTTAAGTAGAAAGGAGCCGTATGACAGTTTTATACAAAAAAACCATCATATGCAATTATAAACCTCTGCTGGGAGAAAAATCAATGTTTGGCTAGAGTGAAATGGATTACTTTCCTAATGCAGTAGAGCCCAGTCCCAAAAGTATTGAATGAGATAATTTAGAAGGCCCATAAAAGGATGTTTGCACTGATGCTTCATACAATACCCTTTGAATAAATAGGAATTCAGTTTCTGGATAGCCTTTTGCTCTAAAACAATTCATTAGCAATGGTCCACACTAATCTATCACTATCTAAATTTTAGAAGTTAAACTTTTCAAATTAAATGGTTATGCTTCTATTTTCTCCTTCTAGGTTGCAAAACACTTGACATTACAGTACTGCATAGTTCTGGATCAGTAAAGACTCCCCAGCTGATGCGATCAGAAAACAAAGCTGTTTCAAACCAGTGCAGCTGTTCCTGAGTTATTAGGCCAGTGGGAGCAGTAGAGCTGGCCTCTTGACTTTAGTAATGCAGGATTATCCTGACAAGTGGAGCCTGGAGGTAACCCATAGCTGGTCAAAGCAAGAGGGAGTGGGATGGGTCTCAATAAAATAGAATCAAATAGTTCTCTGAGTGTGTGTACTGGCTCAAAATCACATCTTGCAATAAAACAATCCTCTTAAGATTGCAGTTATATTTTGCAAATATATTGGTTCTAATCAAATCACTGAAGCAAGAAACATGAATGTGCATTATCACAGACAGTATTAAATCCAGTAAATCCACTACGAGGCAGATTTATTAATGGCATAATAACAGGCTGATCCCTTTTTCAAATATGAACACATGGAATCTGTTAAAATTCAATTTGATCCATGTTAGTTTTCCACACATCACTAAAACATAGTTCTACAATTACAGAAAACCATCAAAATAGCAAGCTGTACTAGAATATACATGGGAATGAATTTTATATGTGACCTGGTGAACGTTTGCATACTCTGTGTGTTTCATAGATTCATAGACTCCAAGCAATCCCATGCCAGTGAACTATTTGCCTACTCGCTTCAATGACAGGCAATCGCTGTTTCCGGGTCTGCCTCGATGGTCCAGTCAGCAGGCCTAGAACACTGAACTCCAGCCTCCCACAGGGCTGTTATGGCCCCTACACTCTTTAACCTCTACACAGGGACATGCGAAACACAACATCCAGGAAATGTATATATGCAGACAACATTGCCCTGGCAGTACAACACACAAATCTTCAGACCATCAGCCGTACTCTCACCAATGACCTCTCAATAATGGCAGACTGCTTCCAAAAGTGGAAACTTCAGCCAAATCCCCAAAAACAACGGTCTCTGCCTTCCACTTAGGCAACAAGGCCGCCAAAACTGAGCTCAAAGTGGCATTCTGCAGTGAGCTAGTTAAACGTGAAGCCACTCCAAAATGTCTAGGAGTGACCTTGGATCGCAGCCTGACCTTCCGACAACACCTCGAGAACACCCGAGACAAGATTAAAACTAGAGTGAGCCTCATAAGACGGCTGTCGGGAACATCCCGGGGTTCTGGTCCCAGGACACTACGCACCCCGACAGTAGCCCTACTCTACTCTGCAGTGAAATACTGTGCACTGGTATGGGCCCAGAGCTCTCACACTAAGCTCCTGGATCCACAACTAAATGGGGCAATGCAGATAATCGTGGGAACATAAATGTCAACTCCAACAGATTGGCTCCGTGTTCTGTCCCATATACACCCTCCAAAAATAGAGAGAAACTCCCAAACCTCCAAGCTGCTCTCCAATCCTCCTGCCCGATGGCCTGAAGAATCCTCCTTCCTAGAACAAGATTAAAATCTAGGAACCCCCTTTGGACATGCAGCAGTACTTTGATGAATTTCAATGGTGGTTATCAATGGCGTGCAACCTGGAGAGAGCTCATCAGTCCCAAATAAGCACCTTATTACTGATCCTACTGAGGAACAGCCAGGTTTTGACCTGTGTCGGAAAGAATGGTGCATCATTAACTGCATAAGAACATTGCATGGAAGATTTGCCCAGGAACTCTTCAAATGGAAAATGAGAAGTAGCCCGAACTGTGATTGTGGACCAGTGCCTCAAACCATGGAACACATATACTCCTCCTTCCCTAAGTGTTAGTTTAAAGGTAGCCTCACTGACATTCACCGACTTATTCCTGATGCAGTGAACTGGATTTCAAACCTTGACATTGACCTATAAACTGATCGTTGCAAACCAAACCAATGCTATATGACAATAGATAGATACCAAGGCCAGCAGGGATCATCTAGTCTGACCTCCCTTATGACACAGACCATCGAATTTCCCCAGAAGAATTCCTAGAGCAGATCTTTTAGAAAAATATCCAATCTTGTGTATATTAGGGTGGTTGCTTCCCTCTTCTTGCACATAAGGTCATCTTAAACTGCTCCAAACAGTCATCCACACACCCACCACACAAAAATATCACACAAAAATAAGCACAGTATTTTGTACGTACTGTCCTTTTAAAATTATCAAATGAAAACAACATACATTTTCACCTCAAAGAATACAAACATTATATACATTTCTACCTTTATATCTAGCCAATTCTGAAGCAACCAATCTGAGAATGCACAGAAGGTAACTTTAATTCCATGAAATAAATCAGCACGCTACTGATTTATTTTTTTACGTCACTTGATAACATAAGCTTTCATTTTCAAGAAATGCTCTTTTGGTTCAGAGATGATCACTTCAATATAAGGCTCTGCTAAGATTTAAGATTGAAACTAGTAAGAAAAATGTGAGAGATGAATAGCTATAAATGCAGGATTTTAAAACATTGCCTCAATGGCAGGTTGACTACTTCTATTAACGTAAGCGCTGAATTAAAAGTTATATTATAGCCATCCTGCCTTGCATTTCTAAAGAAAAAAATATAATTCTTTTAGGCTAGAATTTGGAACAGAAAAAAACTCTCACCTGAAATAAAGAAAAATATCATTTAAAATTGTAAACATACTTTTCACTGGTGTAGATGGAAAAATCCAAAAGCCAAATTGATTTTTAAGAAGCATGTTAAAACATAAATACCACTACCAAAACAATGTGTGAAGATACAATACTTTGAACAGAGACTGTAATAGAGAGGAGGGATAGAAGGCCATCTCTATTTAACGTTACACAACAATACATTCTACCTCTTTGTTGCAGTTCATGAATCTACTAATTAATAGCTTTTCTTGTCTTTCTAAGAACATGTAGACCAATGTTTGCTTGATGCAGTATTAACAGCAATATAAAAAGAGACAGCAACATGGTCTAGCCGATAGTTCACTGGACTTGGAATCTGGAAATCTGGTTTCTATTTCTGGCACTGTCAATATCCTATTATGTGACCTTGGACAAGTCACTTCATTACTCTAGTCATTTCCCCTCCCACCCTTTGTCTGTTTTGTCTATTAAACTCTTCGGGGCAGGGACTGACTCTCCCTCTGTTTTGGTACAGTGTCTAGCACAGCAGGGTATAAAATCTAATTATGAGCATGCCAGTTACCACTCCACAGTTAAGTTTTGCATTTATACAAATAATAAATTATATTAAGAATAAGAAACAAAACTGAAATACTATACCAATTTTTTAACAATGGAATTTAATGCTTGGTTATTTCTTCTAAGTGAAGCTAGAAAGAAATCATTTGAAAGAATACAAATCAGAAATGGACATTCTAAGGTTCTAGTGCAAAATTCTACTTTACTTAAGCTATTATATAAGTGTTGAAGGATTTACCTATGTTCTTCAATTTGCTTACCCTAACAGCACAGACAAAAGCTAGAGCAGTTCAGCGTGGCAGAGCCACAGTACCAATCTAATAAGTAGCATGTATTTATATTCTGCGTCAGTCAGCGCGTTGCCCCAGGTGTCCTCTAAATAAAACCAATAAACTTGGAACAATAATTCTGTGTTTGGCACATGGCTTGTACTTAAGTATTTATTATTAATAATTTATTAAATTTTATTAACTTTTTCTGGAACAGGACTGAAATGAAAGGCTACAGAATCCATATGGTAAGTGACTGAGACAAACTTTATTTAAAACAAATTGGTATTATTCACTTAAGGGAGTTTGCATCAGCAAGCAACAATATAAAACAACCAGCCATATAGCAAGCCAGTCATACTATCACCCTTTCATGTTTCTTAAAAAAATTAACCAAATACCAATTCTATTGAGGCTTTATGATCTGTTGGCTTTCTATTTCCCTGTGCTGCATTTTACTGAAATGATTAAATCATTGTTTCAGAGAGAGAAATAAAGTCTATTAATGACGATTGTTATTTAGGAATGGTTCTTTCCAGCAGTAAGTCAGCCTGCTGGCTCAAGGAAACTACAACTACAGGAGCTGCTCCCTAGTCAGACAGGTTATATACTTCTTCCCAGTGATGATATCCAACCGGTTCTTAAAATTAAAAAAATTTAGCGAACCGGTTGTTAGCGTCCTCCCCTGTCGCGCTCTGCAGGGCGCTGGCGGGTTTTGCGCGAACCGGTTCTTAAAATAAAAAAAAGGCAGCGAACCGGTTGTTAGCGTCCTCCCGTTGCGCTCTGCGGGGCGCTGGAGGGGTTTCGAATTTGGCAGCGCAGAGCGAGTTTCACAGCGGAGATTCTCGTCTGCGATGCCAAGTCTCCCTCTCCGCCGCCGAAATTGACTTTGCCTTGTCAATTTCACGGCGGAGAGTATGCCCCAGCTCCGCCGCCGAAATTGACCAGGGAGGGTCAATTTCACTTCAGGAAGTCTCTCCTGCCATTCTCCCTGCCGCCGAAATTGACCAAGGAGGGTCAATTTCATGGCGGAGGGTGCCCTGAAGTTCTGGGTGCTGGGTGTTGGGGTGCAGAGTGTCGGGTGTTGCGTGCATGATGTTTAAGAACCTATTCAGAATAGGTTCTTAAATATCACCTGCCTTTATAGAACTGGTTATTGGAAATTTGGGATATCATCACTGCTTCTTCCTATCCCCTTCCCACAAGCAGCATCATGTAATACATTCTCAGTGCATTCCACATCAGAATCAACTAAATTATTTTGAGGGTTCCACTGAGCAGCTCAGCAAGTCCTCTAGTACCTTAAGGGCAGATATTTCTTGGCAGACATACAGTTAGAGAAGAATTTTCAGAGGGCCACAAAGGCCAGCAGGTCTCATAAGATGAGAGCCTCATTTCTGAGAATGGTCAAAGGAAAAAATTAACCACACACACAAAAACAGACATTTGCAGAGGACATAAGCCCACTATTAGACTGAAGATGAGAGATCTCTTCACTTCTCCCCAAGATCCCACCGCCTTTACAGGTTGCTTTCTTTATAAAAACCATCCCTTATATTAGGCAGATGCCCAGCTGCCTCTTCATAGGCAGATATAGCAGTCACAATAACTAGGCCTCCAGTAAGCTTCCTTAGGCGGTGTTCTTCCAAGCAGGGAACAGAGGTACCGACTAAGGACAGGGAGTTGCGAGAACTGAAGTTATGAGCTGCATGATTTCTCCATATTTGTGATCTGTGGGCTTCAGGACATTTGTCTGTAGGTTTTACACAGCAGACCAGCCTGTTTTATGATCTAAGAGTTCATGGAAACTATTACATGTAATATCACTGGTCCCATGATATGTAATATCAATTTTTTATGTTTTCTTTATTACTCATTTATTTGTGGGAGAAAGATCTTTGAGGACATGTCTTGCTATAATTTCACAAGATGAACCATATGGCTGAGCCACTTGAAAATACAGTTACCCACAAGCTAAAAGGGGCAGTTGAGAGTTAACCTGAGACAACTTAATTTTTTGTTTTTGTTTCATTTATGAGGTCTCTTTAAAAGAGTGACTGCCTTATAAAAAGTCCTATTAAGACACCTTCTACATGAGCAAGTCTAGATATATTTGAACTGTACACTGTGTTCTTGTAAAGCTAGTAAGGTTATGCATAATGTAACTGTACAGCCTCGGAAAACTGTGAATAAATTATAACTATTTCACTAAAACAAATTCTGTTCTGTCCATATTATTTCTCTCTGCTAACTGATTGGTGCAAGGCTATGAATGCTTAATGGCAAAACTCCATAAGAGCATTCCTAAAATTCTAGGCAAGGCCAGAGCTTTTACTGGCCAGGGCTCAACATTTTGAAGAAAAATATTCAATACTCCTCTGTATGAGCAATACATCCAGTCTGTACTAGACTCTGATGATTCAACAATTCAAAAAATGTAGCTATAGACAAGTAATGGTTCCACTCCTGTAAGTTCCTACTACATTTTTAAAAAGAAAAAGATATTTTGATTGGGGATTGAATTGACTTTAAAGTTCATTAAATCTTAAAAGCTACATTAGGTCATTCGAAAAGGTTTACAACAAATTCAGTATTGTCAACTCAAAGTTCAAAAATCTGGTCTCAAAAAACCACTAAATTAACATTAAATATCCTGAGATTTTAAAAGTGTTTGGGTTGAGTTTATTTATTTTATTTATTTATTTTTGTCCTTTAGGTTTTGAGCCTTTATGGTTCATGTTTTGAAACATCTTCCCGACAAGCAGGAGGACTAAAAATTACTTTTTTTTTTTTAAATGAAAGCTGAGATTCTCATATAATCACATGGATTCCAGAAGCCAGAGCTTTAAGAAAAAAAACATATAATGAGACTTACACTAAAAATTGCAAGAGTTGGGCTAGCAAAAAAAATCCAAAAAGTTACTTTAATAGTTGGAAAAATGGATGCCCTTTTGGTGAACTCTGGTAAAAGAGTCAAAGATCAACACATGCACGTTTGAGATATTCCTCATACTCCAATTCCACTGACCCCATCACTTCTGCTTTCTTACCTCCATTACCCCCCAGCTAATCTGTATGCTCAAATTCTTCACAATCTCTCATAGTTCTTTGGCTCCTTCTCACAACATATGCATGACTTGATCTTCCACCAAAAAAACCCTATCCTTCAACCTTATCTTCTTCTGCAACTATAGCCCCATCTATCTCCATCCCTTATTCTCCAAGCTTATTTTATATGCAGAGCCTTCCTCCCATTCAACTCTGTTTTTAATTCCTTCCAATCTGACTTCCACCCATCTCAATTCCATTGAAACCACTCGTCAAATCGCAGAACCTCTACTCCATCCTCATCCCCTACTCCCACCTCACACCATCTTTTGTTTTTGACAGCGCCCACCATCCTCTCCTTTTATCTTTATTAGGCTTGTGAGATACCATTCTCTTCGTTTTCCCTTGTACTTCTCTGACTGTCCTTCAGCATCTCTTTCAATGGGACTCTCCAACTACCTGTGGGATAACCTAGAATTCTGTCATTGATCCTTTTTCTATGTGATCAGGACTTTGGTTCTGTATCTCATCTGAAATCTCAAGACCTCCAAAGAACTAGAAGAGACCTTTGGAATCTCTCATTTCCCTAATGATAAACAACATTAATTTCCATGAATTACAAGTTGCAAAATACCAGAACTGTATTTTGGTACAGAACTGTGTTTTGTCCATTTTGGAGCCTGAGAACAGTGAAATTTGTGTAGGAAAAGGGGACAAACTATGGAAGTGGACCCAGTCTCCCAGAAGTGAGTGTAGGAGGTAATAAAGAAGGGAGCAAGAGAAAGGGAAAGGAGAAGAATTCCACCAAAGGTAACATTCAAGGAATGGTCAGCAAGAAAGGAACAAAAAGTTCAATAGAGAGAGGCAGAAAGTGAAGTGGTTGGTTGACAATATCAGTACCAGAAGAGATTGAGAAGTCTAACTTTTGGCTCGAAAACATGTTATTAATGATTTTATGAAGACAATTTCAGTGGAGAGGGTGAATGTTAGACTGGAGAGGATGATGAATGAAGCTGAAGGAGGCTTTATTACATCATGCGAAGTTAATTCTGAGGCTGAATCTTGTATCATAAGGTTTTGCCCATAGCATGGGTACATTAAGGCACTGTGAATATTTAAAGTTTTTTGTATAATAGAACAATTAACAGTGCCAGCACTGACTCACCTAGCTATCATTACAGCACATGAAACTCAACGGCAAATATGCTATTAACTTATGTGAATGAATAAAGCTCATCTACTGGAATTATTATTATTATTTTTAGTATCAAGTACCTAGGGGCCCTAATCCTAGATGAGGATCCTGTTGTGCTAGGTGCTGTACAAACAGAACAAAAAGATGGTCCTTGCCTCAGGGGGCTTAATAAATCAACACACTACTTTAGAAGTAAAGCTTTCTCAATTCTGTAACATTTATCAAGAACATTTTGTTCTGTAACAAACCTCAATTCCTCATTCAAAATGTTAAATCTGACAGTAGTTTCAATCGTCAAAGTAAAACTGATCATCATTAAGTAATTTATGCTCCATGTCACTGTAAATATGCAATAAATAAAGACAAAATAAGGAAAATTAGTAGAAATGGAGAGCACATGTACCTAAATTAATGATTTTAAAAGAAACAAAATAGTCTAAGGGATATATAGTCAAGTAGAACAGAACTGTGGTTCTCAAATTTTGTAGCATCATGCTCCACTTTTACCCAAGTAAATAAGCTGAAGTTCTACCTTCACACCGCTCAAGATAACATTTATAAATGTGAGCTAGCAATCTAGGATACTGAAGTAAGCAAAATTAAAATACCCTTGCCCTAACACATTTCAATAAAACGGATGAGCTTATTTCTGTGCACACAGCTTCTACATTTTTGGAAAGACTGCTCCAAATAAACTGGAGAGGTACCTGTCAATTCTTTAAGAGGAAACAGTTTTTCTTTTGTTTGGGATTTTGTTGGTTTGTTTTGGTGTGCAGGGGGTTACGGAGGAGAGAGGAGTACTGAGAGTGGAGTGGCGGAGGTGGCATCAGGTAACTGAAAAAAAACGCACTGAAGCCTTACTTAGTGCCGGTCTACATTGCGACTTTACATTGGCATAGCTACATCTCTGAGGGGTGTGAAAAATCTACACCTGAGAGGAGATGATGTGCTGACCAAACCCTCAGTGTAGACAGTGCATTTTCTTATTTTCAAGAATGTAAGTAAAAAGTAAGAGGACCTTTAATTTCAAATTATATATATATGTGTATGCAAAGTGCGTGTATACTTCATGCAATGTAACAAGGTTATCACCACTACATGTGCAAGTGTAAAAATTGTAAAATATTTTTTCTGTAAAACACACACGTCATTCTGAATTAAACAGCTATGGATGCTATGCTCATAATGTATGTCACAAAACCAAAAAAAAGCAAGGAAATGAAAAGTTAAGTCATCTATTTCTCTACCTACAGATACACAGTTTACCATAACTACAGCTACCATAGACCACAGACCACATATCACCAATTTAACTTGCTTTCCTATCATCACAAGCCTTTCAGCATTTTATTTACTCAACTACCTCCTCCAATCATTAGTAGTTATTGATGCTTGCATAGACTTTGGGGTGTTTACAGGGGACACTGCAAGAAAAAGAGGAACTTACGTACCTTTACAAACCTGTTTCAGAATGTAATTGCAAGTAGCTTGGGTCCACTAGCTCTCCTGGACTGAAAACAGTGGGAACAGCAGTCTTTCAGCTGTTTCTTCTAGTTACCAACAAACCAAACTTAATGGAGATCACTGTGAAATATGGAGAAAGTTCTGCTTGCAATCTGAATTGTTTCAGAACATATCCTCCACTGACTCTTCTCCCTCTGAACACATCCAGATCAGAGACTAATCACTACATATTTTTCTTCTGCTATGTACTTCATTCAGCAAGTATCTTGGGACAGCCTCTTGCAGTTGGACCTTTCTTAGATGGAGTAAGAGTCCTGTCAGGATCAACATTTGTCTTCTGCTGCAAGAATTTTAATTACTGTATGTGCAACATACCCCCTTATTTCCTGCCTTGGCTACCTATATTATGAATGAATGGACAGAAGTACTGTAGTGCCTCTGAGCCCACTACTCCCCTTTCTGTGCAATTGGGTAAGAGTGGGTGAAGCACTGACTCTGTTCCCTGCAAACTGGCCAGAGTAGCCAGGGCAATAAACTGTTGTAATTATAGGTCAGCAGCAAATTACTGTCCCTGGAGTCAATGATGGGCTACGTAGGTCCCTGATCTGCTCCAGGAGGAACACAATGGTGCACTTCTTTTTCCTCAGGGATGTCAGTTAAACTGTCTTGCCTTAGAAATGAGTCTCCAGGTAGCTCACATTTGCTGAGAGCATGAAGGCTCTGTGAGAACAGTCAGTAAGTGAGAAATACATACTTTCTATGGCTGGACCATGATTTTCCAAGCTGCACAAACTAATAAAGTTTTAATTTGACATCTATTTACTAGCAAGCATCATTTCTGAATATTAGTGCAATGGTTAGGGAGAAAGTTCATTCCCATAGGGAACAGAGCAAATGAACACAGACTTGTTAACACACCTTCTGAAGTATTACATTGTTACCTTAACATTCAAATATTGCTTGGAGCAAAACATGCAATTAATTCTGTAAAGAAAAGACGACAACTGTAAGACTGTTAGTGCCTTTCAACAAGTCCAAGGCCTTAAAAAAACCCAAAACACTGACTTGCTATCACTATTTCTACAAAAGGAAAACTAAAAAGCATCTTACCACATTCACATTACTTTAATATCCAAAACCATTGTTTGCTTTTCAACCCATTTTTGCATACTGACATACCAAGTGGTTTATCCATGCAAAAGATTTTTTTGTTTGTTTGTTTTTTGCTTCAGTAAATGAATAGGACCTCTTACCCTCCAGTTCCTTGCATCATTGAAATCAGATCCAAAGCCAGAGGGCAATTTTTTTATTTTACTTTGTAGTTCACATAATTGCTCTTCCTGGCTGAGAAATTAGTTTTGTCTAATGACCTGTTCATTTCATTAACCTGAATTTTAATGCAGCCTGGAATGCCTCACTGGGAATGGCGTAAAAAGATTGTTTTAACTTCTTGTGTTGGGCAAATTTCCTGTTTTCGTAACTTCTACACTTAGTGCCATTGAGCTAGAAAAATACTCTAATAATGCTAGAGCTCAGGCATGGTTTCCAGCACACAACACCAAGGTGACTTCTTGTCTTCTGAGGTAAAGGATTCACGAAAGCTACATGTCCTTTAGTTGCATATATTCTGAGCTCCAGAACACATTTCTCTGAAGGGCATCTAGCATTCATATCTGTACCTTGCAGCTACTATGATCCATCTAAAGGAAAGATGGAAGTAGCTACTCTCCATACAAAAGATCAAATGAATGACGACAGATTGATAATACATCTTTTAAAAAATGTTCAAATCCATTTGTGATTTGTCATTCTAGTATTTCTAAACAGTAAAACTTAAGGTGAAAATTTTAGAAGCACAGACACTTGGTGGTTCATTTGTACATCAACACACAGAGGCTATTCTATCTCAGAGATATTTCAGAGTGGCTCTGAGTTCAGAGAGCAAGTCAAAAGTCTTGTCATTAAACCTTTTTTTCCTATAGTGTGCTTTACAAGCAAGATTGCTGGTTGTTTTTTTCCTGCACCATTTAGATTCCATAGTCTCTTTAATATTTTATTCTACATTAAATGAACCAAATTAGCTTGACAATTCAGGACCAAAGATCCTCTGAAGGATTCTCATCTGCTTTTAACTATACAAGCAATGTATTTCTTCCAAATAGGACACCTAACAATGTACCAACCATTACAATAACTCTAAACTGAATCTATATGACTACCTGTGCATAACACTCACCTTTATGGCTATATACTGTACATGCCTCTATATACATATGTACTGTTGAAGCCTAAGAAAAGTGCATTCAGTGATAACAGCCAACTACTTTCGGACAGAAAGATCCCTCTGACTTTTTATTTATTTTTAAAACTTAAGTACACAGGGAAGTGCGTTAAGGGAAGCAGGAGATACAGTAAGAAGAAGATTAAAGGACCAATGACATCAGTTTAACACTAAGAAAAACAGGCTTTATAGAGCCAGGGATACAAGGCCAGAAAAAAGTGGGGTGGGGGATTGGGCTGGAATTTAATTAAAAATAAATAAAACTAATTAAGTTTATACCTGTAAAAACTAACTAAAAATATATCTATAGAGGAATAAAGTTCTATTCATAGACTGTCACTAAACAGTTATTTATAGATGTTGAGCTTGCTAGTCTCTGATGATAGCTTTTAAAACACAATGATACAAACATGAAAACATAGAAAAGAATTATGTAAAGGTATGTACAGCAAAGATACTTGGATAACATGTCTTTGGATATTAATAATACTCGTTTTTCAAAAAGAATTTACTCCTCCAGTTTTACCAGAAAACTCTAAACTGATGATCTGCAATTCAAACTTGTTACTATTCTTCCAAAACATGCTCTCAGGATCCTGTGAGAGTAATCTAAGGGTATACTTCCACAGCAATACCTATTTCAAATTTTACTACCGATTCCTACTTTATTTGTAAAGATTTGTATAGATTAAGATTACACAGACTTTTTCCATTACTGATAAGGTGTTTTATACCGAATAGGCATTTTCGCTATTTTCACACTAATTTTTGTTGCACAGAATAAAAAAACAGACAATCTTCTGATACCTTGATATACAGCCATGTTAATATTCTTATTGATTGGTTTTATGTGGTCTGACATTCAGTGAAAGCACTGTTTTCTAACACTATCTTACCTACACAAGAATTTCTCCTCTCATCTGTAGACCCTGAAGCACAGGCTTTAGAATGTCAACCATAGCATTTCAATGCTTTTTGATTCTACATCATATGAAGGCGGTTTACAACATTCTCTTTCTCCTCTTAGCAATCTATCCCAATACTGTTGGGTTTTTAAAACGGATTTCTTTGCTGATCACTAAAGGATTTGATCACTTCATAATTCAAAATGCATCAAAATGACCTGTTAAAGGCAGATCTCTGCCTATCTTCCTTTTCCTTCTAAGAGGATTCCTTACAATGATAGCAGCTGATGGTTTATTCATTTTGTGTCTATCATTGTGACATTGTTTGGGAAAAATGTACGTTTAAACCAGTGTATCCTGCAGCACACTCTGAAAGTGTAAGAGTAAGACAAACATGAAAGTGGTGAGTAAGTCTGCCCCATAAGCATGGGCATTCAACTGGAACTATGCTTACTTCTGCCTCTTACAAAATTTAATCGGGGCTTCATAAAAAAGTGTTCTAGAAAGTCTGTCAGACGGCGTACAGAGAGAGTCACTGAGGTCATTGAGACTGAGACTAGCTATGGCTTCAGTTTAAGGATTTGTCTACACTGCAATTAAAAACCTGTGGCTGGCCCATGCCAGCTGGCTCGGGCACCAAGGCTGTTGAACTACGGCTTAGACATTTGGACTTGCGCTGGGAAGCAGGCTCTAGGACCCTGTGAGATGGGAGGGTCCTAGAGCTCAGGCTCAAGCTGATAGGGACTCAAATTCAAATATAACATTACAGCAGGTTTCAAACTTCAAACTGTAAAGTTTGCAACTGTATTGCAAGATCTTAAATTTAAATCTGTCCTCTACCAATTCATGAAAAGATTACTAGGTTCCTTCCTATTCCTATACTAGTAAACCAATTCCTGAACATGTATTCAAAATTATTAAACCAAGTATATATAAATCTCTAGAAACATATTTTATTTTTTTAATTATTAAAATAAAGAAACCTAAATTCTTGTAACTGTAACATTCTCCATAGCAGCATTTAACAAAAAAAAACAACGCTTATGTTAAGATGAAATATTTTAATTGTTCAACAGGAAAATGCAATGAGACCCCTAGCACAGCTTTTAAGGTCAACATGATCAGCCCCCCCTTTCACTTCCTGTGCTAAGTCAACAGAATTCCTCCCAAATCAAAACAGCCTTTACATTATTTTTTACCATGAGCAGTATGTTATTCAGAAGTGCTTCTTGTGGCCCTTTCAGACTTGTATATGGTAAAGTACATGTGTCACGGTACAAGAACACTTTTGGTATCTATCATAACAGCCTATACATATTATTGAGGCTTATCCTAAAAATATTAAGAGTTTAAACTATGAGCTCCCAACCCTGGGCTCACAAGACTCCTGAGCCACTTATATATACAAAACTAAAATATTTAGTGAAGTTTAGGTCATTTGAGAAAGAATCTTAATCGGTTAGCTAAAAGTTAGTTAAGCTAGTATTTATTTTTGAGGAAAACTGAAAAAGCATAACTTAAAAAAAAATGTTCTATGATCAAGAAATAACATTGAGCATCTAGTTCATAATGACCGACTAGAAGTTCAAAAGTTGAAATCCTTACTCTCATGTACTAAGATGATTCATATCTCCCAGCAGCTGACGATTTTGTGTACCAAGGACAATGGCTGAAAGATACTAAGTCCAAACTACTATCATCAAACCAGATTACATGTGCTGCAATACCTAGGCCAGGGGTCGGCAACCCACGGCTCCGGAGCTGCATGCGGCTCTTCAGCCGCGGTAGGTTGCCGACCCCTGACCTAGGCAAAAAGAGTTCTAAGGTCAGGTCTACATTATAAACTTATTTTAGTATAACTGCGCCACTCAGGGATGTGAAAAATCCATACCTCTGAGCAATGCAGTTATACCAACTTAAGCTATGGTGTAGACAGCGCTATGTTGACAGGCAGACCATTAACCATGCTGACGGAAGAACTTCTCCTGTTGACCTCTTTACTGAAGTGCTGCAGTGAGGTAGTTGTGCCACTGCAGCATTTAAGTGTAGACCTGCCCTAAGGATGAAGGTACCACCTTAACTCTTAATTTCCAGCTACAGGCTTTTTAAAAATGTTGATTTAAAGAAAAAAAATCCTATGGAAGTTCAGACTTTCACCAGGCCTTTAGAAGGCATGTATACAGTCTGAGGACTCTCTTCACACTAAAGTTCAAGTTTCTGTTCCATCAAACTAAAGTGCTAGAGCTGATCAAAAAGGAGTTGTTAAAAAAAGGTTAGTAATGACAAAAAGTGTATTTTTTTTACTCTTTGTACGCAAAAGTGACAACTAGCTTTGCTCACACTTTTCAGAAAAATTCGCCCCTAGACACTGACCCTACCTGAAAAATTTCAGCCTGTAAGGTGATACAGTAGCTTGATAAGTTGTAAGCCACAGATGAGGCCTTTTAGTATGGAAAAACCTAGGCAACCTAACATCTGCATGCATCATTACACACGCTAATTGTATATAGAAAAAAATAATCCATCACAGAACTTAAAGATAACTTATTAGGAGCAACTCATGACACCATTCCATTTGGTCAGTACAATACTGTTCTCTACAGTATTGTCATAAGCAAGCAGCGAAGTTGTAGATGATCAATGGCCTTGAGGTGCAAGAAGCCACAGGCTTCCAGCCAGTTGGCAGGACATCCATCTTTGCAGGGGAGAGGGGAGAATCATGGAAGGAAGGACCGTGTTGGCCTGGATGAGGGTATGAGTGAGCCTGGGGAACAGGACTCTGCTAGACTGTGGCTGGAGGTGAACATTTTGGACTCTGGGTATGTACACACTGATGGCAGCAAATTCGCCACCATCAGATCCATCTACCTAGATCAACTGAGCGGCAGTGAAGACCCTCTAATCGATCAGGAAGTCGATTCACTTAAACCACCTCCTCAAAAGGCTTAGCGCTATGTCGACAGGAATGCATTTCCCGACAGTGCACTAAAGGGAAGTTAGGAAGTCGATGGGAGTTACACAAGCTACCCTTCATGGCTTACGTAACTCCCGTTGACTGCTGCCAAATTTCCCAGTAAGCATATGCTTAGCCTCAGACTTGCACGTGTCCTGAGAGAAAGTGAGCTGAGGAGCACTGGAGGCCAGAGGTCCAGCCTGAGCAGACACCAAGCAGCGCACATTACCAGGCTAGTGCATCTCAGCTTTATGTGCGTCACCAGTTCCACTGGTAATGGTTTTGGGCACTGCCAGGGTAAGGGAAGGGATTTGTTCATTTTTTGTTCTTGTTGGGTTTTTCTTTTTTTTTTTTTTTAAACTATTTCACTGGTGTTACTTCCATTCAGTGTCCCAGGCCCTTTTGGCCCATTAGTATGTACCCATTCCCTTGCCTAATCTTATTTTATATAAATGGCCTAAGAACTTCTTTATGTGCAACTGGGTTTGTGTGTCAGGGTCTCCAGATCCATGCAAGCAAAGGGATCTGTGTATGATCCAAAGAGAAAGAGGTGCAGGAACGCCACCTTAGGATATTTACTAGCACAGAAAAAGGGGGTGTTTGTTATAGTATATTCCAACATTTACTGGTTCTGCTTTGCGAATATCTCTTAACAGTAGACAATAAATAAAATGGCTTCATATTTTAAAAACAATATCTGTAAAGCTACAAAGGTTGCTATATAATACAAGATAAATTGTCTATTGCTAACAATCAGCATAGAGCAGGCCTATACATTTATATTCCTCATTGTGTCAGCATTCTTCATTACAGCTATAATACAACAATGAAAACACTCGATTAACAAGCAAATCCTTAATACAACTTTATCAAGGCAAACGTCGTGTATGTTATCACAAAGGCATAAGAGGCTGACTGATTATATGCCACTGGTACTCACTTACAAAGAAGAATTTTGGCCTGACCTTATAAATTGACTGTGTGTAGGAGGACCACACATAAGAAATAGGCTGTTCCTTCCTACTTCCATAGAAACAAGTATTTCTCCCTCTGCTGCTACAATTACACTTGGTTTTGTAAGTAGTGAAGACATCATAGAAGAGCTGGCTGCACAAATAATCCCGTATTGCGTGATCACAAATTGATTCAGTTTATATTAAATGGAAGGATAATTCAAAGCCAGGTCATCAACTATGTTTTTTTATTTCAAAAGGGCAGATTTAGGGAAATTAATGGAATTATTTAAAGACGTCAACTAGATTGAATAACTCAAGGACTTAAATATGGAGGAGGTTTGAAATTTCTTCAAATCATTTATACAAAAGCCATCTGAAGTTGCATCCCTTGTGTGTGTGGGTGGGTGGGGGAGGGGGCTGGGAGAGAAGCTTGGAGGAAAAGGCTCCAGACTCAGATGGATGAATAACCACTTCAAAAAGATTATTAGGACTAAACAGAGAGCCTAAGGGGAATGGAAAGAGGGATAGATCAGCAAAGACAGCTATATATGAGAAGTTAGAAAGTGTAAGAATAAAGTGAGAATTCAGCAGTACAAAGTGCAAGAATTAAAATAAGAATTTCCATTATAACAGATTCAACATTTTGCTTAAACGTTGAATCTGGAACAAGCAAAGCTTAATACTATAAACACATGTGAAATCAGTGCATGCGCTGTCTACCGGCAGGCCAGCTCTAGTAGACATTTGGTATTTTCTCGTGGGCCAAATATAATTACACTGCGGGCCAGATCTGGCCCGCAGGCCTGAGTGTGACATCTATGCGTTACAAGTTGGGAGCTCATCATTTGGAAGCGACAGGAGGACAGAGACCTGGGGTGTGTGGGTCGATCACAGGATGACTATGATCCACCAGCATGGTGCAGCTGTGAAAAAGGGAAATATAATTCTAGAATGTAGCAGGTGATGCATTCCCACTAAAGATAGAGAAGTATTAGTGCCATTGTGCAATGCACTGGTAAGACTTCATTTGGAATACCATGCTCAAGAAAGATGAATTCAGACTGGAACAGCTACAGAGACCTACTAGGATGATCAGGGGAAAGTGGGAGTAGGGGAGAGAGAGCTATCTTATGAGAGAAGACTGGAAGAGGTTAACTTGTTTGGCCTAGCAAAAAGAAGGCTGAGATGACTTTATACATATTTCAAGGGATAAACATCTGGGAGGATGAAGAGCTATTTAAGCTAAAGGACAATATTAGCACAAGATTAAATGGGTACAAACTGGCCGTGAACTAATTTAGGCTGGAAATTGTTAGAAGTGTTTCTAACCATCAGACGAATGAGACTCTGGAACAGTCCCCCCCCCCGTAGGAGTTGTGGAGGCAAACAACTTAATTAGTTTTGAGAGAGAGGTGGACAAATTTATGAGTGGGATTGCATGACAGTTACTTGTGATACTAGGGGGGCAGGGCTCGGGTGCCCTTCCAGTTTAGGTTTTTTACATTCCCTAAAATCTCATGCTTCAGGGCTTCACGCCCCTCCACTCCAGTGTATTCTTGGAGGGGAGGGGCAGTAATTGCTCTTCTATCTCTGATGCTTCAGAGATGGCCACAGCTGGAGATGAGACACTGGATGGAGTGGGCCAGGGCTGCGAAGTAGCACGGAGCATTCTCTCTCAGATGCTTGTCTGGCTGGTTCTTGCTTACATGTTCAGGGTCTGAGTGCCATATGTGGGGTTGGGAAGGAGCATTACGCCAAGTCAGATTGACAGTGACCTTGGGGTTTTTTACCTTCCTCTGTAGCATGGGGATACGGATCACTTGCCAGGATTATCTGGGTAGATCTCACTTACTCATTTCCCCTATCACTGCAGAAGCTTTGGCACTGGTGCACCTTGTTTCCCACAAGCCCTCATTGTGGCATGTAATACTCTAGTCTCCCTGTGGGCTACAATACTTCGATTTAATTTTGGTTGTTGGGTTTAGTGTGCGGATGCTGGGTGGCCTGTGATATATAGGAGGTGAGACCAGATGATCTGGTGGTCCCTTCTGGCCTTAAACTTTATTATTTTAATTAGAAATAATAGAGTTTGAGGCCATATACTCATGAATAGAAAGTGAAAGTATTGCCTGCTAGATTTCATCCAGGGACACTGATGCCTTCTCAGTTTAATAGGTGGCTGTGGCCCTAGTGTCATCCCCAGAGGGCATGGAGGTACCCCTCTACTAAATAATTTAAGACAAACAACTAGTTTTAATTTAGAAGTTTCATCCGCTCCCCTCTGCTTTTTTCTCACTCTGGAAAAAGCCCAAAGGTTATTAGTCACATGCAAATAGGACTTCAGTGTCCTAATTATGTCTAGTGCATACTGAAGAGTCTTCCTATGAGAAGAAGGTTGGGGAAAAAGACAAGAATTTAATCAACTGGATCCTGCGAAATTCTAAATTAACTTTGATTGAAATAATCTGTATGCAAAGATCAGAAAGAGATCCTGTCAAGAAAGAGCAATCGATTCCCTAACCCTTTTGACAGAAGTAATAGCTACCAGAAAGATTATTTTGACAGACAGCTAAAAGAGTAAGGCCATGGATAAAGGCTCAACGGAAGAAACAACCTTTGAAGAACTAAGCTAAATTTTCACACTGGAGCAAGTGGTGTAATTCAGCTACCAGATTTCTTTACTTTCATGAATGCAGATACTAAGGGACCCTATAAGTAACCCTTTTAGGGTGGCCCTGACTGTTTGCCCATCTGAAAAAAGCTGTTCCTTCTTCCAGCATCCTCTCTTTTGTTATGCCCTCTCTGCTCTAAAGAGGAACTTAGAAAATTAACTGGAACTTTGACCCCTTAATCTCCTTCCTGCCCTAAGAGGACCCAGGAGCTCTGATCTGATTATGCCTGGTAAGCATCTGGAGGCAAAGCTAATGCTAGTAAGGTGCTCTTGTTCATGTGCGCGCACACACGCTTTCAGAGGGGACAGATGCACTGTGCTGCTATAGAGGAGGTACAGCCACTTCTCCTACTTGTCCTCCCTGACTACTAAACAATGAGGGGTGCAGGTGAGGAAGCCGATTCTCAAGACTGCTGCTACAGAAGTAGTCAGTCCCTGTGCTTTTTTGCTCTACAGAAAAAGAAATTTACTCATAAAGACACACTAAATTTTCCCTGTAGTGACAAGATGATGGAGGAAAGAATAAAAAAGAAGGTATTTTTAATAATCAGTTCTAGCTAATATGAGACCACAAGAACCAATATGCATTAAACATAATTGTATGGTTATTGCATGGCAACACTACTGAGGGCAGTTAAAGTTGTTTCGGTTCCGTTCCTTCACTATGAAATTCCACACCTTAACATGTTGGAAAAAGTATGAGTTGAATGAATGGATTATAAAATGGATAGAGAATTGGCTAGAGCAAAGGGCTCAACGAGAAGTGATCAATGGCTCCATGTCTAGCTGGCAGCTGGTCACAAGTGGAGTGCCCCAGGGGTCGGTCCTGGGGCCGGTTTTGTTCAACATCTTCATTAATGATCTGGAAGAGGGGGTAGATTGCACTCTCAGCAAGTTTGCAGATGACACTAAGCTAGGGGAAGTGGTAGATACCCTGGAAGGGAGGGACAGGATACAGAAGGAACTAAACAAATTGGAGGATTGGGCCAAAAGAAATCTGATGAGGTTCAACAAGGACAAATGCAGAGTCCTGCCTTTAGGATGGAAGAATCCCATGCCCAGCTACAGACTGGGGACTGATGAACTAGGCAGCAGTTCTGCAGAAAAGGATCTGGGGGTTACAGTGGATAAGAAGCTGGATACGAGTCAGCAGTGTGCCCTCGTTGCCAAGAAGGCTAATGGCATATTGGGCTGCATTAGTAAGAGCATTGCCAGCAGATCAAGGGAAGTGATTAATCCCCTCTATTCGGCACTGGTGAGGCTGCATTTGGAGTATTGTGTCCAGTTTTGGGTCCCCCACTACAAAAAGGATGTGGACAAGTTGGAGAGAGTCCAGCGGAGGGCAACAAAAATGATTAGGGGGCTAGAGCACAAGACTTATGAGGAGAGGCTGAGGGAACTAGGCCTGTTTAGTCTGCAGAAGAGAAGAAGGAGGGGGGATTTGATAGCAGCCTTTAACTACCTGAAAGGGGGTTCCAGGGAGGATGGAGCTAGGCTGTTCTCAGTGGTGGCAGATGACAGAACAAGGAGCAACTGTCTCAAGTTGCAGTGGGGGAGGTCTAGGTTGGACATTAGGAAAAAGTTTTTCACTAGGAGGGTGGTGAAGCACTGGAATGGGTTACCTAGGGAGGTCGTGGCATCTCCATCTTTAGAGGTTTTTAAGCTATGGCTTGACAAGACCCTCACTGGGATGATTTAGCTGAGGATAGTCCTGCTTTGAGCAGGGGGTTGGACTAGATACCTCTTGAGGTCCCTTCCAACTCTAATATCCTATGATTCTATGTTTGGATTTCTTTGAAGTTTAGCTTTAATGTTGAACATCCGAATTTCCTGGGTTTATAATGTTGTTTTGGGGGGTAATTACAACATACCTGTAATATTTTTACTCTAAACTACTGACATGCTTGTTGACATGCATGATTGCTTTGTGTGCAAGTGAGAGCACATGAGAGTAAGAGAATGAGACATTTTAAATGGATAATTATTCATTAGTTTTGTAGCTTAATGCTGTAGTGGCAGCATCATGGAAAAGACTACTTAGCTCTGGATATTTTCCTAACTATTCTCTTTCATGTTCCTGAAGGGTTCATATTCCATCACACCACCTATTCCTGAGGGAAGGCAGTTACAGTTTAACTCATTGGAACAGGGCCTGCAGGAATGATAGGGAGCCATGTGGTTAACATCCTGACAGAAACAAGAGACAATTCCATACCAATCCCCCTCTTCGAAGAGAAATTTTTATGTATCTCTCTGTTATTTGTTTTCTGTAACATCAAACTGCTATATAGCCTTTTTCCATAAAGTCTGACAAAATCACATCAATTTCTGTTCCCCCTATAAAACAAGTAATGTAAATCCATGTCTCAAGAAAATAAAGCAGCATGGTATTGAAAAGGTATCCAATCTCATCTATTCTGCTTTCAAGGAATAAATTCTAATCCACATGAATTTTTTCCCAAATATAGCTAGCCTCTTACTGCACTAAAATCTTGCAAGTTCTGTGAGAAATCCCATTAAAATGGACTAAAGACTTGGAAGCTGTTCAGGACTATCAGTCTGCCGCAATATTACACTAGTGTGGTGTTGGTGAAGATGCCATCTTTCAGAGAAGAACAGAGATTCACTTCTGGTCATGGTACTTTTTGTAAGAGACTTGATCTTAATCCTGGCCATATTCCAACTTTATAATTATATTCTGCTGACAAAAATTACAATCACCTAGTGATTAAGAAAAATAAGATGAGCAAGCTAACTTTATACAGAACCACATTATCAGATACCTTGCCCAGCATTCCAGGGTTTCTAGATTTCAGCAAATCAAATCCTCTAACACTTCACAACTCTACCCACTCCCCTCTCCACCATCTGATTGTTTCCATTAAACATGTCCTTCTCTTTAATCACCAATAATTCCTCTTATTTCCCTTTTATACATTTATAACACTTTAAGACTTGTCTACACAACAAATTAAAGCACTGCAAGCCAGGGTGTGCAATTAGAGCATACCAGTTTGCCATGGTGTAATGTCTCATCTGGACACTATTACAGCACAGTTAAACCCCGTTTCATAAAAGGGGTAACAAGAACTCTGATGTTAGGGTTTTCCTTCATAGATTGAAATTAGACTTTAATATTTCTTGTATAAAAAAAACTTTAAAATATATATCATGTTCATGTAAATACTTCAGAATGGCAGTGAAATTAAAAGAATGACAAAAGGGAAAAAATAGTCCAGACGTGTAGTTTGTTGAGTTCTGCAGGCTAAAATTATGCACTTCAGCCAATTCTCAGCACCAGGTCAGCCTTAATAATGTGTTTGCATCATTATGCGAGAAAGCAAAGTATTCCTCTCAATATAAAACATTTTAAATAGTTTAAGCAAGTTTCAGACTGATAAAATAAATGGTTAGAAAAGGCCAGCCATTATGTGACATTCAAATATGCAGCATCCTGTTACAGGAAAAATCTTAAGTTAAAACAACTGTAAAATATTACCATGATCTGAGTCATGAGGAAGACAGAGAACGTATGTCTTTCAAGCAATGTTTTTTTCTTTTACTTTGTATTATCTTCCTCTTCCATAGTAACCACTGATCAGTTTTGTACTTCTGGGAATCCTTTATCCACTTAAAAGGTTTCTCTTTAATGGAAGCTGAGGGTGAGACTTCTTATTTAGACCCAAATTCAATAAAGTACTTAAGCATATGCTTAATTTAATCACATGTTCAAGAGCCCTTCCTAAACAGGGATACTTTCCTGCATCAGGGACATAAAGGGAAATCATTCTGGCTGAGATAGCTGTTGGGAGAAAGGATACATCTCTGTCCTCTTTGTGTTTCTTATTTAATATTGTGACCAAGAAGGGAACTATCTGTTTTCCTTCTATGAATATTGTATATGCTATTATCGTCCGGTTGCTGTAAGGAGTTAAGTAACAAGTGGCTGTTAGGAAAAACAAGCAGGAAACAAAAATAAATCACTACAGATAAGATGAAGGAAGACAGTGGGATCTGGAGAAATGCAAGCTGATACTCAGACAAAGGGTCTAGGAAAACCTAAGGGCTACCTAAACTTGCAAGGGACGATTAAGCGTTAGGTAGCAGGAAATAAGTAAAGGTGTTTAGTGTTTTAACTCTGTTTCTTTCTCCGTGTTAAGTTTATATGAACAAATAAATCATACTTGTTTTGAGGGGAGATGTCCTGAGTCACTACATTTCATATTGGTCATAAATTCCCAGAGAGGATTCTATAACTGGACCCAAACCCTATTATTTAACGTAAACTGGTAAACGGGATATTGTAGGGTGTGGTAGCCTGGTGATCCAGTCTAAAATGCTCATCCATGCAGAGTACAGCCCTGGGAGAAGTGTAGGTACAGCCCTGTCACTTGGAAAGAGCTGGGAGAGAATGAGAGATGACAGGTGCAGCTAACCCCTGCACAGTAACATATATAACCTATATCTCTGGACTGAGGGAACTTTAAGGTGAAAGAGAGGGGAACCTGAAAGCTAGATGCACCATACTTTTTCAGGTATATCCCTCCTTCAATTTTCCTACTTGAAAAGTGACAGTGTCAAGGCCTACAAATGTACACCCTAACATCTTTTACATTTCTTCTTATAATGGGGGAAGAGAGTCTATTAGTACCAACACAAAGACCACATCCCACCCTCACTGTGAGGTAATAACCACAAACTCATAGATCCATTCTGGCTTCCTGCTCCACTTTTGTAACAAAAGATACTGAAAATTAGAATAATCCTGGTTTATCTATTATTTTATGGTGCTCATCACCATAGTATCTAAGCACTTGATACATATTAATAAATTTAGTGTCAATACTTTTGAGGTAATAAAATATTATTCCCATTCTGCAGATAGGAAAACTGAGGCAGAGAGAGGTTAAGCATCTTCATGGAAGTCTGTGGAAGAACCCAGATATCTTGCTTTTCAAGCTTGTGTTTTTGCAACAAAGCATTCTTCCTTCCACCCAGATCATTGCACAAGCCTTCCCAAACTTCATATCCAGAATAAACCTCTCTATACATACATGTCCATACACACACGCAAAATGGTGTACAGAATGAAGCTGAATGAATAGCTAAAATACATTTTAAAGTATTCTAAATTACCAGTGAAAGAGAATGTCAATACTGTCATATTCAGCTATCCCATATCTTATATGCCGGTAGGAGATACTTCAAGTTGGTACTTGGCAGCTCACTAATAAAAACAATCTGCTCATCCTGGAAGATGTTTAGGTTTCCTCATCAGATAATTATTTTTATTCTACAAAAAACACATTTTACTGCAAATTAAATGGCTGATATAGGTTTATATTTACATTTCACAAGAAGTATTTTGCAGTTCATGACGAGATTGCTGTGACTGAACAAAAACATCCTCCTAATCAGAACCTCAAACAGTTTTGTTTCTGCAACTGGTAGCGATAATAGCAGATAATCACGGCAGAATAGAATAACTGGAACAAACAAAGTGACAGAGTTCACAGTATAATAAATAAATATACTGTACGTTATTTTACCGAATGACAAAACTGGAATGAATAAAAGAAGCTAGCAATGAAATATAGATGGATAGAAAATAAAATGTTATAAAGATTGTGTGTGTTCCATTTCAGTGTCATGTACCAGACACCATTTTTACTACTCTATATTATCCACAAACGTACATCATAAGTAGCCTACCTAGTCAGCATACAAAAAGACTCTCTCAACTGCTGTAAATTATCCTGGAGAGCATACCTGAACAACTGATTCTCTTTTTAAATGTCAAGAAATGAGGCTCGGTCTAGCTGATACATTGATGTTTTCTACCTTACATAATTTCAAGAATTGCTAGCAGCTGCTATTCTCTCTGCTCATTAAACAATAACTTTTTTCATTTGTCTTTCAGCATGACTCAAATACCAACAAACAACTTCATAACAAGCTAACATCTTATCCCTAATTAGCAACGAAGCAAAAACTAGAAAAAGGTTTGATTTTCTCTATGATGTGGTTCACAAGGTGTAGCTACATGTACAGAATATTTGACATAAACCATAAAAATCAGTTTCTAACACTGCCAGCAGTTAGCTACTAAACATAATTCCTAGAATTTTAGCGTAATCCCATGGCCATTGTTGAAAATGCTAGCAAACAAGAAAGGAAACAAAGATATTTGTCTAATACAAAAGGATAAAACTGGTTGAGAAAAAAAATATTTTCAAGCTTACCTGCTAAACAAATAAATTGATTTAAAATATTTGACTTAGACACCACTTCCAGAATTTTAATTGTTTGGGATGGAAAGGGAGCTTTCTGCATGCTGACAAAGTTTATTAATCTGTTGGTTAATGACACATGCTGGAATTATTTATCTGTCTCTAGAGTACGGGATGGATGCAATTTAAAGTTCAAGAGCAATTAAAATCTGCAACTTGAGGTAGACCTAATACCTGGTACTAGAGATTGCAATTTCTTTTAAACAGAAGGCAACAACCTGAAGGGACCTCTATCCATGACTGACATTTATCACTACTTTAAAAAAAATACACTGAAGGTATGTCTACAGTAGAAACACTAGCAACACAGCTGCACCACTGCAGCTGCACTGTTAGACACTTATTACAGCAACAGAAGAACCCCTTTTTGTAGTAAATTTACCTCTTTGAGCAGTTGTAGCTAAGTTGGAAAAAAGAATCCTTCCTTCAACCTAGCGGTGTCTACATCAAAACTTACGTTAGCTTAATTACAATGCAGAGGGTATGACATTTTTCACAGCCCTTACCAATGTAGTTAAGCTGATCTAACTTTGTAGTGTAGACTACTTAATCAGCTTTGCGAAGCACACTTCGCCTGCTGTCCTAGGTCAGTAACTTTTTGACAGGTAAGCGTGACACTAGCTATTTTATCATTAAATCAATCAAATTTTGTGCCAGTCTCGTACTTTTTTTTGACAATTTTGCAAGGCTGAGCGAAGTAACATTCAGCCTGTTGTGCAGCAGTGAAAGTCATTATTAAGGCTTATAACTCAATTTATACAAATTCTCAACTTGTCAGCTTTTAATAGCCAATAAAGATCTCAATCATGGCTTTGCCACGAGCCCCCAGTATGGGACAGCATGCTGTTCTGCTAACCCCCAGAGGAGATTAGGAAACAGATTTCAAAATTGGCCTTGCCGTTCCCCTTCCCAACTACAGGAAACAGAGGGGAAGAAGTGGACATATGCTAAAACAGTCTCTTGATGCAGCATATATCTCTTTATCCCCCTTAAAGCACTGCAGCTGATCTGATTAGTGCATTGATTGTGGGAGGGGCCAAGACCATTCTGTGCACCCTTCTGACCCAAATAGAGGTTCCCCAACATTGCTGGTTCCTCTCTAACCTCCTTTTTATTTGTCTAGGTCTTTCTGGCACTGAGGTTCCTACAACTAAATGCCTGCTCCAGGACATACTGCCTTTGCACATGGTGCTCAAAAATGCACTGCAAATGCATGTCAAATTACTTGGGTTTTTATTATTTCCTCTAGGCCTCTTGTCTTTATTGTTTTCTATTATTTTTCCCTTCAATAGAGTGTTTATGTTTTGTGTGTTTTTTCCCCCCTCACATGTATTAACAGGCATTTTTTCAAGTTTCTCTCTCACTATTATTTTTGCCTATGTCTAACCACCCTATCCTCAAGTCTCTAAATAGGCTTTCTGTTCTATTCTGGTTCCTACAATCTCCCAGTTTCACATAGCATGATGAACAGATTGACAGGCTAGCCTGCCCAACTTCCAAATCATTATTGAGTAAGTTATTGAAGATTCAACCTCAGAGCTATACCTGTGACACCCACTAGACACTACCTACCATTTATACATGTTATTTATCATTTTTCTTTAAATAAAGAGCTTTGCATCTTCCCTGGTTCAAATGACTGCTGCATCTGGGGTAGCTACAAGGGCTATTGTCTTGTAGTTTGTAAATTTTTAATTTATTTGTTTATTTTTTTTAATCAGCCAAAGTTACTCCAGAGGGATAAAAATAGAGAGGGAAAAAAGTTAGTGAAAAAAGAATAATCAGATAAATTCCAAATTAAATGCTCCTTTTAACTTACTCTGTTGTCCCGTAACATATGTACAGTCATCTACTGATCTTCTCAAAGCTCAGCACATCTTGAACATGTGATGAGTCTCAAGTGAGTAGCCTTAACTTTGAAAAATTGTTTATTCTAATATTGATTTTTTTTCTGAGCCCCTTAAACAATTGTGTGCACTTTAGCATCTGTCTTCCCAGCATCAGTCTCTAGATTTCCAGAGGAACACTAGACAACTTCATAATGTTACTAGACATCTTGACAAAACAGACGGTTTTGATACAGGAAATATTTTATAAAATCACAGCACTTCTATGTATACATTGCATGCTGTTGTATTGCAACATTTTTCACTTCAGGGAGTACAAATTTGCTGCTGATAAAAAGAAAACAAAATAAATTAAAATTAAGTCAAGGGAACATTCCACCTGCTGATGAACAGTTTCACTGCATTCTTGCCAACTCATTCTTTAACATTCTGCATCCTTACAGTTAGAAGTCCCTTATTTCAATTCCATTCTCATCTCACAACCTACACTATTCAGTAAGAACAATGATTACCAGCATTTAGGTAACATATTTTCTAAATTAACCCAAAGATCAAAGAGATAAATCCAATTAAACATACTGTATTAAAAGGACACCACTAGGATTAGTAGAACCCAAATTGTGCCAGCATTATCTACCTCTACAGTGGTCTCATCTACCCTCTCTATATGAAAATCACAGGACAAAATACGATCACACAACATGTGTTATTGTGAGAAAGAGTAAAGAAACCAATGGTCATAAACTATATTGGTTTTTATTTTATATGTTCATTCATGGTTGCATGTCAGTTGGAAAAAAAACCAAGGCATGAAATGGCATGAATTGTTTGCCTCCTTCCTATCCTGACAAGGTCTCTAAGATTGGTAACTTGGATTAGCTGAAAACTGAACTTCATAAATCCAAATTTCAGTCACCTAATACTGCCAACCCCAATTTGTGATTAATAGTTCACAGGCCTGCGGCTGCACATACAATTTGTGCTGTATTCAAAAGGATTTTCAAATTAAGATTGGCTTCAGTGGGGACACAAGGACCTACCAATGTCTTGCACACAGATCCTGTCCAAATGTAATTGTCCTGAGCATATTCATTTATGTGAAAAAGCTTTTCCCATAGTGATTTAGTGTAAGTGGAGATGTTTAACATTCCAAATACAGAACACAACAGAAAATGCATGATTAGTTATTTACAGTAAATTACTGACAATTTATATAATGACAAATGCAGTATGTGTAGAGCTCTGCATATCCGCAGATATCCATGGACCAATTTTGGCAGATCGTGGATTGGATGTGGATCCCAAAGGCAGGGAAGCAGCTGTCTACAGCTCATAGCCTTTGAAGCCGCTTCCTTGCCTTCATGATCCATGGCTGGCAGCTGGCCACCGATCCACTGCTTGGTGGGGGGCTCCCAGGGCTGGAGGTGAGGCTCAGTAAGATGGGGGTTCTGGGTGTGGGCAGTCTGGATGCACAGGAGATGGGCAGACAGGGGAGCAGCTCTCCATACAGTGACCTCTTCTCCCTATGGCTGAGGAGAGATGAGGACAGGAAGCTTCCTGCAGCTGGGGGAGGTTTCTCAGGGTGGGTCTGACCCCAGCCCTCATGCAAGCTGCTTCTTGCAGGGGAATAAGAAGTTCCATCCCCCCCTACCGCTGGCCACCGATCAGCTGTTCGGCAGGGGGGACCCCCAGGCTGGCTGCTGATCAGCTGTTCAGTGGGGGGTGGGAGAGGCTGGCCTGGCTGCTGATCAATGGCTGAACAGATGATTGGGAGATGGAGGGGGCTGTACAGGTGTGGCCCAGATAGATCTACAATAGGTAGTGCAGACTGCAGGTCGGATAGAAGCTGATTCGCGCAGATGCAGATCCACCAGCTATCTAAACTTTTACAATCTAAATGAACTTCAAAAATTATATCAAAACTAAAGTCCACATGCTCTGTGAATACATATAATAGCAACCAGATGCTGGCTTTGGTAACTCTTTTGTCCCCAATTATTACAGAAAGATTAAGAGAAATCATTAACATCCTTGTGAATTTTATGAATGACACCTTATATAATAGTCCCTTCAATTCAGCGCCTGGCATCATTCCAATACTATAGCATAACAGCGTTAGCCGCCTACATGTAAACTGTTAAAATAAATAGAAGGAACCAATTGCCAAGACAGACTCACAGATGCTATAAACTAAACATCTGCAAAGGCAGTGGAAGAGATACCAGCAGTCATGAAAAACTATTTTACACGAAAATTAATCTCAACACAAAAGAGTTTGAAACACACATACTACAACGACTACAACGCAGTATCTTTTGAAAGGCACTTTACGTAATTGTCAAACCTGAAGCTACTTTATACAACAATCTTTTTTGACATATTTAATACACAAAATGACTGTGTGCAATATAAGTGATTTGAGAGCAGTCATACATATGAGTCTTTTGTTCCCAGAAAGGAATGAAATCTGTATAACTGGCTTTAAGAAGCATGCTATATAACCCTACCTATTTTTGTATTTATTTTTTAAACTCGGGCATTTTGGGTTCAATACCACTTTCTGGTGGGAGTGTTTCTAGCAGATCCCTATACTTCTGTCCTCCATGCACATGCCCCGATCTGTCGCCAACTCCCTTTCCCCTTGCATGCCCCTGTCCCCAACTCAGCTATAGCGTGATAGTCAACATGCTTCCTCCTGCTCCTCCTCCACCCTGACTCAGCACTAGCGGGGGGCATTGAGCACCCAGGAGAGAGCGGCTCTGGTGTTTCGTACCCACTGCGGCCCCTGACAACTGGGAAGAGCAATTGCAGGGAAAATTCTGTTCAGCCACCAGCGACTGCAGCCCTGGGATGGAGCAAGCTTAGTTGCTCTGTGAGGATGGCACACGAGCAGCCCAGTCAGTACATAGGAGCTATGAGGGGAGGTGCATGCTCAGGGCAGGCAGAGAATAGTGCTGTCTGCTTCTAAAAAAACCTTTACTGAGCGTGTCCAGGTTAATATTTCAGAGCCTTGTAACTTTGCCAAATTTGGGCAGATTTTCACAGGGACTGACAAAAGACACGCACATCCCCTACACTTGGGTGACACCTTCCCTTTCTGGGATTTCAATGCCCTGTTCCGAAGTATGGAGATGCTGGAAATGGTTGTAAGATGTTTTTAAAAAATCACTTGTGGCCTATACCCAGCATAGGAAATCTTAGTCCAAACAGCTAGTTTGGCAAATTTATAAGCAATTTGAACCAGGCTCTTTTAGTGGAATGCGTCAGGCATCCTTAACCACAGAATCACTGCAAGCTCCACCTAAAATGGCAGGCCCATTGCTTTAAAGAGGGGCAGGGAAGAGAGAGGCAGAGTGTCTTCCACACCCCAACAACAGTTCTGAAATACAAAGGAATACTGGCAGCTTTACTCCTTAATAATTTTTTTAAATTTTTTTTTCAGAAGTATTTCAAATACTGTTTACTATGGTTTTATTTGTATTAAATATTAATTTACTAAGAATTGTGTAGTAGTTTTGCTTTGAAGTTGACAGTAACACCTACATTCAGAGTCTTGAATACAACATCCATAAGGTTTAAAAATCTGTGCAATGTTTTCCTAAATCCCTAAAAAGACAATCCACTGACCTATGCTTCAACAAAGACTTAGCTGAGGTGCAGGGAAAGGGAGGTAACATCAGCTGTAGGGAGTGTATTCCTACCTGTTACATGTATTCCACATGGAGATGTCTGGTCATATACTACTGCTGGCTCTCCTCACCTGCACCTCCCAAAAGGCATTAAAAGATAGCTATAAATACTGTACCGACCTCACCTCCTTTTTCTGCACTGGACAAAGATACTGGTAGATGTCCTAAGGCAGCATGCCTGCACCTATTTCTCTTCAAGTTAGGCATAGACCCTCTTTGCGTATGTGGATACAGAAATCCCTTACACAACAACCCAAATACACAGAGGAGTTCTGAGACCATTTATATAAAAGAATATTAGGCAAGGGAAGCAGTACAGACCAATGACCTGGGGGGGGGGGAACTGAAGGGAATTCAACAGCAACAGTAAAAAACAATCCCACCCCCAATTTTCTGTGCACCAAACACAAAGTATATCAGAAAACAGCAGAACCATGGGAGAGAATGAATCATATAAATCTCTACAATGTTGTTATTGAAATGTAGATTTTCAGTTTAACTAGCTTCTAGTATGTTTTATTAATGTGGAATTTCCATCCAACCTGAAGAGCTTATGAGAAGGGGACACAGAGGAAGGATGTCCAGTGGTTAGGACATTAACCTGCAAGACCCAGTTTCAATTCCCTGCTCCACCACAGATACCCTATGTGACCTTCGGCAAATGCATTTAGTCTCTCTATGCCTCAGTTCCTCATCTGGGAAATGGGGATAATAGTAGTTGTCTACTTTACATGGGTACTGTGAGAATGAATACATTAAAAGATAGTGAGGCACTGTAAAGGGGGCCATAAGTAGATAGGTTGGATAGACTGGACTGATGTACAGGAAGGAAATGGATTTTACATATTGGTCTCTGTCTAGCAATGTTATTTTTCACTCTTATCCACTCGGTCCTTGTAAAATTCCTCTACATAGTAAGGAGAATGGATATTCAAGTTTACACCTCCCTTGTGAGCAAAAATACCCACACTATCTATGTCATCCAAATTATTATTAGAAAATATTCCTCCTAAGTATTTCCCCATGAACATACTATTATTAAAAAAAAAAACTCGAAGGAAAATTGAATTATAATGAAGAACAAATGACAGCAAACTTATAAACTTCACCAGCTAAGCATCAGGAAAACAAAGGAAATAAAAAGGATGGCGGAATGCTTTGTGAATAGATTACCTATCAAGGTAAACAAAATGGCTCTTTGGAATCAAAATCAAGAACCAGGAAAATTGGAACTTTGCTCTTGTATAGTAGCACCAATGATTTTCCCCTTTTATAATACAGAAAGGATTAAAGCCAAGGGATAAAAGTCCTTTTTTAAAATAAAATTAAAAAATAATTCTTATCTGTGTAATTTTAATTTAAATCACTGTTACATTTTTATTTTTATATTCACTTGTTGCTAGTTCTTTATTTACTTCCTACTGCGTAGTCTTAAATTGCTACATTTGATGCTTTGTACTTGTTCCTTGAATTCATTTCCTTATTGTTGCTAGAATTTCAGATTACATGTATTTTTGCCACCTAAAAGTTTCATACTCAAAATGTTTATCAGTGCTAAGACGACACGTTTGGGGCCTCACTAACATCCTTACTTTAACAACACCATCAACTCTAACACAAAATTGATAGGAAAATACCCTGGCCTACATTCATAACCAAAACCACCTCTTGATCAACTGAACTTCTAAGAAGAAAGATGAAGTGTTTCAACCAGGATATACTCCTCGCCTTCAGCATTTGCTAGTTTGAAATCAATGGGACCTGTACTCCTAAATCACATCCTTTTGAAACTTGCCACCTGAGGTGCCTAAACATGTTTTTAAGAGCCTAACTTTTGGCATCTTTTTTGAAATTTTTGCCCTAGGTATATAAGAAGGTTCACAATAACTATTGCATACTGAGTGTCAAAATAGTTATTCCACTGTTAACACTGAGAAAAATTTAAATGAAAATAAATGTTTGCAGCATAAGGGGCTAAATTGTAAGCATATGCTTAACTTAAAGCACATGAATAGTCTGCCTGAAGTCAGAAGGATTATTCATACAAGTAAAAGTATGTACTCACCTTCAGTTTTTGAGAAGCAGGGCTGTAGTTTTCAATTTTTTGCATATAGCAGGTTTTGTAAAATTCAAACCCACAGTATCGGCAATTTTAAAAAATGCTACAGCATTTAAATTTTAGTTCAGTTTTAATCTAAAGTTACAATATCACAAAGTTTCAAATTTTAAACAGCCTCAGATTGATTTAAAACATTTACTGATTTCTTTTAAATAAATCCACCTAGGGTTCAAGAAGTAGGGAAAAAAGCTAAGAAGGACAGGTAATATGGGAAATATCAGAAGGAAAATTTTTCCTAATGTCAAACTGGGTGTTGTTGATTTAGATTCCCCATTCAGTACTGATAGGTTTCCCCTTATCTGTAACGATAAACAACAAAAAATAGCAGAAAAACTACCCTGCTGAATGTCATCACCACTTTCTACTCTGTATCAAGCAGGTTTCTTCCAGTAGGCATTCTGCTTCTGACACCAGACCCACCAGGTCCACACCTGCAATGGGGTCCACCACACATAAAGAACTCCCTTGAAGGATCACAGCCTTTCTCAGTAAGTAAAAAAGCAAAGCAAGGACTTTGCAGTGGTTGATGGGCTGGAACCTGAATTACATCTGTGAACTGCTAAACAAGAACTCACCCATATGAATTACTTTCCAGATATCATGACGTGCTTTGTAACCCAACTGCAGTAAAATTCCATTTTGGCGTTTTATGTAAATGCCATTATCTTAGGCCACAATGAACAGGAAAATGCAGCAGCTTCTCTTTGCTATTAATGATTGTTAGTGCTAAAAATATTCAGTACTAGCTTATATGCTCATTTACAATGATGAAGTAATGAGTCATCTAGATCATATAGTGTACTGCCTTCTTTTTACCCCTCATTATTGGAGAATTGAAACCTAAAAGTTTTCAATACTAAAACACACAAAAGTAACACATTCCTTTTTAGAGAGTGAAGCAAATAGTCCCCCATTAGTCAATGAGAAAATCAAATAGGTCTTTTTGATGGTAGACCCTTTTGTCTCTGCACAGAGAATCCAATCCTGGGCCCTCTGCTCTTTTCTGCACCCTCTTGGTGAAGTTCTCTCTACATTTAACCTCATCTATCATCTTGTACTGATAATCAACTGCACATAATTTCTGACAACTTCAGTGATTCCTTTCTCTCTATCCTCTGTCTGACTTGATATTGTAGCTTCACCTTAACTGCCTTCTACATACTGTCAATGACAAAAGTCCTTCTCCTGGGCATATCAGGCATCCTCAAGTTCAACTAATTATTTTCTTACTTAAGTCAGAATTCATATTTGCTTCCGGTAACCATTACTTGACATCCTCTGACCCTGAGACTCATATTCCAACATTCCAAAGTGATAACAGCATCTTTCCTGAATCTTTTTCCAAGTCTTCCTCTCCTAAATCCTTGATAATTTCAGTTCACTTTCCTATAGCCTCCCTAAATCTTAGCTTTCTAGACTCCAGCATACAGAGAACAAAACTACACTGCATGTAATACTTCTTGGTAGACTATTACAAAGTACTTGAGAAACATTAACCCTCATATCACCCTAGTGAGGTAGACACAGTACCCATTATACAGAGGTAGAAAGGCACAGAAAGATTATACTGGGTGTTCATTTAATGTCACACAGAGGCAGTGACAAAAACAAACAGAACTCAGAAATCCTGACTTCCTATCCTTTGTTTGAACCACCATGGATTTCATCAACCCCCATCCTGAAACAACTCTACTGGCTTTCCATTCATTACAAGATCCAGTTCAAATCTGTCCTCCTTGGATGCTCAGATCAGGATAAATTACTCCATGCTTGCAATCTCCATAAGCCATTTCTCTAAAGATGAAGGAGGTGACAGTCTGTCCCACTTAAAGCAAACTAGATGTGAGCCGTGGGTTCCTAAGGAGTTGCCTTGGCTAAACAAATTTTGGATAGTCACTTTTCAAAACTTCTTAGAAGCATGTCTCATATGCACATAGCCTATGTCACCAGGAACGCACAAGAGAAAAATCTACACCAGATACCATTCTAATTGTCCTTCATTTATGGATAAACAACCTACTAAGGCTTCTAGAACAGTTGGCTCTTTAACCTTCTGAGTAAATATTTTCATCTTTGAAATAAAAATAGGAGGAAATAAAGCTACGAGGAAACAGAAAAAAAGAGAAACTGCCATCCCAGAAGCATATTTTTCTTAGAGACATGAGTTATTAGGGGTTTGGTTTCGTTTTCAGATCTGGCTGCTGAATCTAAGATGCCAGAACATTACAAGATTAAGGGAAGTGTCTGTCCATCTGAGACGTAGCTGTATCTTGTAAATTTGTATTGCTCAATTGCTCCTCAAAGAGAGAAAATGAGACATGAAAAATACCACACTGAAGCATTCTGGTGTGAAATGGTCAGGAAAAAAGAAGAAGAAAGCTTAATAGAATCCTCCAGCTGCATCATTACTATTACTAAAATAGTAAAAGGGACTTTGTTTTGGACTGCCTAATTTCTTCTTAAGTATCCATCCACCACCAACGAAAAAAGGGGGGGGGGGGGGCCCCCGGGGGGGGGGGAGTCATAAGACCTAAGTACCCTGACAGTATCCCTTTAAAATTACTGATTTTAGTCTCAAACTCACAGCCTCCAGTTAAATACTATTTATGTGAAATTATACTAGGATCTGAAAAAATAAGACCAAATACCCATGAAAAATTCATTATTCTGAATAGGCACTGGTGTTAAATTTTCCATCTGAACACTTGCTTCAGTAGTGTTTAATATAGAGACAAGGTGTATGAAGTAATATCTTTTATTGGACAAACATTTGTTGGTAAGAGAGAAACTTTCAAGCTTATGCAGAGCTCTTCTTCAGGTTTAATACAACTGCCACTAAATTGTTATGAGAATTATAGACTTTATTATCATGTTAAATTTAAGCATATGGTGACAGCAAAATTATTAGTTCAAAGCATTCCAATAAGCCACAGCGTGAGAATAATCTCTAGAGCACTAGGTCGCACTTGAGAACATGGTATGTAAAAGGCATGAATAGATGTCTTCAACTGCTAGAGACAACACTCTCCAAAAAAGCCCACCGACAACAATACAGCCATATATTTAGAAAATGTTAATTTGTTTACACTTTGTTGGTCTTTCAAACTCAACAACCAGAATTCAGACGGACGAAGTATTTTTTCCCCTAATGATTTAGTTAAGTTATTTTCTCTCCTCAGCTCTGTTTCTATTATTTTTGTATTGAGGTACTGTACAGGAATCCCAATCTTGGACCAAGTTTCCATTGTGCTAGGCACTGTACAAACTCAACAAAAAGAATATCCATGCTCTGAACTGTTTATAATCCAAAGACTTGCTTGAATTAAAGTTTTGAAAATAATGAAAACTTGACCCAAGACATGTGAAAGCTGGTATTTTGGAAACTTTTCCTACGCATTTTATATCTTAAGGTATGTCTTCACTGCAGTTCACCTGGGTCCAGGCACCTGCATTAGCATAGTCAAGGTGTGAGCATCCAAGCGAAATTCGAGTCAGACCCCGTGTAGACACATCCACACTGGTGCTTCACCAACCTAAGTGAGGCATTAGGACTCTCCAGTGCCACACTAAGCTTCCCTTGTCTATAAATTGTGTGCAATGTAGTGTGGGAGAACTTGTCTATCTTACCCAAGTCCCTGTGCAGAATTTCTCTGACCCATCAACTCATTACAGCAAAGCGCTTCTGGGTTTGCAGTGCTCTACATTTCTGTCTACACTCTCCATTCCAACCAGTAGCAAGATATGGATCCAGCTCAGGACAATGACCTGTTTCAGCTGTTGGCTTTCATGCAACTCCATTTCAGCAACAACAGGTGAGTACATAACCTGTAGAGAGCTGTCCACAACAGTAAATAGGTTGAGAACCACTGCCCTAGGGCAAGGTACTTAACTGGTACCCCAAATGCCAACCCCACATGCTGGGTCTCCACTTGATCTTTAGGGTGACCAATTAAAAGTTTTGAGGGAAAGAGGCAAATAAATATCATAGTACTTTTAAATATCAAGTTTTACCTTTCAATCATAATGTCCTTTAGAAAGCAAAGTTGGCAGTGACACCTATAGATAAGATTGCCTACCACTTCTGATTACAAGCTTCTGTTTTAAGATGCTTATAACTATGCCAAACTTAAAATTCAGACAAATTTTTCAAGCTTGCTCTCCATTTAAGACTGAATTATTTCTTTATTTTTAAATAAAGTACCAGCAAAAAAGGTTTTTCAAAATAAGATTAGATGGAAATAGGTTTTTTTGCTGTTACAAAAATTCCAACCTTTTTGGGGGTTGTTTTTAAGAACTCTTGCAACTTGCACGCTTCAGAAGGTGGAAGTGACAGCTACAAGCATTTTTTTAAACCAGTATTTGTTATTTTGCTTGTTCGCATACTATTTCATAAAATTCCATGATGTGCAATAGGTCCCAGTTAATGTGAATTTGTGAAGTTTTACTGGATGTAGGTTTTAACTCAAGTGTCTTCAGGATTTTGTATGAAAAATTACAGCATCAGCCTCCACCCAAGATGGAATTATTTTTAAATTAAAGTAGAAGTGTGTTTCCCCCTATATTAAGTACTCCTGTCTTAAAGAAAGTATACTGCATATCAGTTATTTGTACTGGAGTAAGGATGCTGTTCCCAAATGAATTCTAGGTTAGGAAAAAAAGGTGGAAGTTGGCATTAAAATGCTTACATTGGATCATCCAATAGATTTATGCATGAAGTAACTAAAATACTAACTTTCCTAAACTACACAAAAACATCAGTTCTCACAGTGGGGCCAACAAAATGAAAAAACTAAAGTTTCTAGTAAGATAGTTTTAAGGTATAAAATATGAACCAAAAAAAGGACACTTTCCTAGAAATGAATACATCTAATTTAATTTTTTTTTTATCCATCTGAACTCCCTTGACTATGTTGTACACAACTTTCCAAACAAATTTTAGTCTTGCAACAGCTCATAAGGGTATAAAGCTGATTAGTTTTGATGGAACTGGGGGACGGATGGGTCCAAATCATGTTTATAATGGAAAAGTAGTATCTCTCTACAATGAAAACTACCAGTTTTCACTTTTTTTGTTTCCTATTTAAAACCAGGAAGTTAATTTTAAAAACGATTAATGCAACATTACAGTGATAATTTCTAAATTGCACAGACGTCAAAACCCTGATTACACTGCGACTATTATGTCATAAAATGCTAATAACTGTAACACAACAACCTAAAATTGGTTTCAAACACTTTCATAGTGCAAGTCATCTTTTCATACAGAGATTGGGAGGATAGCTGATTCACCAAATATTTGCAGTTGCATAACATCCCTGTTGAAGGGCAGTAATTGTTTACATGGAGAAGTAAAAATATTTTGTGTATTTTTACCTGCCCTTTAATGAAGTCTAACAGCTAAAAGAGATGGAGAAACAAGCTCAGTGTGACATGATAGCTCTCTAAGGACCACCAGTAAAGGCACTGTGGACTATCATTTAGAATTTTTTTATTTAAATATTTCTACTGTGATAACCACGGTATCTAGGTTCAGGGGTGGGCAAACTACGGCCCATCTGAGCTTTTCATCAGGCCCTCCAGCTCAACCAGTGGTCCGCGAGCTCCATGCAGATGGTCCACAAAAAGATTGTGGAACAACTGTGTGGCGTAGTGGCGGCTGCGCCCTCTCCCACGCCCATCCCTCTTCCACCATGTGGGCCCAGCAGCGCCCTAGCTGGAGCGCAGCAGCCGGTCCCCCTCACCCAGCCTCACCCCTTCCCCCCATCCCTGCCCTTTTCCTAACAGATGGGCCCATCGGCGCCCTGACTGGAGCCGCTCCCAGAACATTAATGGCCTGCCATACAATTTCTATACTTAGATGGGGCCCTCAGGCCAAAAAGTTTGCCCACCCCTAATCTAGGTGACTAATAGAATGGTTGTTAATAAACTGTAAATAACTTGTCAATTAATAATAAACATTAAATAACATTACTGTCTGGGAACAGATATTCAGATAGCTTTTCATAATGAATTTGAGTTCTCTCTAATAGTCTACAAAGCCTCCTGGATAGTGTGAAATTTCTTTCAATCATGTCATTTAATGCATGTTTCAAACAAATGTTTTCAAATGATATAGGTGGAAGATAGCTAAAGGGGATGGAGAATCTACATATTTTAATGAGAATTTCTATTGACACAGTTTTGCCATGCTTGTTGCCAGTTTTAAAAACAGGAGAGAGAACTTGATCCCTAGCTGTAAATATATTGTAAGCTCTAAACACTAGTATACGTGGAAGGATCAAACAAATAAACTTGGTAAATTGTAGTAGCCCACATAAGGCTACTTGCATGCTTAAATTATGAATGGGCTCACGTGCTTTACTGAATCAAAGCCATGTGGTTCACCAAATTCTAAATATGCAAAATCTAAGCTACCTGTTTGTTCGCTTCTAAAGATGTAAGAGTATTTGAAGATAGTTTTGCATTCCATGATTCAGATCAATCCACACAATTTGCATAGCACATTTGAAGACAAATATTTTACCCTTCCAGATATGTGGCCAATCTGTCAACAGCACATACATGATACTAATACAGAAAATCGTTCAGTTGCCACATTTTTTCCATAAGACCCTCCCATAAACCCCTAATTCAATGAACAAATGCTGAAATGATCAATTTGTATTTATTAAAAATCACTATGCTTTCTCTCAATTTTATTGGAATTACTGAGTTTTGCTGTCACTAATGGAAACCAGATGTTACATAGAGAAGACGGTTACATGAGCTAGAATTAAAGACCAAGACAGCAATAACCCGGTTGCACCCATTCATTACCCATATATTTTACTTATGCCATAAGGTTTTTTTAGATTGCCTCTGTATTATTACAAATATTATAATTGTGATGTAATACTAGAAAACGTAGTTTATCCTTTCATAAACTGCTAGAGTAAAAAGCATGAGTTAAAGGTTTTAGCAAAGTTTTCATTCTGCTGCATAAGCAGTTTAGATAGCTTGACTTTGGCCCTGTAGCATTAATGCCAAAATTATGGCTTGTAATATCTTTTGAAGGAGCCCAAGCCTAATATTAATCCAGGCTTACTGGTCCTTGGCTGCCTATTTGTTACAGTTAGAACATCAAAGCCTGCACATACACTCTTAGGAAATGTCATTTAACATAAATTACAGTGTGTTAATTAAGACATTTAAAAATGCAGCATAGATGAATGTTTGTTGGAGGTGGGCAACTGCGTATGATGGGGAAAAAAAAGAAATTTGGCTAAATCAAAGGTAATTTGAAAGGGGCTCAGAAGTCATCTGTACAAGGTGTTAAACTTCAGTGTTGGTCATATATTCCCAGTAGGGCTTATATTCTCATACCATTATGAGAGGTTATTATGCATGCTTCACAGCCATAAGAGAGGCGGGCTCTTTGATTCCTCTACCTCCTCCAGTTGCATTCAAAGTTTCTGCACCCAAGAACAGCACAGATTTGAAGTTCCATACTTATCTCATTTACTTTCTAAAATGATTGGTAATAATATTCTCTGTTTAGATCAGGAACTGTGACAACAGTTAAAGTTTAATTCAGAACCTACAAGAAGAGGGTTATTTTTTGACAGAATTTGAGGGAAGACAGGAAAGAACCAGGAAAAATTAGAGTTCTGTTATAAAATACATGGTATATCAAATACATTGTCTATTACACAGCATGTAGTATATAGAATCAGGACACAGAGAGAGGCATCATCTAGTAGTTAAAGCAGGGTCCTGATAATTAGAAAAGTAGGTATTGTTCCTAGGTCTGGCACTGACTTTCTATTATCTTGGGCAAGTCACTTCTGCACAATGGAGAAAAAGTCCCTTCAAAGATGGGTTAATTTTGAGCTCCTTAAATGAAAGGCATTATAGGAATACAAAGTATCATCATCAAGTCACATCAGGAACGTGCACAGGAATGGAAACGTGAACTTTTTTGAAGGGCGCACGCACGCACGCACGCACGCACGCACACACAAAAGCAAGGCTCGCGTGACCCTCTCCCCAAATTTCTTGAGATGCCTCTGGCAGGTACGCATAGCAGCAAGGAGGCACTGGCTCCCTCTGGCAGCTGGATTCTCCGTGTCCCTGCAGCCCAGGAAGGGAGGAAGCAACAGGGCAGCTGGCTGCCAGATGAGCTCCTCCTACCCCCACCCCTCTATAGCTGCTTATTCCCTGTTGCTGGAGTCCCATCACTGCTGCCTGCTTTGCAGACCACCTGCAGAGGCGAGTCAGGAATGGAGGCAGAGGCAACATGTGGAACTCCAGCAGCAGGCTGCAGCTGTAGGGATGGGGGGAGGAGGATCTCAGCGGGCAACCAGCTGCCCTACTGCTTCCTCCCTCCCCGGGCTGCAAAAAGACACACACAGATTTGGGGAATGGGGCGGGTACTCCTGGTTGCCTCTCACTGTGTACACCCTGGGTCACATCTATCCCATTCCTGCACACCAATGCAGGACTGTTTCCTACCATATATTCTTCAGTTACCTGGCCAGTCCATTTGTAAATTTGAAATGGACTCCCACCATTTCAATAACAGATGTGGCTTATTAAATGTTTCCTGATATCCTGGCTAAGTTTCTCTTTGTTCTGTTGCATCCTATTACTTTTTTATTCCACCCCTAATGCCCCTTTAACTCCAACTCTCCTTACTTGGCATATACCACCTTTAAATACTTCTAGAACATTATTGCACTCCCCTCTGGCCACCATTTGGGCAAGCTAAAACTATTTATTCCTTTTAATTTTTCCTGAAAAGCAAATTCTTCCAAACGCTATCATTTATGTAATATATATATAGGAATAGCAACCCTGTATTGCCACACTAGAGCTTGGGAACTGCTACCCTTCTACATACTGTGCTGCTTCTTACTGTTATTCCATGTAATGTATTACAGCTGAGGGTCATTTCACAGCGTGGCTGAATGCATTTATCCACTAGTGATTAACAAGCCTAAGAATGATATAGAAAACCCCCCAAAAACCTATGTGAAGCAAAAAACAAAATAAAAGAGCAATAAAAAAGTGCAAGTACATGTTACAGTTGGCAAGGCACTGGTATTAGATCACTGTAAATCCTAGCCTGATCCCCTTAATAACGTTCAAACACACGTTTCCTGACTAAGGTAAAAAGCCTCGCTAAAATTTACAAACTGCTGGCAAGTTTACATCAATGCAAGGGGCCCCCAAATAGCAGGACAACTCTGACCCACAAACGTGGAGTGCCGTTAGACAATAGGAATAAGCTTTTCATTAAGAGGAAAACTACAGCATCATCATAGTCATAGCTCCAATCTGAAGAAAGGACATATTACATTTCAACAGCAGCAAATAAAATACTATTGCCAAACAAATGACAGTTGGCAGATGTTACTATTCAAAAGGACAGTACGAGGACACTTCCCTTCTATAGTATCAGTCTATAATGTTGGCCAATACTAATATTAAAAGGGACCAACTCTGACACATTAATTCTGTAGGAACACAGCTGTGCTTAAACATTTGTAGTGTATTGAATTTTATTCTTAGTTTTAAGATTTCAAACTAATCTACAAACATGACCGTTGTAATTAATTTCCTGGGATGAACCCCATTTCTCAGAGGTTCATAAAATGGGTGTAGGGTACATTTTCAACAACTTACATTGGGAAGTTTAATTTTAAATTAAAGCTGAACAGTTACATCAAAACTGATACAGGAGACCGCTTATTAGACCCTGTCCTGATTTAAGAAATGAACTAACAGGATCTCCAAATGTACAGAGTACAATCTTGTTCCATCTTGATAAGGCAATTACCTCCAGTAAGCAAATGCTTCATGTCTGTACCTGATGCAGTAGCTTAAACTAGATTTCACTGAGTAGGAATTGTGAATACAAAACAACTCCCTTTACAGCTCTACCTCTTTACACCACAGTAATATGCTGTGCACATTAATTGGTCCATGTAGACTTTGCTGGTGTGCTTTAACATAGTGCTATTTGAAACAGTCCTATGCTAAAGCACACTAGGAAACCTTTTACAACCCACCATATAGATGAACCCTAAGTTAAATAAGGACAAGTGCTGACTTCTTGAGGTTTATAATGTTCTAGAATCACACAAAGGATTTTAGTAAATACGTAGAATTTTATTTTCCATTCAAATGATTATGCAAATGGTTTGTCCCACTCTTTGTTTATAGGACAGAGGTAGCATATTCCCAACATAGTCCTTACCCACATTCATTTTAACATATGTTAACCTTAAATTACTCAATGCTTTATAGACTGAACACTATTCATTAGTGACTAAAAAGAGATACATGAGCAGTATATCTCTACAGCTTTACCGCTTTACTCAGCTCATTGAAAATCATTTTGATTCAGTTTAAAATCACTGATTACAAAGCTATTTGGTATAAGCATAACACAGTTGGTTAAACGTCTTTATTTTTGGCTTGGACGCTGGCATAATGCTGAAAAGCAGCTGTAGCTGTATTCTCAAATACAAAAAAATAATTATAATCTCAAAAACACCAGCAATAATGGACATATATACAGTCTTTATAATTGTGTACCCTGCACAGTAAATGCAATCCATTCTGGCAATCCTTGCTTTGTGGTTCTGTTCTTTGATAACATCTCAGATGGTGTTTATTATTCATCTCTCTCAAGTACTTCTACGCATCCATCACACCATACTAAAGGGCACCTGACAACCTTTAATGCATTTATCCTCACAACACACTAGAAGACACGGAAGTGCTATAATCCCCATTTTACAGCTGAAGAACAGAAGCACAGAGACTTAGTGACCTGTCCAAGGACACATAGAAAAGCGTGGTAGAACATGAACTGAACTCAAGCTTCCCAAGTACCAACTATTGCCCTAACCATTGGACCAGCCTTCCTTTTAAGACTTTAAAATTCTTATAAATATGACCAGAATCATTAGAATGATTTAGAAAGACTAGCTTATTGTTTTAATACCTCCATTCTACAAACTAAGTGGGAGCAGCACCTAAATAGAATAGCAGAAACTTTATATAATAGATAGCAATATGCAATGCTTCCCATATTTAAAGGAAGCTGAAGTCAGATATTTAAAAACTAGATTTGCTGTCTCAGAGGGCAGTTTGTTCCAGTTCTTACAGCTCAGTAAGACAGTAACTCCAAATAATTATGTGCACAAGAAAGGAAACTAGTTCTTAGGTCACCAGAATGAAATGCAGAATTTCCGGATTTTGTAGTTTTAAGTTCTTGAAAAAATTTGAACGAACTATAAGCGATTTCAAATTCTACATTACCTTTCTGAGAAGATTAGTATCTAGCATACAAAACCATTGCATTCTAAACCATCTCTGGCCAGCACATTTGCAGTGATGTCTAACAGATTTATACAGCTGAAGCTATTAAAAAGTCAAAAATTGTCAACTGTTACCATAATTAATACAGATACATCCTATTTTACCTACAGAGAAAAATTCTGCTAACCTCAGATACTACTGTTTCAAAACGGATGACTTTTTAACGTAAGGACCAGTATCTTGTTTGGTTTAGGATTTAGGTTTCATAACTCTAATTTGGACAAAGTATGTTAAAATTATTAAATTTGGTGTTTAATAGATGCCACACTTCCTCAAAGTATTTTAAAGTCTAACTAAAACGATTTATAAAGCAATTCCACACTGACCTTACTATGCTGTTTGCTCTCTTCTCTTCCCTTCCTTACAGGAGATATTCTGCATAAGTGATTGCCAAAAAGCACCAATTTCTGATTCTGTGCAGCTACAAAATATTGCTCTTTCAAAATCCGCATTGTCACAATCCACATCTTCAGGACAGGATGATGGGTCCTTGCCCTGCAGCTATCAACATCAGATAGTCTACAGAAGCCCCCTGTTAGAGCAGTGGCTAACTCCATCAAGTCCTTGACCTACAATGTAGTTAATAATCAGATTCACGCATTGTTATTATTCTATTTGATCTCTGTGTAACTGGTGTGGGTGAAAATAAATAAAAGCATAGCTCCTTTTATTCTGAAAAGGTGTCATCTTTGGCTTCAGAAAATTTAAGATTAAAAGTAAAAACAGGTAAACTAAAATGCATAGCAAGAGAAGAGGTCCATAATACAATAAACATTACTGAAAAATGGAAGCATGAATGACAAAAATCAACAGAATGCTCTATTACCTGGCTATAAACTATGCAAGAAGGGAATTTCATGCTGCAGAGTTGGGAAAGCAACACTATACTCAAACAGTTCCAAAGTAGCAAGTGAAATTAAAATTCTCAGTGGAGAGAACTACACACTGTAATCTTGTATGGACAAACTGAGTGGTGGTTGCTTGTGGATGCGTGGCTGGAGTGAGACACAGATGTACAGATACTTATGTCAGTGGAGAAAAAGAGGAGAAAGATGTTGCAAAGAGGAAAGCTATAAAGAGAATGAGAAAAACCAAAGATGAGGTTAAGATTAGAAGGAACTGAATGGGGAGAGATTTATGAAGAGGAGGAAAATGTGATTGAAAGAATGGAGGAATCATCATGCAAGAACATGGGGAAAGAAACAACAAAACAAAAAGGAAAAAACGGGAGGAAGAAAAGAGACGCAACAGGGAAAATAAAGACAAGATTATGCAAGCAGGGGGGAAAAAATACACCCAGCTAAATGAAAAAAAAGACACCCAGTTTGCATCTGTCACTCATGCTGTTGCACTGGCAAGCTATGCCTCTGTGTGGGGTGCAAATCCTCACTTGCAGCACCCTAAAATAAGAAGGGGTTGGCAATTAAGGAAGGTGTTTGGACACAGACATGACTATCAAAGGAACATGTTTGATAAGTCTAGGGAAAAACAGGTGCATCTCTTGCATCTGTAACCATTTAGTTTCTCCAAAGGAGCTATAGACATAATTTAAGAACAGTTAGTTATAGGAGTTCACCTTTATATTATGAACCACTTAACCGTTAACCTTAACTTAGCTTAACCTTTACTTCACAAAGCACTGAAAAACCTGGACAATGTAGGCACGTTTAAAGTAAACAACTGAGAGCTGTTATTCTTACATAATAATTTTAATAGAATATTTTGTCAACCTGGACGTTCATTCTCAACAAAGTAAACAAAGTTTTTGAAAAAGCGATACAGCAATATTGACTTCAACAATCCAGGAAAGTAAAAATCTACAAAATAATTTTCTGCATAAATACAGGGGCTCCCTGTTGACTTAACAGTATATGCACTGATATTCCAGCAACATTAAAAGGATCTTTGAGTGAAATTGCAGACATGAGCTACTTGATACATATATTCAAAACACTGGGGGATGTGGGGCATGGAAAGAAGAGAGATGAACAGATAGATGGTGATGGATAAAAGAAATAAAGGTTGTATGGGTAGGGGAGAACAAGAGAAATCCAAGATGTATGGGAGTGAAGGGGCAGAAGAGTGAGAAAAAAAGCTCAGACAAGAGGCCAAGCTTTCAGTCATGGAGAAGAACCCATCTACTACATTAAAAGCACAAGTTCTTCAGTCCACTGTACTAGCTCACTATCTTATCTTACTGGAAGTAGTGTAGTGCAAGAAATAAGGGTGGGCCTTCAGTCAGCCTTTCCACAATGGTAATATGAAGGTTGCTTACATTTTACTGTGGAAAAAGTATCAGCTTCTAGTAAATCTATATTTAAAACTTTGTATTTTTCACACAAAATAGTCTTGGGTCAGAAGCAGACAACAGTTTCTCACATTCAGATGTTATAATGAAACTGGATTTTAAAAGCAGTGTAATGGAATGTTTATCACTGCTGCCAAAAATGTAATGGTCTTATTCATGTTTATTACAATGTAAAAAATGTCTCAGACTCCAGATTGATTTTATCACTTGCTAATATTCTGGGGAGATACCAAATACACTTATGAACTTGCAAAGTAAACAGACTGAATATTTTAAAGCTAGAAGTAACAAAAACATTTCTTAGTAATTTTGGCCTGGAGTCTCATACTGATTTGAAATAAATTAATATGGACAAGCTACAGAACCACAGCATTTTGAATATATTGGGGGAATGAATACAACAGACATTCTGAACACGGAATATTGCAGCGAACCCTCTAGTTAGTTGCATTATAATAATACCCAGAGACTCCAACTGAAATCAGGACCCCATTGCACAAAGCACTGCAGAAACATCCTGTAGCAGACTCACCCTGCCCCACAGAGTTTACAATCTAATTAGACAAGATAGACAAAGAGATGGAACAAACAGGCAGAAGATTTTATTGTAAACCATGTCAGTGTTCCCAAACTTTTATCTGCATAACCACATCACTCAGGGTGGAAAATCCACACCAAGTGATGTAGTTATACTGAGTTAATCCTGAATGTAGACTACGCTATGACGATGAGAGGACATTTCCCTTTGACATAGTTACCTCTTCTCAGGCCTGGTCTACATTGAGAATGTAGGTTGACAGAATGTGGCTTCCATCAACCACATAACGTATGTGTCTGCACTGGCAAGTCAATTAGCCGACCTAAATCGCAGGAAAATTTGACTTAATAAAACCACCAACGTAAGTGGCATAGAGCTGAAGTTTAACTGCATGGGTCAAATGAGCAGCAGTGTAGGCAGAACGCAATGTAAATCGATGTCAGTGGACTCTGGGAGGTATCCCATAATGCTCTGCTTTGACCACTCCAGGCATTTGCATTCTGCTGCACCTTGGCCACAGACACAGGAAACAGCCCCTCTCCTCCAGCCCCCGGAAATTTTGAATTCCCATTTCCCGTTTGCTCATCGTGGAGAGAGCGTGGTAGCAGAACTGATCATGGCAACTACATACCCCAAACGCCTTCCTGCCTGGAGTCAACCTGAGGTCTTGGATCTCATCAGTCTGTGGGGCAAAGAGTCTGTTCTGGCTCAGCTCTGTGCCAGCAAGAGAGATTTGGCTATCTACGAGAAGATATCACGCAGCATGTTGGAGAAGGGGCACAACACGGCAGCAGTGCCGTGTTAAAACCAGAGGCAGGTGTTATCAGAAAACTAGGAAGGCTAACAGTTTTGGCTCATCACCGAATACATGCTGCTTTTACAAGGCGCTGCATGCCATCCGCAGAGGTGACCCCACCACTATACCATCGCACAGCGTAGATACCTTAGCAGAATCTGAGGCCAGAATGAATGAATGAAGCTGACTCTGTGGATGAGGAGGAGAATAGGGGGTAGCTAAGTGGGGTGTCCCTTCTCCCTGAAAGCCAGGAGCTGTTTGCTACACAGGAGCAGCCCATCAGGATGCAGGAAAGCATGACTGACCAAGATGCCGGGAAGGCACATTTGGCAAGTATGTACTGCAAATCTCATTTCTGTGCTTATATCCCCAGTCCAGCTTCTTGTAACAGCGAAAAAATAGCACGTGTGGTGGTGGGGACGGGATTCCACTAGTTGGTGTGCTTAAGCATAGGGTTCAACCCAGAAAAGATTTTTTATGTGCACAGGGTTGTTCCAAGAATCCTCCATGGATATCTCAAGGAAACTTTCATGTAGGTACTCTGAAATCCTTTGCAGAAGGTTGTTTAATTGTGCAGGCACCATCGTGGAACACATCATAGCAGCATAAGGGTCAGGCTTGTACCCAGATGCTTGTAGCAAATTCTCCTTTTCTGCCTGCATGCCCCTCAGCAGACTTATCACTCATGGTAACCTAAGGAAGATGGCGCACATTTACAGTACTTGCCCAATACACTTTTCTTAAGTCTCTGTTATTCCTCAGCCATTGATGGTTTCTTGAGTCAGTGAAACAAATTCCTAGACAGGAACTTGTTGCTATGGTCTCAGGAGTTCACAAATTGGTGCCCATATTTTTTTCCCAGAGGCCCTTTACCCCTACCCACCCCATACCCTTGGGAACACCGCTTCAAAAACGTTTTTTGAAGACCAGGGGAGCCACACAATCCTTCTGTGGGGGGAGACATGGACTTGTGCTGCATGTGCAATGGAGATTTCCCTACCAGAGATGCACCAGTGCCTTACTTACCATGGCTGGAACTGACTCCGACCCATGCAATAGTTAGAGACTCGCCTACCGTTCCCTTGGGAATATAAAGGGGAGTTCTTTTTACATTGTAACATTGCTTTTCATCCATGGGGCCAGCTAACATTGGATATCTTGTGCTTTGCTTGCCTTTCAGTGGACAGCGTGGCCTTCAACGTGCCCTGTACTACTCCTGCTGAGTGCCTGTCACAGATAAGAAGGTGAAAAAAAACCTTGGGATCACATGTTCAATGAGATAATGAACACCTCCATGGCTGCTGACACACGGCTAAGAGCACAGAGGATTTCATTGTCAGATAAACTGAACATGGAGATGGACAACAGGAAGGCAGCCCAGGAGGACTGATGAAGTGTGGATGGGGAATGCAACACCCCAACACAATGAGCGTCGTGTGATTACTCTCCTCCGACTTCTGCAGCTCAGTGGGTGAAGGTCGATTTAAATTAAATTGCCTTCACTCCGCAGTATAGACTTACTCCTATGGAGGTGGATTAAGTATACCAATGGGAGAAGCTCTTCCATCAGCGTAGGTAGCACTAAGTGCTAAGTAGGTAGCACTAAGCAGGTAGCACTAAGGTAGCACTAAGCACTTAGGTAGCACTAAGAGCTACCAAGGCGCAGCTGTGCTCCTCCCTCACTGTAAGAGTAGACAAGCCCTAAGACAGAGATCAAGTGTTTTTTTGAAAAAGCATACAGGAATCTGTGACAGAGTTGGGAAATGAACTCAGGTCTTTCAAACCTCAATTCAGTGCCTTAATCATAAAGTTATCTTCTCTCTCAATCTCTTGCACCACTAACTGGTCTAGAGAAAAATTATGTGGAGACAGGGAGCTTCAGTCTTCAAAGGTGTCAGTATAGAGCAGAACCAGACTGCTTGTTTCTAGCAACCATTTAATGGCTGATGATGAATCAGATACAGACTGAAGCATGCAGAAAAGTCCCCAAAGACTTGAACATGCCCTTCTGAGAACCATCCATTTTTCTGTGTAAAGGGACTCAGAGCACTGCACCATCTTAATTATTAAATGTGGATCATCTTTCCTTGGGTAGGGAGAATCTTATTCCCTTATTCTCTTTGAGGATAACCTGCTTCTTTTTTAAGAAAAATAAATTGGTCATTTAATTTACCCAGAATATTTTACTGAGTTTACAACATGAAACCTCTTCTTGTTCTGTATAACTATGTTTATAAACAGAACAGACTGCCTCAGTTAAAGCATAACAGCTCTTAATGAATTTTACTAAGCAAATTTAATTAACTCTTTGCTATTACAGGCAAATTAGATAAGCATGTTTCCATTCCATTGACTTTTCCTATGTAAAGCATTCCTACACTTTCAATCAGGTTTTGATCTGCTAAGTAAATTACTGGCAATGCCACAAATCACTTGAAATCCGACATTTTTAAGTCAATTTAAAATTAAACAGAAGATGGGGTTGCATATCTTTCAGAAACAATAGATACATCAGGAAATGACCAAACAGAATATTTAAAAGAAGTGGCAGTGAAAGCTCTAATAAACTGTGAACAAAATTTAAACTGTCATGTGCGCAGTTCTGTCACAGACAATGCTGCAAACATGGCAAAGATGAGAAGATACTTAGAAGAAGAAACAGAAGGATGCTCCTTTACAACATATGGCTGCAGTGCCCATTTAATGCATCTTTTAGCCAAAGACTTAAGTACGTCTTCTACAGGAATAAAAGAAAACGTTGCTAAAGTTGCAAAATACTTCCATAACAACCATTTTGCTTCAGCTTCATTTAAGAGAGCAAGAGGATCCAAACTAATTCTCCCTCAAGATGCTCGATGGAATTCTGTAGTTCATTGTTTTGAACAATTTATTAAGAACTGGCCTATTCTCATAAACATTTGTGAATAAAACCATGATAAAATAGATGGAAATACCTCATCCAAAGTATCTAACATTGGATTAAAGAGGAATGTAGAGAACATGCTCAGAATACTAAAGCCTCTATCCTTAGCCTTAAGCAAACTTCAGAGAAATTGTTACTGCATTGCTGATGCTGTCGAAATTTGGAAGGCACTTCAAGAGACATTGATGAAAGAAATAACTCAGCAGAAAGTAAACTGCAGGCAATAAAGAAGCGAAAGGATCAAGCACTAACTCCACCTCATTTTCTTGCGAACATTCTCGACCTCAGATACAAAGGTAGATGCCTACCTCATGCGCATCTCAAAATTCCTCTTCTGTTATGCCAGTCATAATAAATTTCAGGACAGGAGCGGAACCATTTAAACAGTACATATTTTACTGATGATGTTTTGAACAAAGTCACTCCCCTGAATTGGTGGAAATCATTAGCCAGGCATCTTGAAACAGAATGCTTTCGGTTGCTAAGGCAATTTTTCACAGCAGTAGCTTCCTCTGCAGGCACAGAGAGAATATTTTCATCATTTGGTGTTATTCACTTAAAGCTAAGAAGTCAACTGGGAATTGAAAAAGCAGGAAAACTTGAATTTCTGTTTCAGTTTATGAATAAAAATGACAGTATGAGTGGGGAAGATGAGAGTTAGTTGTAGATGTTTTAAGGACAGCGTAACTTTAGTGCTGTTAGAGTTGATAAAATTTGAAAATGTTAAAAAAAGTTGAAGGACAGCCGTCAGCTGGCAACTCAGGAGACTGCTGCAATTGCAAATGTTAAACATTTATGTAACATTTAAGATTTAATTTAATAAAACATAAAAGTGCTATTGCGGTTATGTGCGTGATTTTGTTCTTGCATTCCTGATGTACTGCTGCATCTGCAGCTTGACACAGGTAATGATTATGTACTATTTCCTAAATTAATAAAAATGAAGTTATCTAAAAAATTACACAAAGTATACCCTCCTAGATGTTGTAAAATACTGTACTGAGTTGTAAATTAACATGCTTTAGTGATCAGATTTGCATCATTGTTTAACAAATATGTGAAAAAGTACCAGTGGGAAACTTGATTTAAATCAATGATTTAAATAGCCTTGATTTAAAATCAATCCACCCTGCTTCCAGGGTGAATAAAACAGGTAGAAAGAACAGACAAATTTCAAAGTTGATGCCTCCTATTTTCCAAAAAATATGCTGATAAGCAAAGTCTGGAAAATATCTAAGACATTTAGTGGTTTAGGTAAAACACACATACCTATAATATCTGCATGTGTGTGTATATATTACAAACTCACCTTTGTCAGAAGCTAGCAACTGATTCAAATGCACATGGTTAATCAGGAATAATTTCTTCAATGATAAACAAACTTCCTACTAAGATTTCATGTTTAGAAATCCCAAAATTCAGACTCAAAGGAGTGCAGTAAATGTTTCAATAACGGCACATGAAAATACCAGAGATAGGGTCAAGATTTGGATCGAGAGCCAAAAGTTCACAAGGAAGTTAGGTTAGTACCTGAAGGGTTGGTCATACAGCATATTTTAAATACTGCTGCCAGGTTAACATGCACAGCTGATGAATGTTTAATAGAACATTATTCCTAACGTTTATTGCCAATTGGTATTGTTTAAACATACATGTAAGTACACAAGTATGTATTTTCTGTGAGCATACTGGTTTTTATTTGAATTTTATATTCCAAAAGGAAATTTACACCACCATCACTAATCTACCATCAGAAAAGTGCATTCTGTCACTTTGTGTAAGCATAAAGAAGTTGACACAATGGAATTTAAAAAGGGAATTATACCCTACCTAGAGTTACTCGGAGTGGGATGTGGGTGCTCACCACCCCAGATGGCTTCAACTAAGCACTACAGATGGCTGACCTCTATAACAAGATACGCATATTTAGCTTAAAATAAAAACTTCATATTGTTTGAAATCACTTTTATGTACTGAAAGCCCTGTACATGCCTAATTCTTCCAGTTAGAGTGACCCCTAATCCTGTTCAGCAGTTCCTCATTTAAAGTACAGGGCAGCACCTACTATAAAAAAACACAAACCGTGAAACTTTGTTTTCTCTCAAGCATAGTAGCAGTCAGATTCCCTAACCTCTGAAATCTAAAGCAGCTTTCCAGCTCAACATATCTAAGGCTATGTCTACACTAGAGACCTTACAGCAGCCCTGGTGTAAGAGTTCGTGTAGTTGCTCCATGCTGATGGGAGAAAGCTACCCCATTAACATAATTAAACCATCTTCAATGAGAGGGTGGTAACTATGTCAGCAGGAGAACACAGTGCACTCGACCACTTATGCAGACAAAACTTCTCACTCAGGGGCGTGGTTTTTTCATACCCCTGAGCATCATACATTTTGCAGACAATTGTGTAGAGATGGCCTAAGTAAAAAGGCAGACAATAATCCTCCAATTACTATGACAGTTGACTTTAGGATACAAATAAATACCACTTCAATGCTATTTTTGCATTTCTTCAAAGCGCATGACAAATCCACTTGCCAGTACTAAGTGAAACTTTCCCAGGAAAATTTAATCTGCCATTTAAAAAACAATTAGATTTCTAGTCCTTATTGATGAAACAATAACTTCCAAATGTGAACCGAACATACACAGCTGCAGCGATAGTCTTACTGAATCTGCACACAGATCATTCCAGTACTGTTGTAGCTGCTTGTAAAATTTCCTAAGCAGGTGTCAATTGGGAAACAGTGAAGTATCTCAGCTACTACGAAATGTTCACTGTTGACTTTTAAGGGGAACAGTGACAGGCTGACAATATCCTGGACAAATTTTATGCAATTAAGATAAACATTATGGAATTGGGTTTAACACCTTTGGGAGCCCATTGTATTAAAAATGCAATAGTGTATGCATTATTGTAGAATTCTGTGTACCTTCTCCCTAATAAGAGGGAGATGTTAATATAATTCTATCAGTCCTTTGAACCCACATCCCTGAAAAGGTATGCATATGCTAGTTCACGCTGGATTCTCCAGGGATCAACAGACAAAGAAAGGATTTTTGGATAAATAGCCTGGTTTTAAACAGGCGCAGAGGATTCTTCCTGGTCTAACAAATAGACAGGGTGCCTGGTCCATGGAGAGCCCCAATCCTTAGGATAGGGTTGGAAGGACTGGGCCTACTCTGAGACTGCACTAAGAGGGATGCTTGTTCTACGCTGAAGCTGTGATGAATTTGTAATCACAAGGTATCCCCCCTTGGGTGGGGGTATTGAAGGACTGCTCCTGTCAGAATCCATGTTAGCATTGGGGTGAACCCTGGTAAGCTTATTAGCGTGTGTATAGGTTCTTTTATTGTTAATATTGGCATTTCATTTCAGGAAAGATGTGGACAAACTGGAGAGAATCCAGAGAAGAGCAACAAAAATTACTAAAGGTCCAGAAAACATGAGGGAAAATATGAGGGAACATTGAAAAAATGGGGTTTGCTTAGTTTGGAGAAGAGAAGACTGGGGGGACATAACAGTTTTCAAATACATAAAAGGTTGTTACAAGGAGGAAAGAAGAAAAAATGTTCTCTTTAACCTCCGAGGATAGGACAAGCAGGAATGGGCTTCAATTGCAGCAAGGGCAGTTTAGCTTAAATTATCTAGGGGCCTTGTCCATCACTGGACAGTTTAAAGAGCAGGTTAGACAAACACCTGTCTGGAATGGTCTAGATCAGGGATCTCAAACTCAATTGGTATGGCGGGCCACATTTACATTGAGTTGAGTTCAGGGGGGCCACGCATGACACACACTTCTCTGCTCTACCTTTCATGCTCTACTCTCCGCCGAAAAAATCTCCCCGCAGGGTAAATTTCGGCGGCACAGTAGAACAGAGAGAGGCTCTCACAGGGACTTGCAGACTCCACTCTCCGCCGTTAAATCTCCCTGTGGGGCCACATTCGGCGGCCATTTCCTTTTTAAGACGGCCACAACTTGCCTGAGCTCCGCTCAGAAAATACTCGCAGCACAAGCCTGCGGCCGGATTCGGACTGCGGGCCACATAACACAAGCCCGCGGGCCGCAGTTGGCCCGCGGGCCGCGAGTTTGAGACCCTGGTCTAGATAATACTTAGTTAAGCCTTGAGTTCAGTGGCCTGGACTAGACGACCTCGTCAGGTCCCTTCCAGTCCTAGACTTCTGTGATTCTATGTTTCCTCAGTAGTACTTAAGGTGACCAGACGTTCCGATTTTATAGGGACAGCCCTGATATTTGGGGCTTTTTCTTATTAGCCCCCACTCTGTCTGGATTTTTCACACTTGCTATCTTGGTCACCCTAGCAGTACTTTTAGCATAACAATAAAATAGGCTTGCATAAGAAGTGATGGGAGGGGGGAGTGTAACTTATAACTGTAGCAATTTCACCTCTTTACTGTCTCCAAACAGACTGCAAGCAAGCGGGCATGGGCAGCCTGTCACTGCTGGGAGTACTAAAGAGAAGGCAGGGAACTGTGCAGCCTGGAAACACTCTGTTCAGAAGGGAGAGAGAAACTCAGGTCTCCACTCAAGAAAGGCAACAGCTGAGGAATTGGTTGCCTGAGAGCAGATACCCTTGCTGGACCACTGTGAGGAGATGCAGGTACAGCTGTCCTGAACTGTGACAGGAACCATGATGTATCAGTGTATGCAAAAAATACACAGTGCATTTGTGTATCCGTCTGCAAAAATTTAGGTCTTCATTATTAGCTCTGACTGGCAGCAGCAGCCGCCATCAACTACCACCTATGAAGCAGTCTGCATATATTTTAAATTTATTTTACTTCAGAATGTGTGTTTTAGTAAGTCAACATCATAGATTGGCTTTCTGAAAATGTTCCTGAACAGCCAGCTGGGCTGATGCCATTGCAAGACTTCCTAAGAAGGCCAGGACATTGAAAACACTATGGAGACAAACACGGCCTGATACAAACCCCCAAGAATTCCACACGACCCCTCCAAATTCTCCTGTCTGGGGGGCAGCTTAGTGGGGGGATCCTCCAAATGTATGTACACATGGTATCTTTGTGGGGAGATTTGGGACATCTCTTGGTGAGGGGAGAAATTCACTGATTTTCCCTTTTAAAAAGAGGTAATGGCTATTGGCTGACAGACAGTAATATAGTGAGATACAAACAGTAATAAATAAAAGGAAACAATTTAACAGCAAAATAATGAAGTCTAATACATTTACTCATATTCACATCTCCTACAAAGAATGAAAAAGTTGCACATACCCCATTCCTCTATATAGTCTTTGTTGAATTTCTTTTTATATAAATGCTAGTAGATAATATCAATGTTTATTTTTAAGCTTTTTAATTTTTAGCTATTTACATTTTCACAGGTGTGCAAAATTATAGGGCAGTCAGGCAATAATTATGACAGTAGATGCAGAGATTCAAAAAGTTTTAAAGCTTAGTAAGCTGTAACAAACTACCAATAATACATGTCAAAACACACGAAGTAAATATCCCTAAACTCTAAGTTCTCAATCAGCATTTGTTAGTTTACGTATCTGTAAATTTGATTATTGATATAAATATTTTCATCAGTTTGTGTGTACAGTGAAATCAACATGCACTGCTAAAAATCTAATTCTCCCAAGCCTACCTCTATAACAGATTGAGGAAAGTGCACATGACTTCTACTGCTGTGTACACATGACAATGTCCCTATGCTGGTGTATGGGAAAAGTACCAGGATGTGTCAGCAAATTTTCAATCTCTGAAGGAATTAACAATAAAAACATGTTGGGAAATTGAAAATTCCACATCCAAATTGCAAAGCCTTCTTCCCCCAACCTGTGGGACCTGGTGAGCTCTCTAGGAAGAAAGCTCAGTTCCTGCTGAACATAAGAGACCTGCACAGAAGTGATTTTTGCCTCTGTCTTCACAGACAAGGTTAGCTCCCAGACTACCGCACAGGGCAGCACAGAATGGGGAGGAGGTGAACATCCCTCAGTGCTGAAGGAACAGGTTCAGGACAATTTAGAAAGATTGGACATGCAGAAGTCCATGGGGCCAGATGCAATGCACCCGAGGGTGCGGAGGGAGTTAGCTGATGTGATTTCAGAGCCATTGGTTATCATCTTTGAAAGCTAATGGCAATTGGGGGAGGACCCTGATGGCTGAAAAAAGGCAAATATAGCGCCCATCTTCAAGAAAGGGAAGAAAGAGGATCCAGGGAACAACAGACAAGTCAGCCTCACCTCAATCCCTGGAAAAATCATGGAACAGGTCCTCAAGCAATCCTGAGGTCCCTTCCAACTCTAGTGTTCTATGATTCTATTGATGCTATGAAAAGACAGCTGGAGAAATATCAGGGAGATATTACACTCCTTTCCTGTGAACTGAAGTCCTATAGAATGGAGAACTCCCAATGCCTCTTAGCAGTCTAATAGCTGCCCTACTCCC
>ML675621.1:11426206-11507896 GCA_007922155.1 Mesoclemmys tuberculata
TAGCATAATGGGTTGAAAAGATTTGCATCAATGACTGAGTTGCAGCTCTACATGTGTCTGCTATAGATACATGGGTCAAAAAAGATGCAGAAGCTATTTAACATCTTGTAGAGTGTGCTCTAGTCTGCTCAGAGGGGGGTTCCTTGGAAATATAGCACAGATGTGTGCAGGATAAAATCCAATACAAAATCCTCTGCATCGAGACAGGAAGACTTTTCATCCTGTCAGCAATCGAAATGCACAGCTGGGATGATTATGTAAATGGCCTAGTTCTGTCCAAGTAAAAGGCCAGAGCCCTTCAAACATCCAAATTATGGAGAGCCTCTCTATATAAGAATGCAGCATAAGAAAGAAATGTCGGTAACTATATGGCTTGATTGAGGCAGAATTCCAGAACTACTTTAGACAAGAATTTCAGCGGTGGAGATCAGCTACAAATGCTTTTTACACTGCCACCATTCTCATGGATTTCATAGCTACAAAACAGAAATGCTGCTTTCATAAACAGGTGCAGTAAGGCAGGTAGCCATCAGCTCAAAGAGCACATTCATCAACACTGCCAGCACTAGGCTCAAGTCTCAGGGAGGAATGGGGTCGATGACATGGGGGTAATAACCTACCCGTACTCTGACTACAGATCACCGCAGAAACAAACAACGAAAGGGATCCAGGTTGGCTCCACGCTTTTTATACCAGTGTTTCCCAAGGACTGGTCCGTGGACCAATGCTGGTCCCTGACATCTCCCTGACACAGTTTAGGAAGGCAGCAAGCTGGTCCATGGTATCAAAAAGGTTGAGAAACACTGCTTTACACCACCGTGAAGCAGAACAAGACTGCTGCGGGTGTTCATGCCACTCCAAAGGGTATCGTTTAGGTCATGTATATACTACAAAATTAAGTCAACCCAATTTATGTTGGCATACATCCGCTACAGTAATTACATTGCTTGTGTGTGTCTACACTTTACTCCTTGTGTTGGCAGTGCATGTCCTCATCAGGAGCATTTGTATTAATTGTACTGACAGTCTAGGGCATTGTGGGATGGCTCCTGAAAGTCAAGGAAATAAATAGGGAGAAGGTCCTGGCTGAAAGGAATCCAGCCAGTCTGCTGTATGCATCTGCTGAAAGAAACCTTTGCTTTGAATACATTTAGCTTGTTAAATTAGATATTGATTGCATTTCACCTTTCATGTCTTTGCAGCCAATTCTGACTTTTACGCCTCATTACTTGTCATCACTTAAAATCTTCTATCTTTCCGTAGTTAATAAATCTGTTTTATTGTTTTATCTAAATCAGTGTGTCTTTGGATTAAAGTGTTTGGGAAACTTCATTTGGGACAACAAGATTTGTGCATATCATTTAATATTAATGAAATGACAGACTTTATATGAGCATGTGTTGCCCAGGAGGGTACTGGGCAGTTCAAGACGCACATTACTGGGGGAAAGCCTGGGACTGGGAATTGCTGGAGTTACATGCAGTGTAATTCATGGGTGGCTGGGTATAGCAGTCATACAATATAGCTGGGAGTGATTTACATATGGAGGCTGTGTGAGCAGATCAAGAGTGATTGCTTTCACAGCAAACCAGTGTAAGATGCATACAAGGCTGGAGAATTGAGGGGACATAGCTGTCCATCTGTCCAGATTTGCATTCTGGGTAATGTCACAGGCAGTTACGTTGCAGGAGTGAAATTTAAGTGTGATACTTCCACATTTAGGTCGATGTAAGCTGCCTTGTGTCAACCTAACTTTGTAGTGTAGATCAGCCATTGGGGAAAAATCTCCAACTACAGGTATGCATACACCTGAAGTGGAATGGATATGTGCAATCTCATGAAGAAATACTTGTCCAGCTCACCTAACTTTTTTGTTTACAAAAACTGTCATCTGGCAACAGATGACATGCATTTTCTAGAATACCTTAACTTTTCTGACAGATGGGGAAGGAGTAGCAAGGCTTTTAATCTAAAGTTTGTCAAAATTTTTGTATAAATTAGCTTTGTATCAAAAAACCCCAATAAAGTTAAATGAAACATTACAGTACTTTGAAAGCAGGGATCACTAAGGTTTTTTACAAAATAAAGTTCACTATTTTGGAGCACCACCAAAGCCTGCTAAAAGCATTTTAATAAATTCACAAAGTAACTATTTACGGAATTTTTTCAAGGAAGTTAAAATTGTATTGTCTTTAAGAAGGCACACACCTAAATTTTATTATCGTAAATTTTGCTGTAGTCTTGCTTACTATTATCATTCAGCAGATACCCCCAGATCGATCATATAAAATCAGGACAATTTGTTTTATAACACATCAAAAAATAGCTACATCATTACTGTCACTTTCATCTTACCTCAAGCACTGGTCCAGCTCCAAGAATAATCTGTTCTACTCCACTGACAAATCCCTTCTGGCTGAGAGCAGTGAGGTGATGAATCAGAAAGTTTGTGCTTTGTGTTTTCCCTGACCCACTTTCTCCTGAAATCACAATGCACTGGTTCTTCCTGCGCTGAAGCATAGCGTGGTAGGCCACATCAGCCACAGCATAAATATGGGGCTCCAGCTTTCCCAGCTGATGGTTATCATACATTTTGACATACTTAGGATTGTAAATGGGGAGAAATTTGAATGGATTAATGACTATCAGAATGCTGCCTACGTAGGTATAAATTTTTTCCTGCTTAAAGCGGTTTCTGAGATTTTCCAAGAGTGTTTTCTCATTTAAATCTGGTAAACTGCACAAATCATCATAGTCCTTCTGCTGTGGCTGAGGAAGAAATCCACGTTCCATCATCCTGCGACGCTCTTCTGTCACCTGTAACCAGGACTGGAGACTGCCATAATGAATTGACCCATCTAGATTCTTCTCCCTCAGAAGGAAGCGATAGTCTTCCCCACTCAATCGATTCTCCAGGGCCATGCGGGGCCACAACATCATGCGTTGGACAGGGCAGTCTGTAGGGTTGAGAATCCATTCCTCCCCACCAAACTCCTTCACCTCTGCTAGGACATAACATTTTGTTTTGTCTAGTTGGAGTTTATTAATGAGAGAGTCTATTACCTCAGCAGCTGTTGAAGTTTTTCTGGCAGTAATGGGGCAATAGATGGTCCCTTCAGCAATGCTCCCAGGGTATATGTGTAGTGTGAACTCACTGTCCTCAAAGCGTCGTCTTCCTCCAACATCATTTACACTCATATTGGACCCCTTCCCATCAGTACCAGCAGTGCATCTTTAGACCAGTCCAGTATGCTGTCATGACATCAACACTACAAAATCAAGACAAAAATGTTTTAGATTCAGGGTTTTGTTTTAGTAACAGGTATTTTAAAAGCATTTACACAGTGTATGAAAAGTAAAGCAATATACCAGCTAAATATCACCCTCAATCATAGTAAGATTTTACAAAAGGCAACTGATTATTCCGAAGTTTGACATTTGGAAAGAAAGAGTTTTAAGTATCATGATGCTTTAAAGAAAACTGCAGCCTTACTGTGCTAACAGGAACAATTTCAGACTCTATTCTAATCTGATAAACTCCGGGATAGATCACTTCAGACTTTTGCAGGTTTTATCAAGATTACAAAGCATCAGGGAAATTGAAATTAGGTCTTTAGTTTTAAATGAATGCATTCTATTATGGCTAAAGTTAGTGAAGAAAGAGTAGTGTTTTTGAGTGGTATAGCTACTAAATGAACCTGTGCAACTGTGGCACTCATGCTCAAAACAACTAATTCTATAAAAGCTTGGTTTTACAGATTAATTCACTTTTGAAAGTTAGTACTTTCTATATTTTCATTTATAGATACTGAAAGCAAACCAGGAATGTCATTGAATATGTTTTTTTCCAGCTCACAACTAACTATCTGTGCACTGGTTTACATATATGGTTTAAAAATAAAGTGTCATCATGCCTTGATGAGGCAGGTATCTGTAAAGCCTTGAGATTTTGAACAGCCACTATAAACACAGCTTCATTATTATTTTAAAAATCAAACAACGGCTTCAAATCCCTGCAATAAAGGACTATTCTAACCAGAAAACAAATTGGTTTCCTCATAAACCCAAAGTTTTTCCCCAATCTACAATTCACCAAGTGGCATTCAAAGCAAGATAGGAGTATTCTATAATGTTGAGGGATTCTGGACACTGATGGGTTGTTCATAAGATTATTTAAAAGAATTCACAATTTTTCATGATCTCTAAATTCACTCATAAAAACAAACATTGAAATTTGTACAGTTGAGATTATTACTCTAGTACCAAAGCAAAATAAAATCCAGTTTACTACTTCTGACATTATGCAAATACACTGCCAATATGACAAATGCTGTCAGTTTAGCAATACAGTGACTTGCCATAAAATGCTCAGAAATATGGATTTCAGTTAAAAAATTCAATTATATTAATTATTATATAGTACCCAACAGTGTGCTAGGCGCTTTACAAACAGGTTAGATTGTCAGTGGTCGAAACCCCCTCCCTACCCTGGCTACACCTTCTATTCCCAGGTGAGGTGGCCAGTGGCTAGTTGCGGAAGCTGGTAGATAAGGTCCTATGAGAAGCAAGTCTAAGGGGAAAACCAGTTCAAGAGAGAGTTGGCAGTTTTTCAAAGAGACATTATTAAAAGCACAAGAGCAAACTATGCCACTGCATAAGATAGAAAGAGCAAGAGACCACTTTGGCTTAACCAGGATATCTTCAATTATCTGAAACTCAAAAAATAAAAGAGTCCCACAAGAAGTGGAAATTAGGTCAAATTACAAAGGATGAATATAAACACACACCACAAGCATTCAGTGACAAAATTAGAAAGGCTAAGGCACAAAACAAGATAAAACTAGCTAGAGACAAAGGGTAACAAGAAAACATTCTACAAAAATATTAGGAACAAGAGGAAGACCAAGGACAGGGTAGGCCCGTTATTCAATGGGGTGCGGTGGGAAGGGGGGGGAGACAACAACATAAAATGTGGAAATGACAGAAGTTCTAAATGGCTTTTTTATTTCATTTTTCACCAAAAAGGTTAGTAGCGACTGGACAACTAACACAGTGAATGCCAGTGAAAATGAGGTAAGATATAAGGCAAAAACAGGGAAAGAACAAATTAAAAATTACTTAGACAAATTAGATGCCTTCAAGTCATCAGGGCCTGATGTAATATATCCTAGAATACTCAAGGAGCTGACTGAGGAGATATATGAGCCATTAGCAATTATCTTCAAAAAGTCAGGGAAGATGAGACATTCCAGAGGACTGGAAAAGGGTGCCAATCTATAAAAAGGGAAATCAGGATAACCCAGGGAACTACAGACCAGTCATTTTAACTTCAGTAATGGGAAAGAACAGAGCAAATAATTAAGCAATCAATTTGAAAACACCTAGAAGACAATAAGGTAGTAAGTAACAGTCATCATAGATTTGTCAAGAACAAAGCATGTCAAACTAACCTGATAGTTTTTTTTGACAGTGTAACAAACCTTGTGGATGGTGGGGGGGTGAAGTAGGTGACGTGATGTATCTTGATTTTAGTAAGGTTTTTGATACTGTCTCACATGACCTTCACATACACAAACTAGGGAAATACAACCTACATGAAGCTTATATAAAAGGTGGGTGCATTACTCTCTGGGAATCATTTTCCAACCAGTTATCATCAGTGGTTCACAGTCAAACTGGAAGAGCATGAGTGGGTTCAGGGTTCGGTTCTGGGTCTGGCTCTATTCAATATCTTCATCAATGATTTAGATAATAGCAGAGTGTACACTTATAAAGTCTACAAACAATATCAAGCTGGGAGGGGTTGCAAGTGCTTTGGAGGATAGGATTAAAATGCAAAATGATCTGGACAAACTGGAAAAATGTTCTGAAGTAAACAGGATTAAATTCAGTAAGGACAAATGCAAAGAACTCCATGTAAGAAGGAACAATCAGGGTATGTCTACACTGCTGGGGCTGCGTGGATTGATGCAGCAGGATTGATAGAGCAGGCTGTAGAGACCTGCTCAATCAATCACTGAAGTGCTCTCTGGTCAACACCATTAGTTCCCACCTTCCCCCCCCAAAAAAGAAGGCTGCGTCAATCAGAGGGTATCTCCCATCAACGCAGCGCAGTAGAGATGCTGTGGTATGGCAACATAAGTAAGTTGATGAGAGATACACAAGCTACATCATAATGTAGCTTGTGTATCTCCCATCGATGGCAGTGTAAACCAGGCCTCAGTTGCACTCATACAAAATGGAAAATGACTGCCTAGGAAAAAGTACTGCAAAAAGTGATCTGAGGGTCATAGTGGATCACAAGCTAAATATGAGTCAATAGCGTAACACTGTTAGCAGGAGTGTTGTAAACAAGACACGAGAAGTAATTCTTCTGTTCTACACTGCGCTGATTAGACCTCAAATGGAGTATTATGTTCAGTTCCGGGCACCACATTTCAGGAAAGAAGTGGACAAATTGGAGAAAATCCAGAGAAAAGCAACAAAGATGATTAAACGTCTAGAAAACATGACCTACAAGGGAAGATTGAAAAAACTGGGTGCGTTTAGTTTGGAGAAGAGAAGACTGAGGGGGGAAGTTTTCAAGCACATGAAAGGTTGTTACTGCACAAGGGAGAACATTTGTTTCTCCTTAACCTCTGAGAATCCGACATCCTGTCCCTTGCGGCCTCTGGGTTGCAGCACTGCTCAGAACCTCCACTGTGCTATGTGCTGCAGCCCTGCCCTGATATGCCACTCCCACCCATATCCCTGCTCCTGGCACACCATCTACATCAGGACTCGTGAAGGTTCTTTAGAAGATATTTTTATGACTGTTTTCTTCCATTCCTGGACCTAATCCTAATCTAGGTGGATTTTGGGATTAAAAAGAGCCTCTTTACACCACTACAGCCCTTTTAATGAGTGTGAAGAGGCCAAAGCAGACATAAGAAAATCAACCACAGTGTCCATTTCCAATTTTGCCAATGACTTGAGCTATGAGCTTTACAAGTTGCAACCTCAGACTCAGTTTGTCACCATGTAAAATAGGGAAATCACCTACCTCACATTGCTGTAAGGGCATTTAGTGTATTAAAGTTTGCAAAAGGTTTTTGAGATCTTCTGCTGAAAAGTACTACAGAAATGCGAAGTATTATTTATGCTGTATCTACTTATTCATCTCTAATCAAACATTTCAGTAGGTGTACACTCCTCGAAATGTGCTTGAAGCACAGAATAAATCACTTTGTTCCCATGAAACATACTTGGCATAGAATCAAACAATATGCTATGAGAGCTGTACGCGCTGCTTCAGGACACACACTATCTAGCACATGCTGCTGGATTCCTTGGTCTGCCATAGGTTTAAAAAACAACAAATATACTAGCCAGTGGTAACTTTATAAACAGTTTGTTTTTAAACACTCCATTGGCTGTAATAACTGCTACTTGGGAAAAACGTGCACTCTTACGTTAACTAATTCAAGCTACAATTCTAGTGAAGACAAGTCAGTTTGTTGTTTCCACACAAGGTAGCAGGTCATGTTACGACTGGGGAAGGCTAGGGTTTGACTTGAAATGGTAACTCATATGAAAACAAACTGCCTTGTCACTAAAATTTTACCTCAAATTAATATACCTTTCTTCCTCATGAAGACAAGGTCTTAGAAGCTTGACAAGTTCCCCTTAAATTGTAACTGAAAGTCTGTAAGACGTCTCATCGTCCCCTTCTGACCTCAGACAACTTTTGTTTACTTTTAGATATGCATTTTTCCATGAGTGGCAGTTTTTAAATCAAGATTGGATTTTTTTTTAAAAGATACACTCTAGCTCAAACAATTATTTTGGGGAAGTTCTATGGCCTCTGTTATACAAAAGGTCAAACTAGATCACAGATGGTCCCATCTGGCCTTGAAATCTATGAATGGATTTAGGAACCTGTGTTATTTTGACACACTAGTGTACCCTAAAGATCTGTATAACTGAGTTACAGTATCATAACCTGAGAAGTTTGATAGACTTCAGAGCCAAGAACTGATCTTCTGGAGTGCAAAAATGCCAGTAACCTTGGAAATGTACCTTTATAGAGTCCGTTTCCCTGTGCTACTTTAGAAGATAGAAGATTCCAATGAAATTATGATTTAGCAACACATGGGAGAAAAGGCCACTGGTTTGCAACACTTTTAAAGTGACAGAATTGTACAAACCCCAGAAGTAGCATCTGCTACATGCACTCATGTTCTATCAGATGATACAGTTTAATATTTGTAAATAGTGCCAAATATGTTTTAGGGATGTGTTACATTAGGTCAGTAGACTGTTTGCAAAGTTAATTTATTTGCAAAAGTCATCCACAATAACTAGTGCATATCAACAAGGTTTAACTATATCGTCCATGTAAGAGACGCGCCTGCCCCCGCCCCCGCCCCCCTCTCCCTCTCCAGATTTTAAAAATCCCATTTTTCTAAAGCATACTAGTACAAATACTATGATATGTTTCCATGCAAAGGAAAACAGTTATCTCTTTCACAAGTTTAAAGGCAACGCAGTATTCCTTTGGAGAAAGGTTGAGTTACCAAAATGAATAATGTCCAAGCAGGTTGCAGTATTGTCTATATCACTCTGACTGATAAATTATTAAGGATATCTTTGCCTTTGAATGTGTAAAATAAAATGATAAAGATATGAAAAAAGATAAATTAAGACAAGACTGAATACTGCATAGTCCATAAACACTGGCTTAATATATTCCACATATACTTTAACTGAGAACTTTTAGTAATGCCATGTGTTTAAAGAACATTTTAAAAGAATTTTTAACAAATATCCCAGTACACCAAAATAAAGATATATCCATGTAGATGAAGAAAAAAGAACTCACTTCTACAGACCCATAAATGAGACTTAAATCAATTAGATGTGTCTATACCAAACTTGCTGCATCTTATAAGATTAGCATGGCTTTTAAGATTTCTTTCAACTGCTACACCAACATGCTGACCTTTGAGGAGGAAAAGGAGAAAATGGTAGTGCACTGATTTCACTGGAGACAGAAATCTAATCAGAGCTTTTAGATCTTGTGGCAGTCAGAGGAAGAAAGCCCAGGTTTAATTTTGGATGCTCTAATCATTATTTACACATTTGTGGACTTAATACAGCTATTTAAGAAAGGACTTTCACAAAATACAAATGTCACAATAAGACAACAAAACTTAAAACAAGATCTAAAACAAAAAATATCCTTTAATCAAACACTTATTAAATTCCCTTATTATTTCACATAAAAGTTTGAATAAAATTCTTGCCCACCTACCTGAACCCTTTTGCTCAGGTTTGCAATTAAGTCACAATTCTATGCTTGTGACATTACAGAAAACTGACATGCAAATTAAGGTAATAACACAAATTATGCATTATACCCTACTGTAAAATTAAGCAGATTTAGAAGATGGCTTGGGAACATTCAAGCCTTTATTAAAACATAATTTATATTAAATTAGCAAATCTGACCAGAAATGTTTTAGCAGCAATTGAGTGTTATGAATGGACTGATGTTTTCAGCCCAATACATTTTAAAATGTATGGGATTTGGTTAATAAAGAATTAAAGGAGAGTGATATAATTAATGCAACTCTAAATGGATTTATGGAAAATAGATTGTGTCAAAGTAACTGGATATCTTTTTTGATGAAATTACAAATTTGGCTGATAAAGATTATAGTGTTGATGTAACATACCTAGACTTCTGTAAGGCATTTGATTTGGTATTGCATGACATTATGATTAAAAAATTAGAACAATAGAAAATTAACATGGAACTCATTAAATGGATTAAAACCTGGCTAACTGATAGGTTTCAAAATGTGACTGTAGACATGGAATCATCATAGCATGTGTTTCCAGTGGTGTCCTGCAAAGATCAGTTCTCAGTTTTTAATCAATGAACTGATCACAGATAAAGAAAGTTTGCAGATGATACAAAAATTGCAGGAATGACAAATAATGAAGAGGACAGGTCAGTGATACAGACTGATCACTTGGTAAACTGGATGCAAGCAACCAATATGCATTTTAATACAGATAAATGTAAAGGTATTAACCTAGGAACTAAGAATGTAGGACATACTTACAAGATGGAGGACTATCCTGGGAAGAAATGATTCTGAAAAAGATTTAGGGATCTGACTGCCAGAAGCTGGGACTGGGTATCAGGGGAGAATTACTGAAAAATTGCCCTGTTCTGTTCATTCCCTCTGAAGCATCTGGGCCTGGCTGCTGTTAGAAGACAGGATGCTGAAGTAGATGAACATAAGGAGCTCAATCTATTTAGCTTAACAAAGAAATGGTTAAGGGGTGACTTAACATTCTAGAAGTATCTACATGAGAAACAAATATTTAATAATGGACTCTTCAATCTAGCAGAAAAAGGTAACATGATCCAATTGCTGGAAGATGAAGGTAGACAAATTCAGACTAGAAATAAGGCAAACAAAATCGTACAGTGAGAGTTATTAACTACTGGAACAATTTACCAATGGTATTCTCCATCACTGACCATTTTTAAATGAAGATTAGTTTGTTTTTTTAAATAAGATATGCTCTTGGAATTATTTTGGAGAAGGTCTTTGGCCTGTGTTATGCAGTAGATTCGATTAGATGATCTAAATAGTCCTTTCTGGCCTTGGAATCTATGCAAGTTTCTCTAACTATGACTGTTCTTTTTTCAGACAGGAATGCATTGTGTTGTACATCTGTTCAGTATGTAAATAGTAACTGAGTTTACAGACATACTGTACCATAAGATTGAATGGCTGACAAGCTTTTCCATTCTTAAAGCATGGTAGCAAGTGAAATTTTTCAAAGCACAGAAACAAATGCTGGCAGTACTGAATGTTTCTGTCATAGGTAGCACTGATAGATTCCAAATGAAGCCACATTAAAATCCCCTCCAGATGGGGGGAAATTGCAGGAAGTCCCGACAAAAGGAGACAAAATAGGAGGGGGTGTGTGTGAAGATTCTCAGAGACTACTGATTACCCCAGACATCACCCTTTTTTCAAGCTGACTGCTCATTCAGAAATAGGAGTCTCAGACTTTTCTCCAGGGATGAAGAGGGCTTCAGACTGCACAAGAAACAAAAATAGCTGCCCACTGGAGGCACCATTCCATGTTTGTTCACAAGGGACCCCTTTCGTCTTTAATTTGTGACAGCTGCAGTGTGAAATCACCAGAGCTACACTACACCTACGCTTAGAACACTACAGCAGCACAGCTGCAATAAATCCATCTCCCTCAGAGGCGGTAGCTAGGTTGACAAACAACGGATGGCTAAAAAGCAGGAGAAATTAGTGTAAAGATTGGGGCTGACGAAGGAAGAGTGCTGGAGAGAAATTCTCTTTACTTGACTGACTTAGGGCTGGTCTACACTGAAAACGTACATTGGCATAGCTACATCCCTCAGGGATGTGAAAAATCGACACCCCAAAAGATGTAGCTATGCCAACCTAAGTCCCAGTGTAGACAGTACTAGAATTCTTCCATCAACCTACCTGTCACCTCTCAGGGAAGTGGATTAACTATAGCCACAGGAGAACCTCTCCTGTCGTAGTGAGGCCTTGTCTACACTAACACTTATGCTGTCAAAACTTTTGTTACTTAAGGGTGTGGAAAAACACACCCTGAGCGACATAAGTTTTGCTGGCAGGGCTTGTCTGTATAGCGCTATGTCAGCAGGAGCTATCACCGCTCATTTAGGTGGTTTTATTATGTGAGCAAGAGAGCTCTCTCCCATCGACATAATGCAGCTACAGAAGAGCTCTTGCACTGATACAGCTGTAAGTTTTAAGTGTAGGCTAGCCTGCAGCTATGCTGCTATAGCATTTTAAGTGTAGACATAGCCTAAAATACATGAAATCACAAAAAGGAGGACGGGTCAGTTAACTAAAGGTTAGCGAAACACCTTCCCTCTACTTAAAAAAAAAAAAAAAGAATCCTCCCACTATTGCACTTCTAACCTACATTCAATTTGATGGGTGTCTGGAACATGTATCCAGCGGTATGTTACAACAGATGCTCTGACTGACAGAACAGGAAAAGATTAGGATAAAAAGTTCCTTAAAGCTTAATAGAAAATATTTTACACAGTTGCATGAAAATTCAAACACTTATAAAAAGCAAGAAAAACTTGTTACAAATTTTGCTGCTCTAACTTACATTTGTTCAGGAATTCCACCCCCCATATTTTGTGATATACTATAACAAATGCAAACATTGCTGAACTCATCACTACTGTTGCCTTGAGTAGAGGAAAACCCACAAACTTTTGCCATCAAGGCTGTTTCTAGATTGAGTCATTTGCTGGTAAATAATATAGCATGTGCTAACACTGTAAGGAAGGAAATCTGGAGCTTTTCCTGTGCCATTGTTCTTCTCTTCTTTAGGAAAGGAAAGCTTACTTTACATAATCTATCAACAAGGAAGCCCATGAGAACTAGCAAGTATCAGGTTTCAATATACTAGAATATGATTATGCACAGCCTTACTTTGCATGTTGTTAATTACCCTCACAGTTTTGTTGTATACCCATCTATTTTCTAATGTTCGCCATGTTGTTCTCTCTAACGTACTATTCTAATGGCACTCATACTATTAAAATAAAACAGCAGGGTCCACACAGACAATTAGTGCATGACACTCTGGCACATACTAGAATTTACACTGCATCTGATGCATGCTAAAACACAAACAATCCCTCATATCATGGAGGGACTGTACAAGGAGATCTCACTAGAAAACAAACAGTTTAGTCATTTAGTACATTTCAGTTTCCAAAAAGCTACGTTCTTAACAAAATAAATCATTTTCCTAGGTTGAGACCCGTCCAAGAAAAGTGAATTTTATACCCGTTATATATTTCTGAAATAATGTAAAAAAAGTGGCTATATAATACTTACAAAGTCAGTAAAACAAACTTAAAGCTATAGCCAAGACTTTTAAAATGTGTTTACCATTCAGTAATGATGCAAATGCTAATTCAGAAACGTTTCAGTTTGTTCTTGAGAGGAATCCTTATATGAAAACAGACGCTGCAATGAGTGTTTTTGAATGCTAAAATAACCAGCCCAATCCTTTCTCAATGTATTATTAATCTCCAATTAGCCATTATTTCAGTCCCTCTAATTATTTCGTACCAAGGATGCAAGGAGAGAAAGGCATCATGGCCTGGTTACAATTCTCATGCCAAGGCTTGTCTAACACATGCTCTGTTCCTGGAACAGTTTCACTCAGTTTTATAGTCGGAAACTCAACTTTCAGTCTAACCACACATTCATGATGTACATTCACGTACATTAATGCGACATACACAAACATTTAATAATAACCTAAAAAATTAGAATTTCTACAAGTAACTATCTTGAAGAGGTCTGACTTTCCATAGTATAGACAACCACTCAAAGTCAGGTGCTTTCATCATGTATCAAAACTTTTGCTCACAAGAACTAAGGCACCCAAAACACATTACTTTTAAAAATCTAAAGCAAAGTTAAAACTTCTTGATTTTTCATCTAAATACTTCTATAGTATGATCTGCACCATTTCATACAACAGTACATTTTTATAAAAAAGAAAAGGGGCAATAGTATACTCAAATAATCATGGCTCCTGATTGCCTACAGTAACAGAAAAGGAGATTTTGGTTGTAACCTTGTAAATTGCCTTTTTTTGGCGCAAAATCCATAATCATGAGAGAATCTGGACTGTTACTACTTCTTTGGGAGCAACAAAGCACCACTCCCCTAGCTGGTTGTTAGCTTTTTAACCATAAGCAACTGTCCTGGGACATTATAAGAACGGCCTTGTTCCAGGATCTTGTCTACTCTTCCCAGGAGAGGACTGACGTGTTGACATATGCAACTAAGTGGACCAATTTGTATGCAGCTATTAGATATAACGTAGTTAATAGTTAAAATAAAAATATCTTCAGATTCAAAAAGAGCTTTTAAAAAATGTGCTAATTTAATACAACATTTAAAAGCTTCTTAGGTAATACATCTTATTAAAATCAATTCTACTATGAAGACATTTTGCTTCTTAAATAATTAACAAAGCTGCACTATTAGAATAACACGTATACTTTTTTGAAGGCTTACATGTTGAGATTCAGGTTATTTTAAAAGGTAGCCATTTATGTATAACAAGAAAACGAGAGTTAAGGTCTAACATTCAGGCACCCTGAAATTTGATACTGAAAATTTTGTTCATAAATGAAGCAGTTGCCTAAATGATATTGCTGGTAACTGCAGTAGTTATATAAACTAAGTCAAAAGTGAAATATTTGGGTCTTTTTTCTTTACCAGGTGTGAAGGTGGTCTCAGACATATCTATTTTTATTTGTTTATATTTTATATCCCTCTCTTTCTTGGAGGACAGTAGCAAGAAAGTAGCCTTATCTACACTTTGAACCACTGTTATCAACAGTGGGAATAATGGTATAAACAAGGTTTCCTTGGCTCGTAGCATTTTTATTACCATTTCAATTAAATCTGCTTTTCAATTGGTTTAAACTATCAGTAATGAAAATGCTGAACAGTTCCTGTCTTAGCTAAATTAGAGTTAAGAGGTCACTGGAATTGTAGTTCTTTAACATTAGATACACGTATGAATTTTTAAAAAGATATTGTTGTGTGTGTGTAGCAGGAGAAACACCAGTCACTAAAACAACCAATGAAAAGAGAAAAATTTCAATATTGCAATGGGAGCTCTTCATATAAAAAGGTACATTTGTCTCCTGTTTGAAGATAAGTGGCAGCATCTCTTCTGCTTTTTCAACCAGGACAAAAGTGGATTCATTCAAATCTGCCAAATTATTAATCATTCTTTCACACAATCATTGGGATATTCCTATACTGCTTAGAGTGTGGAAAAAGCCAATCAACCTGTGGAAGCTGCTCAGGGAAACGCAGACCTCAGCCAGAAAAGTGCTTCAGCTACTGAGAATCGTAACCTCATTCACAGAGTTGGTGCCGTGGGTCAGAAAGCACTCCAGTCCAGAAGGCTCTTATGGTGATTAAACTGAACCCCAGAAATGAGCTTCAGGCATCCACTCTTCTCTGTGCAGCCATTAGACAGCCTTCACGGTTGATAGACATTCCAACTGAATGTACTGAATTACATGACTTTGCAAGAATCATTATGAAAAGTCCTCAGTAGCAGCAGCCTGGGGGATGTGGAGACCAGCATTCCCCTCCAGCAATCCTCTCGCGACATGGTGCAGACAAGAAAAGAAAGCATCCTCAAGCCCAGAACAGCAAGAAAGAGGTTGCGGTCTCATACCAATGACCAGGAGAGACAGGGGAATCCACATGGAGTACAACTGCACAGGTGAGTGTTCATTTACAATGGAAAAGAAAGAATATGAGCCTAAAAAGTAACTCACATGGCAAGAATCCTCAAATTACAGGCAGACTGCTGAGTAAAACCATCTGTCCCAGTGCATGGTCCCTGAACTGGACAGTCATGGTTCAATCTGAAAGAGCCTTGAAGTGGACCTCTGCTGCCTTTTCAAAGGACCAAAAATTTACCAAAAATCTGCACCATATTCAAAAACCTCCATGCCTGGACAGCAGATAAAGGGTCCACTAGCTGACGAGGGCACCATTTTATGCTTTGCCCCCTTTCCCCTTGCTTCCCCAAGAGTTCTGAGAAACGTAAAGACAGTCTGAGGATTGCTAATGTTCCTGAGGATTGCTAACTGGTCTCTCAGACCATGGTACTCATTTTCCATGCTCCTACTCATACCGCAGGAAAGAAAAAAAAACCAAAACAAATCTATGCTTCAGGAAAACAAATCCAATGTATTTTCCTCACGAGTCTTCAGATACTACACATTTTAGCTCTCTCTTCAAGATGTGCCATAAACTGTTACAGTTCATTTGAAGTATATCTACACTAGGAAAATGCATAATGTCACACATTAACTAATACCATGTTAAACACTACTTTTCCCTTAAGTTGGACAAGAACAGTCATGCTTAAAAATATGTTAGTTCTAAGTTAATCATGACAGTTAACAGGGAGTGTTGACTAAATCCATTTGTTACTTATTGCTACAGCATATGAATCTGAACTCATATTGCATTTTGTTGTGACCACAGACTCACATGCTTATTGGAATTTTGTTGAAACACATGTCAACTGTGAATAGTAATATAGTAATTGGGGGAAAGGAGGAATTGTTTTAAAGGCAGAACTGGTAATCTGATGCTCAAGTAAACTTTTTTTTTTTTAAATCTTGAGATCTTTTTTGCTCTTCAGAAGGTGCAAATTGAAGAGGATTGAAAAATTAACTTTCAGATATTAGTTGTAATTCTCAATCTCAATTTTACATTTTGACTTTAAACACTGAGGAAGAAATATTTAATACTGGGCTCTTCAATCAAACAGAGAAAAGTAAAATATGATTCAATGGCTGGAAGTTGAAGATAGACAAATTTAGAACCATTGGAACAACTTAGGAAAGGTTGTGGTGGATTCTCCATCACTGACCATTTTTTAAATCAAAATTGGATGTTTTTCTAAAAGTTATGTTCTAGGAATTATTTTGGGGGAAGTTCTATGGCCTGTGTTATACAGGAGGTCAGACTAGATGACCACCGTGGTCCCTTCTGGCCTTGGAATATATGAACTCCTGCAGTTTCAAATGGATACAAATAGATCATCACTTGCTTTTCTCAACTTACGTAAAGCACTATTAAAAGCAGTTGCTGTGTTCCATCCTAGAGTGCTACATTTCCAATGGAAGATTACAATTTATGTTAAAAACTTTAAGTAAATATATTCCAGTCTAAGAGATTTGTTATTTTAAATCAAACTGATGGGAGTGACAAAAGTTGTTTTACCTCTTTCAATAACTATTTGATTACAAAGCATAAGTCAGGTGATCAGGCAGAATGAAAAGAAACCTCAGCCATGAATATTGCATCATCTGCAGATATGATTTTAATCATTTAATAGTGAACTCCAAATGCTGACTAACCATAATAGAACTTTTAAAAATTTATATAACTCCATTAAGACTCCAGAGAGGGAAAAGTATTGCATTAATTCTCTGCTAATATTGCCAGCACAAGGCTTAACTCGGAATGAATTAAATGTAATACAATCCCCACTGTACTGTCTTCTTGCTTGACAGTTCTAGTGATTCTAACAGTTGCTGCATTGATGTAAGTTTTGGTTATTTAGAAGGCTTTTCAATAACTTAAAAAATAGCCTTTGATGCCAAGCTACAAAGTATCTGCAGTGGGCTATGCATAATCAATTATATCTCAATGTTCTGGGTAAGACAGAACAACCAAATTTTACTTGTTGGTTTTTTACTCTTTTGATATACGAAGTTATCTAGCATTCCTTTGAAAGAATTATTTTCTTGTAACTCACAGCATATTTTTTACAAAGATATCCAGTCTCAGTTTAAAGATTTTAAGTGATGATGAATCCAGAACATCCCTAGGTTAACTGTCTTCCCTAAAAAAGTGCCTAAAGATCCAGGATGAAGACAATGGTTGACAGCCTTGCCTCAGCCTAAGGAAAGAAAGGACCATCATGATCATCTAGTCTGACCTTCTGCCATCACAGGCCACAGAACCCCACCCCCCACTCCTATAATAGACCCAGAACCTCTGGCTGAGTTAATGAAGTCCTCAGATAATGATTTAAAGACTTCAAGTTACAGAGAATCCACCATTTTATTAGTTTAAACCCGCAAGTGTCTAATGCCCCATGTTGCAAAGAAAGGCAACAAACTCCCAGGGTCTCTGCCAATCTGACCTGGGCGAAAAATTTCTTCCTGAGCCCAAATACAGCAGCCAGTTGAACACTGAGCATTTCGGCAAGACCCAACAGCCAGAAACCTGGAAAAGAATTCTCTGTAGTAACTCAGAATCCACCCCATCACGGGCCATTGGGGAATGTTTGCTACTAGCAATCACATATCAGCTACATGCCATTGAAGGCAGTTTCCTCATTCTATCCTCCAGTAAACTTATCAAACTCAGTCTTGAAGTCAGTTAGGTTTTCTGCCTCCAGTACTCCCCTTGGAAGGCTGTTCCAGAAATTCACACTTCTGATGGTTAGAAACCTTCATCTAATTTCAAGCCTAAACTTGTTGATGGCCAGTTAATATCCATTTGCTCTTGTATCAACACTAGTGCTTAAATAACTCTTCTCTCGCTCTGGTATTTATCCCTCTGATGTATTTTTAGAGAGCAATCTCCTCTCCACTTTCTTTTGCTTATGCTAAACAAGACAAGCACTGAGTTGCCTATTATAAGGTAGGTTTCCCATTCCTCTGATAATCCTAGTAACCTTTCTCTGCACTTGTTCCAGTTTGAATTCATCTTTCTTAAACATGGGAGAACAAAACTGCATACAGTTTTCCAGTGAAGTCTCACCAGTGCCTTGTATAATGGTACTAACACAATGCTCCTCTAGCACAATGGAACCCTCTACAATAAAGCTGAGTTTGTCTGTGGGTGATACAGAAGTTTCCTGAGGGCAAGTCTGAAGGCTGGTCTACATTACATAGTTAAGTTGACATAAGGCAGTTTACACTGATCTAATTATGTCAGCATCTACACTACAACCTTCCTCCCCGCGATGTAAGTGCCCTACAACACGGACGTAATAACTCCCCCTCTGAGAGAGGCATAAGGCTTATGTTAGTGTAGTTAGGGCCATGCAGTGTCTGCCTAGACACTGGGTTATTTACATAGGCTGTTGGCTGTCTTGTCAATTTCACAGCAGGAGCCATGAAATTGACAAGGAAGCCAGGTAAGCTAGAGCCCAGTTGCCCAACATTCCCCTGGAGAGCTGAGCAGCTGGACCCTGCTCCTAGCTGGGACCCAGGTTGAGGTGACTGGATTGCACCCCCTACCCTCCAGCTCCCAGCTGAGAGCCAGGGCAAAAAGCCTGGGTGGCTTCCCCCCAGCACTGCCATCTGGGAACATTGGGCCTGTCTTATCAATCTCACAGCTCTATAGAAAAGAATCCAGTATTACACAAAATTTAATAAATGTTCCTCATTATAAGAAGAATACCTGAAATGGAGGCAGAAACAAAAAGTGCATGATTATGGAAGTGGTAAGTGTGATCAAGTCAGAATCAGAACTGAGCTGAAGCCTCAATGTAGTGTTAGAGTGTATTATACCACTGGAATAGCCATCTTTTTGGTATGACATAAAATCAAGTTCCTGCTCAAACCACCTGCATCCTTTATCATAAAATATTCCACAGAACTTCATGCAAGAACAGAGAGGTAACCTGGTGTCCTGCCCAAATTCTAAATTAATTGTATATTTAGTATCCTTAAATTGCTCCTGAAGTTGCAGGATATAGTATTCTTTAACTGTTGCCCTAAATTGTTCTGTCTTGTTGCTGTGAACGAACTATTTAGCTTAAAGTAATCCTGATGTGACGAAAGTGCACAGTTCTTCCTTTCTGGACTGCAATGCAATGCTACAAATACCTACTCTAGGGCAAGGAGACAACATACATCCTAGTTCAAATAAAATGGTTTTGTTGACTGAACCAGTCAGTCACTCTTACACTCACCATGTATATTGCTGCATCAAATGGTGTGAAGCAGCACAAATAGTACAAAAGAATTAAACATTCTGCAGAAGGGAAGGATACCTGTCTTACCATGAGCAGCTTGATGAGCTTTGCATATGGACAAAGCATAAGAACAACAGTGCTGTTAATGCGGATCAGTGGAAATAGCCAATTACAGCAGTGACTTCCTTTCAAAGCCACAGCCCTAAAATGCTCCTCCTCCCAGGTTCTATAGACCATGGAGGTCCTTGGCCACTCTCACAATTTGTGCCTGTACCAGTCTGACCCTCCAGCCAGGTAATAAATCATTTTTGAGGGGAAATCATAGTAAAATGACATGCTGAACTAGGCCACTCTGGCATGTCTCCTCAGGGAGCTGAAGAAATGCAGATTAAGCATACAGGATCCTCACACAACCCTAAAAGAAAGACCAAAAATTTCAAGAAAGAAAATGTTTCATTTGGCATTTCCAGGAGTTGAGAGGCAAATGTCATCCTTTCAAGCTCTCTCTTGTTAAGAGCAATGATCCTGAAGCTGCTCTCTCAAATGAAGGCAATCAACTGGAGTCAAAAGTGGTATTACAGAAAACCAACAAAGGTAGCTTGAATTTTTTAAAAACAATGTAAGCCATCTCCACTGATAAAAGATATGGATGTCTAACCCAGCAATGTTAAGGCCATTGGACACTAAGAAATTTACATTAATTATGAGGAAAATAGTTAAATGGGATATAAGAAAATGATTTTTCCTCTCAAATGAGTAAACAAACTGAAAACCACCAGTTCCATTGACTGACCACTTCTGTGCACAGGGGGGACGGATCTCGCTCCTCTCTGTTTGTTGATGTAGGAGATGGTCATGATATTTTCTGGCATTGTAAGGACACGGTGACTTTGAATGAATGGGAGAAAAGGTTTTGCAAGCCCTTCAAACTGCCCCCAACTCCAGAACGTTGATGTGCATGCTGGACTCCTCTAGAGATGTCCAGATGCCCCGTGATGTACGGTTGTCCATGTGAGCTCCTCAGCCCTGTTTGAAGCAGAGGTGAGAAAGGGAATGCCAATACATACAACAGAGATTCTTCCCCATAACAGGAATGCTCTCTCTTTGCCACGAACAGTCATTATGATTTTCACAGATTTCCAATGCGTCAAGTACACTGTTTGAAGCTATGCTTGAAGGCAACGAAGATGAAGTCTTGGAAATGGTGTGACTTAATTGCATGAAGCCATATGACCTAGGAAAGAGACCATGAAAGAAGTGGCGCATCTCTCAGAGAGAAGTTGCTTATGACCTGGTCTATGAAATTCAGTTCAAAAGCTGAAACCTGTCCCTCGGCAGGTAAGCCTTTGCTGTGATTGAATTTAAGGATGCCCCAATAAACTCTAAAGTCTGTACAAAGATAAGGATGGATTTTTCAGCATTTGCGCTGACCCCACAGAAAAGAGAAGGTGCACCATTGTCAGAGTTGATGCACAGACCTCTTGGTGTGATCAGGAGACAAAGAGCCAATCATAAAGGTAGGGGAAAACGATGAAACTATGGCGTCTAATATAGGCTGCTACTACAGAGAACACCTTGATAAAGACCTAGTGCATGGTAGCAGTGCTGAAAGGGAGTACTCTATATTGCAAATGGTTGGGGCCCACCATGAATTTTGAAAGTTCAGGAAGTTGACTTAGCCATAGTTGGTTATGATGAACTGAAGGCTAGAAGAAGAAAAGACCTTCCTTCCCAATAAATTGAGACACTTGCCCTCCTTATCAGTCAGGGTAGATTGGGGGTATTATTGCCTAGATCTCTCTGTGCCAGCTTGGACCAATGAAGAGTGAGGGGCAGGGTGAGAGAACAGAAATCTCACCTCTTTGGCTAGGATATAGTACCAATTCTCTGCCCTCTTACAGACAGAGGAACAGATCGCTGGGATATACCAGACTACTCTATTCAGCTCCAGGATGACTTCATTAACTGGGGACACTATTTGACTGGAGCCAGAGGACTGAAGGATGTCCAGGCTTGTGTTGAGGATCCTGAACCTCCTCAAGAGGAATCTGCAGTTCCCCTGCAATTCTGCAAAGACATTCCAGGAATTGCTTATTGTCATCAGGGAAGGGCAGGGATGGAGACGGAGTCACTGCCTTATCTGGAGATAAAGATGGCAATCTCATTAATTCTGATTAAACCATTGGATCCAGCAAGTATTCCTCCTCAGCTGTATCAAGGGGCAATTCCAGTTACCCTCTCAAAGGCAAGGGGCGACTCCCTAGCAAACTGGACCAATTCTGAGGGATGGAACTGGCCCCCACTATGGCCAACAGAATGGACTGAATGGAAGTTGTGGAGGACCCCATGGCAAAGGGTTCCAGTAAATCTGAGGCAGGCGATGAGGTGTAGTATGGCCCCAATCTGGTGCAGGCCTTCTGAGCAGGAAGGTGCATCTTGAAGGAGGGAGTTCATTGGACAGTTCAGAATCTCCCAAGAGGAGAAAACTGATTCTGGATATAACAACGATACAGATGATGCACAGGAGGGAAGTCATGGACCAAAAATAGAATGAGAGACAGACTCCTCCCAACGGTTGGCTCTCTTGGTAAAAGGATGGATCTGATGGAGCAAGAAACTCCGTGTCAGGGACAGTGAAGATGTCCTCAGGTGGAGCTTATATTCTGGCTCATCCCGAAGTGAGTGAGGTTCTGCCCACCCAATCCTCAGTAGAGAGAGAGTCTGTGCCACAGCCGTTGAAGACAAAAGACAGTACTGGTGATAACAGATGCTCTCAGTGATCAGTCTGTCATTGGCAACAGATCCCAGGGTTTGTTTGGGATGTAGAAGAGGCACTGGTGCTGGCAGATTGCTATCCAATGCCAGTGGAGCCCTAAACTTGTGAGGTTTTTTATAATGCTTCTGAGACTTAGGACATACTAAGTCTGAGCTTAGAGACTTGTTTGGTTTAGCCAGGGCTTGAATCCATATTCTTCAAAGTGGATTTGGAGGAAGATTTAGTCCTCATGCATATGAAAATGTTGTCTGATTACCAGACAAGACCTTGCCGGGGGATTTGTGAGGGTATGCTCTCTTGCTCCTGAGTTGGACCTGATGACAGGAGGTGCAATCCTTGCTGAGTCAGGTCAGTGTACAGAGGGGTCCCCCAGCCCAGGTCTGATTGTGGCCTCACAGCCTTTTCCATTAGGGGATTCCTAAGGTGAAGTTTCCAGGTACGATTGGGAACGAATGGCACAAACTGCTCCTTGCCACATGTGGGCATCCCTGAAGCAGGACAGGCAGCACTGGTGGTCATTGCTCACCAAGAAGGATTGCAAGTAGGAAGCACAAACTTTGAAGCCCAGAGTCCTGGGCATAGTCCCCCAAAACAGGGGGGAGGGAGGGCTCCCTATGTCAGGGAGGCTAGCTAACCAACTATAAAACATGATCAAACTATCAGATAAAACTTTTAATCTCTAAAACTTCTAAAAACTATTTACACATGCCTAAATATACGTTCACAGATAAAGGAATAAAGCCAACACTTTGGACACTGAAAGTTCCTACCTGAACCATTTGGTAGCGAGAAAGAACTGGAGACATTGTTGGTATACCTCACCCTTTATTTCCTTAGTTGGGAGGTATGAGGTAAGCCAGTATGCATGTGCAGACCAAAGGACAATGCTTTCAAAATTCTCCAGCTCTGGATGCATGCATACCCCACAACGGAATACACATAGGAACCAGCATTCGAAAAAGAATTACTATTGCTCTTAACATCAACTAAAACAATGCATATAAAATCCCATGTCCTGCTGTGAAAATGTAACCAAAAAGACTGCCTATGTAAAACCAATAGAATCTATTCATCTAGTCCATCCCCCTACATTGATTAGTCCTTTTAAAACAAATAATGATTGGGGAACTACGGAAGGATAACAGTATAGTATTTTCTGTATTCCAGATCTAACACAATGTATATTAATGTATGTAGCAAATACATTTTTGCCATATTAATTCCTCTTGAAAACTTCAGCATTGTCTCTTGATAAAATCTCCATATGAACACACTAGTCCCATTGATGATGTAAACAAATTGCTAAAATATTTGACTTTTAAGAATATAACAGCAAGAGTAACATATTAGTCACTTTGGGACCTAAGAACGTATAGAATTATGTACCCTCAACAGTACGTACTGAGGCTGAAATTCCATTGTGGGGCTCTTGTGGTGTCAATCCATAAAAGTGTTCAACTGTTTGTGGTACTCAGTTTGTGTAGGCAAAGCCCTCAATGATCTGTTTATGCCTACTTTCAGTGAAATGGTTGGTTTGCTGGATTTCAGTCTAGTATACAGATTACTTGCTTAACTTTTTTTTTTAAACTAAAATATATCGCACCTCTCTTCCTCACTTCTTAGAAATACTACTCCAGCTAATCCACATCAGACTTACATTTGGTTTTATTTAAAAACATCTATTTCACGGCTTTCAAACACAGCTTTAGGATTGGAGTGGGGGTTGGCATCAATGAGATAAAGTATTGATTGTGAACCTTGAGATACCACCCAAAATCTAAAACACTGAAAATAGTCAGAGAGTGCACATAACTGAAGAGATATATAAAAACTTGTGAGCATAATTTAACGGTGTTAATATCACCCCCCTCCCAAAGAGTTGACATTTTTAGATTGTTTCACAGCATAGCCATCACCATCACTGATAACAGCAGTAATATCTACACCAACTTTGCCTATATTAAGGGACTGAGAGGAGATAAGAGATTTTCCCTACATGCAAATCAATCAGGTTTCTACAAGTAAGCATTCGTCAACCTGGGCCAGTAGGTTTCCCACTGCTGAGTGCAGTGGTGCTCCTGCACAGATCTTCTGATCGCTTCTTTTCTCATTCAGGATAAGAGGGGCTAGCGTGCAGAAATCGATAAAACTGCCCAGCAGCAGCACAGGCCTCTCGTGCCCCATGAAACCCTCCAGTCTGGAGGGGGAGCACTGACCCAAGTAGGGTCACAGGAGAAGGGCTCAGGAGATGATAAAGGACACTGCCTGCCCTGAGCATGGAGGAAGAATAAAAACCCTAAACTCCTAATACTGGCTGATCAGCAAGGAGCTAGGTCAGCAGTTTCCAACCCTGGGATCATGATAAAAAAATGGGGTCACAAAGACGCTCGATAGCTCCTAATCAGGAGCACTGGGCAGCGCAGGGCAGGGCTCCAGCCCATTCAGGGCAGCAGCAGCACTGGCCTGGCCAGGTCACAGGCAGGCAGCCTTACTCCTCCCCTTCCCCTTTGTGTCCTCCCCACCCATGAGCCCTCCCCGCCACGGTGAGTCCTGGGCGCGTCGCAACACCCAGCAGTGCCCGGATAGGGGCGATGGCCCTGGAATGGAGAGAGGCACTGCTGGGGGCTGGGGCAAGAGGGAGGCACAGTGCAGGGGAAGCAGGAGAGATGGGGGTGTCACAGTGCTGGGTGTGGGGCTGCCTGGGGCAGGAGAGCAGGGAAGGGATGTGGTCACAATGTTGTAGCCTAAGTGAGATGAATGAGAACAATTACTGCAAGGCACTAAAGAGGTGCAGCCCAAGGGAAAAGGGAGGAGGTGGCTTTAAGTCATTTTGTATCCTCAAGTGTCTGGACTGATCTGGGAGCCACAGCCACCCATGGCAAAACTAAGACAGCACCAGGGAACAGCCTACATTACAGCAGTCTGTTGCTGGATGCCTATACAAAGCAGTAGTGCCCAGAATCTCTGCAGTGTGCCCCCTTCCCACACTAATAAATCTCAATTTAGCAACCGTGAAATCTAGGGCTGTTTAACAGTATGACTGCACAGTAAATATAATCCACAGTTAAAGCAAAAAGTAATAAATGTCAGATAAATGGATTTAATAGCTATTTTAGGCTTTGTATTCAATGTTGTATTTTATATTTAAAAAAATGTTTAAATGATTTTACATGTTTTAAATGAAAAATATAAACAACAAGCATTGCAATGCTCTGACTTGTCTACTGGAGTCACCAAAAATTCAGTGTTTAAATGGGGTCACACTGAGTAAAAGGTTGAGAACCCCTGAACTAGGTTGTGAAGGGTGGTGGACTCACACCCTGAAAACTGTAACTAAAAGTTTCTATAACCTCCCAGTGAGCAGCTAGGGAATTTACTGTAAGAAGCCTTTTTCCTACCCTGAGTTGGGCCAAGAGGGGTGGAAAATTCTGCCTTGGCCTGTTCCAGTTAAGTTCAAGTAGACCTGTACACAACTGGTCTTTTTCATTTGTGAAAATGTTTGAAGAAGCTGCAAATATTTTGATTTTGTTCAGTTTTTTAAACATGTTTGTTTTTTGATAAAATTTTCCATGGGTGGGGGGGCGAAAGAGGATGATGTATGTTAAAAAAGAAAGTGGAAAAAGCCCTACTGTTTCACTTCCCACATACTTATGTCCACTGGAAAAAGTGGAAGAGGAAGTGGAAGGAAAAAAGTCAACTCTCACTATTTTTCCCCACTGGGGGAGGGGGAAATCCAACTATCACACCTTCTTTTTAAAAAACATTTGGAAGCTTTCTGGATTGGCTGTGCAATCTTAATTCAACCTCCTTGTGCATGTGCATGATGATATAATCTTTAATCAGATGATCACATACTTATTTCCACAGGATCCCTGCTTCAAAAAGTGCACAGGATGGACAGGATTCTGGGATCAAATCAAGGTTGTACAGTGAATGATGCTGTTATTTGTAGGACCCCGACAAACTCAAAGTCAGAAGGTGTCTGGTGAATGAGGCAGTGGACTGCAGGAAGGGAAAGGATGATTTTGTAATTGAGGCAGTTTGAATGCCATCCCAGATTACTGGTTTCTATCCTTGCCGCTGCCATAGAGTTCCTCTCTGATGTTGTACAAGTCACAAACCCTAACGTGGGTAAATGGCCACTGTGTGTTCCTCATTTTCTAAGTACCCAGCTTGAGAGAGACATGCAAATCAGACCTCAGAAATGCTGAGCACTCACACATGCAACAGAGATCAATGGGCGCTCTGCACAAAAATGTGTAAATGTTGTATAATCTGAAAAATACTCTGAAAAATCTGGCCCAAAAGTGTTAAATTTTGGATGCCCAATTTGAGATAATTTTGGTTTTAATCTCTCTGCCTAAGTTCCCTTGGGTAAAATGGGGATAACACTAATACCTCGCCCCACAGGGGTGTAGAGGTGATGAATTCATTAATGTTTGTAATGAACTAAGATACTATCATGAGAACTCCAAAAAAAACCAAGATAAAATGAATAATTCTGTATTCAGCGCAGAGGGTTTGAGTGGTGTGCAGTGAATAATGCACAGGACCACATGCTGAACGACGAAGATAGCAGCTATTTAATATTTTATGTTCACTCAGTGAACATTGTCCATCCCGCATACTGAATAAGGCAGAGGCCCTGTGGAAAAAATAGCATGTGATCATGTCATTCAAGACTTTGAATATATATGCACAAGGGGACTCAAATTAGTTGAATGACCACCTTAATTTTGATGTTTTCTAACTTTTGAGTTCTAAACTTTACAACCTTAATGTTCTTTTAATGTAGTTTATGCAATATAGAATTATAATGAAGAAGGTTTATCCCAGCATCTAATAGGGATGTTCAATTCCCCTGAGGATAAAAAGCATTATGGCAAAAAACTCCTTGTATAAACCCTGAAGAATTGAAACTTATGAACATCAAAGAACGAAATAGGACAGAATCCTCTGTATGAGCAACCACTCCCTGCTGATGACTTCAAAAGTGAGAAGAGATTTTCCAGCCACGGATGGAGAGAGAAGATACTCATTTTAACATTAAAGACAACTAACCTTTTCTTTCTCTTTACCTCCAGCGCAGGACAAAGTAAGTCTGATAAAAGCACACACTCAGACAGAAAGGAAGAATACATGTAAAGGAAGCTACAGTAGCTCCAGAAAATATCTACCATTTAATGGTTTCCCTAATCACACTTCAGAAATATTTCTGAACTCAGTGGTAAAATCAGTCTAAAAGAATATTTCCCTATTATCTTACAAAAACACATTTCTACTGTCATTTTACTTTAGAATCATGGATTGCAGACAAAAACATACTTACTGCTTGAAAAAGCAAAGGGTTTAAAATAAACCTTACACATGCAACATTATACTTTTCTACTACACAGTTGGTGCCACGTATCATTTTTCAATGAAGTAATGACATAATGGAATTTTCATTTTGTTTATTACTGCAGTGTGAATTTCAACCCTTTCTGACTAATTGAACGGCTGCTGGTAACTAAAGTTGAATCTGCTTTTTGATAACCCAGTACCTCCATTACAATCAGAGCAAAGGATCTTTATAAAATTCAGTGTTCTCTATTGTGTTTTGAAGGATCTTTCTCTAAAAGATCTTCAGCTGACACTCTGGCAGTACAGCAACCCCTGACAAATCTATTTGGGCTTGATTCAGCAGTCCATTCATATTCAAAGCACTTAAGCACATGTATAACCTTAAGCACATATTTAAGTGCTTTACCGAATAGGAATGGACTTAAGCATGTGCTTAAATGTTCTGCTGAATCACAGTCCTGGACCTGGTCTAAATGAGGAAATTAGGTCGGTATAACCACACTCAGCAGCGTGAAAAATCCACACCACTGAGCAATGCATTTAAAACAACTTAGCCCCCAGCGTAGAGAGCACTACGTTGAAAGAAGAATTCTCCCGTTGACCTAACTGCTGCCTCTTGGGGAAATGGAATACCTACGCCAATAGGAGAACTCCACCCATCAATGTGGGTAATGTCTTTAACTGAAGTGCTACAGTGAAACCACTGCAGCATTTTAAATGTTGACACGCCTCTAGCGTCTATGTTAAGAATTAACGTACTCACTAAGGTAATACTGTGGCAGAGCACTGCCTATGAACACTGCAGGAACTTAGACTCAGGAGGGAAGGGACCATCTCAGGAGCTCTACAAGAGAAGGGGAAAGGGAAGCTCTTACTTTCAGAGCTCAGGAGCGCTACAGGACTTTAGGGACAAGATACCTCTACCTTGCGGAGCTCAAGAGCTTCAAGGAACAAAGAGAAAGGTAATAAAGCCACACCCCACCCACTCTAATCCAGCCCTGAAAGCACTCATGTGAACTTGGTCTACTCTAGTGGTGGCAATCGATGGGAGATACGCAAGCTACAAAAGGAAGTTGGCGTATCTCCCACTGACATCCTTACGTTCATGTAGCATGGCATCTTCACAGCGCTGTGTCGACGGGAGACGCCCTCTTGTCGACACTGCCTTAACTCTTTCGGGGAGGTGGATTACTGGAGCCGACCAGAGAGCGCTATCCAATCGACTGAGCAAATCAATCGATGCCACTGCATCGATCCTTGCTGCTGCAGCAGTGAAGACATACCTTGAGACAAATCTGGCTAGTAATGTGCTGGGTGGCATGTTGAAGGATACAGTAGAGTATTTTTGTACTGTATTAATCTGAACACAGGTGAATCTCTAATTTTTAAGTGTTGTCTAAAATAGATAGTAAAATGAAAATTATAGTTTTTACGGGGACAATATTTTATGAAGTTCATTATAAAATGCATTATATTGATACATATGACAGGTAAATATAATCATTTCATTATTTTATAAAAATGCTATCAAAGAAGGAAGCTAAAAGAGGTAAGCATTACTTTCTAGATTTCTATTTTCACACACTATAGCCTGGAAACAGATTTTTCTTTTACCTTCTCCATCAAAAAGAGACGGTCTCTTCTACCACAATTTTACTCAGTTCCAAAATTTACATTTCATTTGCCTGATTCTCAGTATACTGGCCTCCTTCCTAGGAGAATTCAATCTATTTTATATACACAAAGGAACATAAGAGATTTAAGAAATCAGGTCAAGTGAAATGTTCTTGGCGGGTTGATCCTTAGTGTAAGCCATGGAACACAGACTATCAGACACCGTGGATGGAGATCTCTGCCAGTGGGGGTTCTTGCTTCTGGCTCAGACGCCGGACTGAGAGACTTCTCCATAAGGAAGAGTTTAAGTTGCAAGTCTCTCGCTTTTCTAGCCTGGGCTTTTAGGTTGTGGCAATGTGAACACTTTTGTAGCATGTGTGTCTCACCCAGGCAACGGACACACTGAGAATGTGCATCTGAAACCAGTATTGAGAGACTGCAGGTGAGGTAGCGTTTAAAACCCAGGGAACTGAGCATGCCTCTCAGTTCAGTGTTTTCCCCCCTTTTTAAGGGAAAACTAAGACTCTACTCTAACGTAGACATCACTCGAAGAACAAACAATTTCACCCTCTGTGTTTGAAAACTGAATTGTGAGTGCTTTGAAAACTCTGAATTGGGAGTGGACCTTGAGTGGTTGATTGGAGGGTGAGGCTTTGAGCCAGAGAAACTGCTTCGAGACAGCAGCCTTATTAAAAAAAAAATCAGCCAGTTGCAAACCAAGTGAGCTGCGAACAGAGAAGAAGCTACAGAGTAGAAGCAAACAGAGTGAGTTCGCCTTCGGGGAGTTCCCACAGAGTTTTCACCTTTCAGGCTTCTGTGAGCAGTAAATATATAAGAGACTCTTAGAAGGAAGACAATATGGATAGTGAGCGATCAGCTGTTGTGACCTGCACAGGAAGTGCCATGTTTGTCTTTCTCCCAGAGGACAGAAGTGACTATCTGCATGAAGTGCAAGCTGGCCTCCATATTGGAAGAGAAGGTTAAAGGACTAAAGACTCAAGTATCAACCCTGAATTGCCTCCAAGAAAATGAAGACATTCTGGATAGAAGTCATGACTTGGTACTGCAGGTATAGATTCTGAAGAATCAGAGAGGGCACTGCAAGGGGGACTGAAGAATGGGGAAGACAATCAGCAGCGTGTGACCTCCAGAAGAAGAAAGAGAAGAACCCATATAGCCCCAATGCAGATAGAGGACAGCAACTGTTTTCAGGACACTGGCACAGGTACTACCGCAGAGAATCATTTGGAAGAGTCGTCTGAGGGAAGGGATCAGAAGGAGATCCCATCGATTGGAACACATAGGATGCATTGTCCTTGGGATTGGGGCTCCATGGCCACCACTCCCAAGATGAGGAGACAGGTGTTGGTGGTCAGAAACGTCCTCCTAAGGGGGACAGAGTCATCCATCTGCTATCCAGACCAGGAAACTCAAGAAGTGTGCTGCTTGCCTGGAGCTAGATTTCAGGATGTGACGGAGAGACTTCCAAGACTCATCAAGCACTCGGACCTCTACCTCTTCCTACTTCTCCACATGGGCACCAATGATATTGCCAAGAATGACCTTGAGCAGATCACTGCGAACTGTGTGGCTCTGGGAAGAAGTCTGAGTCTGAGGCGCAAGTGGTGTTCTTGTCCATCCTCCCTATTGAAGGAAAAGGCTCACTCAGGGACCATCACATTGTGGACGTAAATGCGTAGGCACATTGCCAGCAGATTGAGGGAACTTATTATTCCCCTCTATTCAGGATTGGTGAGGACACATGTGGAGTACTGGTGTCCAGTTTTGTGGCCCCCCACTACATAAAGAAAGGGGACAAACTGGAGAGTCCAGCGGACAACAATGAAAATAATTAGGTGGCTCGAGCACATAGAATGATAGGGCTGGAAGGGACCTCGAGAGGTCATCTAGTCCAGTCCCCTGCACTCATAGCAGAAATAAGTAATATTTAGACCATCCCTGACAGATGTTTGGCTAACCTGCTCTTAAAAATCTCCAATGATGGAGATTCCACAAACTTCTTAGGCTATTTAGTCCAGTGATTAACCACCCTGATAATTAGGAAGTTTTTCCTAATGTCCAACCTAAACCTCTCTGGCTGCAGTTTAAGCTCATTGCTTCTTGCCCTGTCCCCAGAAGTTAAGAACAATTTTTCTCTCTCCTCCTTGTAACAACCTTTTATATACTTGAAAGCTGCTATCATGTCCTCTCTCAGTCTTCTCTTCTCCAGGCTAAACAAACCCAGTTCTTTCAGTCTTGCCTCATAGGTCCTGTTTTCTAGACCTTTAATCATTTTTGTTGCTCTTCTCTGGACTTTCTCCAATTTGTCCACATCTTTCCTGAAATGTGGCACCCAGAACTGGGCCCAATACTCCAGTTGAGGCCTAATCAGCGCAGAGTAGAGCAGAAGAATTACTACTCACGTCCTACTTACAACACTCCTGCTAATACATCCCAGAATCTTGTTCACTTTTTTTGCAACAGCATTACATTGTTGACCCATATTAGCTTCTGGTCCACTATGACCCCCAGATCCCTTTTCACAGTACTCCTTCCTAGGTAGTCGTTCCCCATTTTGTACATGTGCAAATGATGGTTCCTTCCTAAGTGGAGTACTCTGCATTTGTTCTATTTACCTCAGACCAATTCTCCAGTTAATTCAGATCTGGACAATAATCCTATCCTACAAAACACTTGCAACTCCTCCCAGCTTGGTATCATCTGCAAACTTAAGTGTACTCTCTATGCCATTATCTAAATCATTGATGAAAATATTGAACAGAACTGGATCCAGAACTGATCCCTGCAGAACCCCATTCTATATGCCCTTCCAGCATGACTGTGAACCTTTGATAACTACTCTCTGGTAATGGTTTTCCAACCAGTTATGCACCCACCTTATAGTAGCTCCATCTAGATTGTATTTCCCTAGTTTGTTTAAGAGAAGGCAGGACGGTATCAAAAGCCTTAGTAAAGTCAATATATACCACATCTGTCACCTCCCCCCATCCACAAGGCTTGTTACCTGTCAAAGAAAGCTATCTGGTTGGTTTGACATGATTTGTTCTTGACAAATCCATGCTGCCTGTTCCTTATTACCTTATCTTCTAGAGGTTTGCAAATTGATTGCTGTATTGTTTGCTCCACTATCTTTCCGAGTACAGAAGTTAAGCTGACTGGTCTGTAATTCCCCAGGTTGTCCTTATTTCCCTTTTTATAGATTGGCACCCTTTTCCAGTCCTCTGGAATTTCTCCAGTCTTCTCTGACTTTTCGAAGATAATGGCTAACGGATTAGATATCTCCTCAGTCAGCTCCTTGCGTATTGTAGGATGCATTTCATCAGGCCCTGGTGACTTGAAGACATCTAACTTGTCTAGAGTAATTTTTAACTTGTTTTTTCCCTATTTTAGGTTCTGATTCTGCCTCCTTTTTGCTGGCATTCACTATGTTAGATGTCCAGTTGTCACCAACCTTCTTAATGAAAACCAAAACAAAAGTCATTTAGCACCCCTGCCATTTCCACAATTTCTGTTATTGATTTTCCCCCCTCACTGAGTAACGGGCCAACTCTGTCCTTCGTCTGACTCTTGCTTCTAATGTATTTGTAGAATGTTTGAGAGTTACCCTTTACATCTCTAGCTAGTTTAATCTCGTTTTGTGCCTTGGCCTTTCTAATTTTGTCCCTGCATGCTTGTGTTATTTGTTTATATTCATCCTTTGTAATTTGCCCTAGTTTCCACTTCTTGTAGGACTCCTTTTTTACTTTTAGATCACGTAAGATCTCCTGGATAAGCCACGGTGATCTCTTGCCATACCTCCTATCTTTCTTACACAATGGGATAGTTTGCTCTTGTGCCCTTAATAATGTCTCTTTGAAAAACTGTCAACTGTCTTCAATTGTTTTTCCTCTTAGACTTGCTTCCCGTGGGATCTTACCTACCAACTCCCTGAGTTTGCTAAAGTCTGCCTTCTTGAAATCCATTGTCTTTATTTTACTATTCTCCTTCCTACCATGACTTATAAAGAGAGGCTGAGTGAACTGGGCTTATTTAGTCTGCAGAAAAGAAGAATGAGGGGGGATTTGATAGCAGCATATAACTACCTGAAGGGAGTTCCAAAAAAGATGGAGTTAGGCAAATGACAGACCAAGGAGCAACAATCTCAAGTTGCAGTGGAGGAGGTCTAGGCTGGATACTAGGAAAAACATTTTCATTAGGAGGATGGTGAAGCACTGGAATGGGTTACCTGGGGAGGTGGTGGAACTTCCATCCATAGAGGCTTAACAAAGGCCTGGCTGGCATGATTAAGTCGGGGTTGGTCCTGCAGGGGGTTGGACCAGATGACCTCCTGAGGTCCCTTTCTGACCCTAATCTGCTATGATTTCATGAAAACTGGTGCTCTCTCATGTACTCTGATGTTACAGATCTTTCTCTATTATAATCCATAGTAAAAAGGGTACATTTTCAAAACTCTCTAATGATAACGTTCTCTAAACCGTACCCTTGTTACAATCATTACTAGATTTTTTAAAAAATATTTCAGTGCTCACAACTGATGATTTTATTGCATATCTTACAATACTTGGTGCTATTTTTAGAGCCCTGGAGTTACATGAATACATGAAAATCTCAGCTTTCATTTTTAAAATGTTTCTCATCCTCATGGATGCGGAGAAAAGCATGAAAACCATGTACCCCCTAAATGTTAGAAAACCACAAGGCAAATAAAAAGAACCCAAAATATAATTTTTTAAAAAATAATCATGATTTTAAAGTCAATAGTGATTTTTTGGAGCCTGACTCAGGTTTTGTGAACATTTGGGGATGGCAATACTGACATCTTAACACATCTTTCTATGTAACTTGCTTACAAAATAGCTAGCTCTTCAAAACACTTTTCTGCCACGTTTTTGCACCATATTCTGAGTGACATTTTTGTATTTCTTTAACATCTGTATGGTAATCAAAATCATCAGTGAAAGAAATTTATACTCTTACAGTACCCTCCAAGCCTTCTGTCTCCGTCTTGCTCATTTCCCAATCTTCACCTTGCAGTGAAATTATCTCCACTCTGGTCAATGAAGCTGCTGGTATATTTTCCTTGTGGACTCGCAGAGACTGATAACCTTCACCCAAAACAAAACAAAAAAAAAGGTGCATCAGCAGACCCCAGTAGCTATTTTGTTTATAAAGCTTTTCTTCTTTTCAACTTCCTTGCAAACACCAGTTCCACGCTCTGTCTCTGCTGTATGACACTTCTTACTTCCACAACATGTACCACCACAGCTACAACACAACCCAGCTTGTTTTAAAATCCCTCAGCTGTTCATATAGATTTCAACAACATCTGCACATTACCATCCAAGGCAGCTCTCAATTAACTGTGAAATGAACATACGTTTTTGTCTCACTGTCACTGCCACTTTCTGCTCTCTCCCGCTTGCCCTGTATATTGAAATATGAAGGCAAATCATTTCATGAAACAGTACAACAGAAAGAAATCTGAAAGGAAAAGCAGCCCTCAGCAGCGTGTTCTGTTAAATAGCTGCAGTCTTGTCAGCTGCTCAAGGCTGGAACTGAGTCTTATACTAAAAGGAAGGAGGAGATGACATCATGCACTATCCTTTCTTCCTAGCAAGATCCACCCAATTCGACCAAGCTCAGTATCATAAATCACAGTGCGTTGCTGCACAGCTGACAGTGTATAATAAAATAAGATAAATTATCGAAAACTGCATTGCAAGAAAACACCCAAGTGATGCTCTAAATTTTAGTGCATTAAGTGAATTAGAACACTTTTCTGAACACCAAACATATCATACCTAAACAGTTTTCTGCAAAATGTCCCAACCTATGAGCCTTAATTTAACCACTTTTAAATATCACTGCCCTAAAGAATAAGGAAAAGGAATAATCCCAAAACCCTTTGTTACATACTGGGGGCGGGGGGGCGGGGTGGTGGCGGCAGCCGGCGCCTTATAAAAAAAGATTCCAGAGGTTCACTTACTATCATGAACCAAAAGCTTTCCTGGAAACTTCTAAACTGGTAATTCTCTTTCATTCCCCAAAGATTCACCCTTAACTTTTGCATAACTCCACACAAAGGCTATTAAGTGGGGTATGATAAACATGGTTTCATGCTTTACACAGCTCCCTTCAAATCATGGGAACAAACATTGATTACATTAGTAATCAAACGCAAACAAATTGCACTGTTACTCATCCTCTTAGAAGAGATTACCTATTTCAGCAAGCCATCCAACAGAACCTCCTCTTTCTATCTACCACTGCTTTTTTGAGAGGGGTTTTCAAAATGCTTTAAAATGTAGTTTACCTCATGGGAGATTTTACTAGTTAATTCTGGAATGGATTAAATATATCACATGATCAGTTAAACCTATCAGTTAAGGTACAGTACCACTGATTTACATTTTAGAGAGCTTTTCCCCAAAAATCACTGTGAATTGATATGAATTCAAACCACAAATCAACATCTGCCTGGTTAAGATCCCACAGATTGTAGAAAAAGAAAACAAAACAAAAGTAACTTTAAAAATAGTACTTGCAAAAGGTTATTTATTGAAAGTCAGTGAGTTTAGTGCTGTACAAAACACAGAAGACAATCTGGGACTTTACCAAAGAGATTATCATCTTCATAGAGGGCTAACATAAAATGCATTGAGAAATAAAGGCAGTTTCTATCTTAGAACCTCTTCCTCCAACACAAAAGGTTAAAAAGAAATCATCAAAACTTGTAAATTAATACAAATTTAAAGTGTATTTCCATTCTGGAAAGTAACTATGCATAAATAGCTATTTCTAGTCAACAATGTGATCCCTGCTTATATTCAGCCATATCTGCTGACTTTAAAAACAAAAATAAGTTTTCTCTGATGGACTAGACAGCCACAAAGCAATCTAGATTCTAATCCTCCCCTCTTTCCCCCCCTCCCCCGCCCACACAAATGAAATAGTTAACTAAATTCCAGTTGAAAGTCAAATTCTAGCCTATTTTATAGCTGTACTACCTCAATGAAGAAAATACAGTTGCAAAGAGCTGAGGATAGAATCTGGCCTGCAGAATCTTTTTGACTGGAAATGAAACATTAGCTAGCAAGTTAAAAAAAAAAAAATCACACAGTTACTTGTAAACTGAGAAGACACAAATATGGAATCTCACAGTGTCACTTTTACAGTCTCTTTTCAGAGAAGAGCCAAGCTTCCATTGACTATGTAGAAAATTTCTTGTTCAACTAAAATTGCCACACAAGTGCTACAGATAGTAGTACATCAATAACCAGCTCACATTATTACAATGAGAGAGAGGTATCTAGCCTACCGTTAGGACCAGTACATTTCTTATTACTAGAAATGCCAAGGGATCATCTCGTCCAGGACTGAGACCAATAACTATGGCACATATATTCTTGTAAGAGTGGGAGGTAGCTTCTAGACTAGAATATAATAAGCCAGTAGATCAGAAGGAGAAGTTTTCAAGTCAATCTCTCTAGTATGAATGAGTCTGAATGTCAAACTTAAGAAAAAGTTACTTAGAATTTATTGCTAAAGCATTCTATGCATGTATGGCCCAATTTAGCAAAAAAGATAATTCATCTAGCTACCACTTACAGCTGCAGATACTGAAAAAAGTTGGCCTGTGTGACACAGAAGCCAGACAGACACTTTTGCTAAATCTGGCACTTGCAGGGAAAAAAAATCTTCTAAATACAGGGATGTATGTGCCACTCTTTGTATATCATCAAACAGTGGATTAAGTAAATCTTTTGTGATAAATCCAAGCATGTCATGGAAAAACCCTGAAACCTTAAAATGATAATGTCATGCAAGCATGCACCACCCCACCACAGTGCATCTACTAAATTCCACAGTACCGTGCTTTTGATCCATGGCAAAGTATGAGGCTAAAAGTCAGACTTTTTCTAGCACCCAGGAAGTGAGAAACTCCCTGAAGTACATCTGCCAACTTCACTAAAAATCACTACTGCCAAAGCAAAATAGCCTTGTTAGCAGTTTTAGCAGAGCAGCCAAGGATTGGACAGGCCATGAATATTCAACTACTCTAAATTAATAGTGGCCCTTCCAGAACTGGGCTGAGGTAGATTGGAAGGACAAAACTGGAAAACTTCCACGGCTCCATGTGTACCTACTATGGAGAGCATAGGCCTCAAGGTATAGTGATGTCATTCTAGCATATTTCACAAGTACTAAATTTCACCTGGAAGAAAAAAAAATGCCTTTTGCCCTTCAGTAAAAATCAAGTGGGCCGTTACATTCAATTAAAGGTTTTTCTTTTAATTGATCTGTGCTAACAAACTGAAAAATAAAACTGGCAGGAATGGATTATTTTCTGAAAGTAGTATTATAAATGTAGATGCAATCCTTGTTCATGCAAACAGCTCCCCCGTGAACAAAAACAAACATATAAGAAGGTTCTTCAGCACTAATAAAATATGTATCAGGTAACTTGAGAGAAAGAAGCCTACACTATCTTTAAGTTAGGAGTCTAACTGAAAAATCTGACAAGGAAAATATTCAAATAAAGATTAATACTAAAACCAACAAAAGATTAGACTGAGAACTTTGATAAAGATTTAGAAAAACAGGTTCCTACTTTAAATGTCATTCATAGGGTGGGAACAGCTTATGTAACAGTTAACGTATGATATGCATGGTTGGGTTTATTTATCTTTTTATGTATTAACTACGGGGACTGACTGCAGTACACAATCACCTGATAGAAAGAATAACAATCTGATCTCATGAATGAGGGAAGACCCTCCTTCCCCATTTCACTCATTTATATTAGTAGTAGTAACACAATAAAAGATCTATTTACTTTTGAACTTTCCTGCATGTGGAAATTGAACACACAAGCATGAGTGCAAACTGCAATCCCACAAAATATCATATACCATACAGTGCATAAAAAATGGTTGTAACCAGTCATTCTTAACTGCAGATTTCACCACTTGCCACAGAAATCTGCTCCAGTATCTTAGCTTTCATTAAAAAACTTTTTTCCAGCTCTTATGGTTGCAAAGAAAATTGACAATGTGACCTGAATTTAAACTGAAGTAGCATTGACTTCCTGTGTCTGTTAAGAGTCTGAAACAGTAACTCAGATATGTATTGCTCCACTGATCTCGACAGACTTGAGTCTGAAATCAACAGGTGACAATTTACATGTTAATATTACTAATTTCATTCCTGATCCACCTATGTTTATTCCATAAACCCCTGTGCCAAATGCCCAACTCCAGATGCCAAAACATCTTAAACATTGTCAAAAACAAAACAAAAAAACAAAACACTGAAAATGCAGGGACAGTTATACACAGGATCTACTCCACTGACTATATTTCTTACTTCCACAGTTCATTAAAAAACCTATTCTAAAAGTTTTAACGAAAGCTGCCGTAGAATTTTTCTTCTGCCACAGAATTTGGTTTCAGCTTGCCAGAGTAGGCAGGGCCTTAGTGGATACAAGCTTGTTTTTAACACATATTTCTTTACACATGTCCACTGATGTTACCAAGCATTCAAAATTTACTATTATGAACATTTATTGCGCTAGCATGTAGAGGCCATCTGAGCCGTGGTTCCATTTTGCTGGGTGCTGTACAACCATGTAGAGACCTGACCTCAAGAGTTTACAATGTTTATACTCTATGCAGTGAATTCATGAATCTTGAGTATTACATGAGCTTGAAAGGGGCATTCCTTTTCTGGACCTTTTTGTGCATAGAAAATGTATTTTAATATTAAAAGATTTATTTGAATTAGATTCATTTTCTATTGCTCGTTAATATTTAAGTGAATTTCTGCTTATTATTCATATTTAAAAAGAACTCTACTACAGACTTCATGCTCTTGAACAGTATCCTTTTGTGGAGGGAATGCCTCATTTTTCAAAAGTGATTCCTCCAGCTGATAAAAGAATGACACTAGCTTCCTCCAAAGGGAATCTTTCAGTCTACCTCACCAAGAGAACAGTAAGAGGTTTGGTTTTTTTTTTAAATCACTCCTTTTGGCAACTGCTCCCTGGATTGTCTCCTTTTATTTAATGCCCCTTTTGGAAGCAATTCAAAACCTTTTAGAATGTCCTGCTATTCTAGTAATGTTGAGTCTCGTGCTGACTTCTACAATATCAGTTATACACAGATAGTGTTTGTCCACTGAGCCTTTAATAAAATTTTAGCCATAACAGCACAAAAAAATACATGCACCAAGTCAAACCCACCAAATATGATGATTAGGCCCTACCAAATTCGCAGACCATTTTAATAAATTTCATGGTTATAGAATTTTAAAACTCTTGAATTTCAAAGTTTCAGATACTTAAATCTTAAATTTCATGGTGTAGTAACAAAGCATAAATATGTATTTTAAAATGGCAAACCTATAAACATGTAAAGCCCTTAAGACTCAGCATTTCTCAAACTGGGTACCAGCTGAAAAGCAGATTCCGAGGCTATTGTAGGGGCTGTTATATTGCTATCCTTACTTCTGTGCTGCCTTCAGAGCTGGGTAGCCAGAGAGCAGCGGCTGCTGGCCAGGCGTCCATCTCTGAAGGCAGCACCGCTGCCAGCAGCAGCGCCAGGACACCTTTACTTCTGTTGGTGGCAGTGCTGCCCAGCCTGGGTGGCTAGACAGCGGCTGCTGACCAGGCACCCAGCTCTGAAGGCAGCACAAAAGTAAGGGTGGCAATACCACAAACCCTCCTCCTCCCCCCTCCCCCAATACACTGCAACCCCCTTTGGGTCGGGACTCCCAGTTTGAGAAACGCTGTGCACTTTGGTATGCTTTTACCCTATAGAATAAGAATAAAAGTGCACAAAAGACCAGATTTCACAGGGGAAACAAAGTTTCACAGTCCGTGATGCATTTTTCACAGCCATGAATTTGGTAGGACCCTATGATAATCTGTTGCAGCATGAACACAATCACTCACTTCCAGGGATAAAAATACCAGTGTGCACACTTTAAAGTTTTGCATTAGGTTACAAGTTTGATGAAGTTGTGGTATGGTTTTTTGGTAGCTGCTGGAGATGGAAATTGAAGCCTTGGAATGCATTATCGTTAGCTTTGTAGGCAAAATGAAGGTGGAAGTGAATGCACAAATCTCTCTTATTTCCATTTGTTTGAGGCTTTGGGTGGATGCAGTGTGTGCTGTCACAACCTTAACTGCAACTACATATAGGTTCTGTTTGCTAAAGAGCATATAAATGTTAAGGAAAAATGTTTTTGGACCATCAGTGTTTTCTCTTATATCTTTCCTCTATATTCTTGTGAATTATGACTAAATTACAATATGTTTTATATTTTCTGTTCTGAGTTTTTTTTTAACAAGTAACATCTTTTGTATGATAGGAATAGCATTAATGCCACTATTATAATCCAATAAAAGGAGTTAAACGTATTTCCCCATAAAAATACACATGTATATTAACATCAGGACATGGAGGAAGAGAATAGTGCTACGCCTTTGAACTGACATACTTTATGCACATTGTCTGCAATGTGTAAAACAATAGGACTAATACTCACTAGTGAAAGCACTGACTAGTGGATGCCAACTTGCAGGGGGGAAGAGGCAGTCGACCATCCAGAACACACCCTTGATAAAGACACTCATCTGTATGCTGCTCATAAAATGCATAGTCATTTTTTTAAAAGTCTATCAAAGCTACTGGTGCTGCTATTCTTCAAAGGCATCCCTTTCAGACAGGGAATTGAAGAAAGAAGAAAAAGGGAAACACATGGGAGAGGTTACATAATGAAAATATAGGAGAAGGGTCATCTGACTTTTATTTACACTAACACATTCTACTAGCTTTACAGAAGACTTGCACTGGGAATGTTTAGTTAGTTCTCATAGGTGTGGTGTGTGTACACACAGTAGAATTACAAAGCATGGAAACAGTAGATTCTTTGATGAAGGATATTTGACACATGCACACAAAAAGCCATAAAGAAGGGTAGTATCTAATGTTTAGAAATTGAACCTCAAAGAATGCATTGGGGAAACAAACAGAAGACACACAAATTGCTCGAAAATACTAACATCCTAATCCCTCAAGCAATTTTTAGGTAGGAGATTAAATGACTCTGGGATTTGTCTTCCAGCATGATGACCCCTGAGCACATCATAAAGGTTGAAACCTATCAGGAGAATGGAAAGAAAAACTCATCAAAAGCCCTCTCTACTTCAGATCTGAATATCATTGGGCATGTCTGGGATTATATGGACAATGAGAAGGTCTGCTGTTTGAGTTTTACACCGTCACACCCATCATGACAGTTAACCACCTGCTGGGGGATGTTTTCAGTTTCTGATAGGGATTGGGAAATTTTACAAGAGACTTCTCTTGCCTGGGGAATCTACACAATCCACTGCTGTGAAAGTTTGGCCATCTTCAGGGAACTCTGAAAGGCCCACCTTTTATTTACACTTTAAATCAATTAGCTCATCACACTCAGCAAAGCATATAGTTATCGAGTCATTCCTTTGGCGGACTCATTTTTGGATTTGTTTAATTTAAAACTGAGTAAGAGACACCAATATGCCATAGCAATTGTTCCCTTATAGAGAAGAGTGGGTGGAAAAGGAAAGTGAGAAAAATCCCTAGGATGTTTTTTTAGAGGCGTTTCAGAAACTCCTATAGGAAATCAGTGACAACATCCCAAAATAATCTCAGAATCTTTTTATGTTATGTGAATACTGCCACAAATAATGAAGACTGATTTTCAAGGAGTTAGGCGATCAACTCTCATTGAATGTAGTAAGCAATAATAATGCCTATTTGTTATGTAGCAATTTTCAGCAGTAGATCTGAAAACACTTCGTAATCTTTAAGGTATTTATCATCACAATATCTCTGAGAGGGAGGGAATCATTATCATCCCCATTTTACAGATGGGCACCTCAGGCACACAGAAGTTCAGTGACTTAGAATAAAAGATGAGGGTTGGAAGGGACCTCAGGGTGCCATCTAGTCCAACCCCCTGCTCATAGCAGGAACAAGCCCCACTAAATCATCCCAACCACAGGTTGACAAGCCAGGCCTTAAAAACTTCTAAGGATGGAGATTCCACCACCTCACCATGTAACCCACTCCAGTTCTTCAGCACTTTCCTAGTGAAAAAGTTTTCCTAATCTTTAACCTAGACCTACCCCATTGCAATTTGAGACCATCACTCCTTCTGTCATCAGCCACCACCGGAGAACAGCCTAACTCCATCCTCTTTGGAATGCTCCTTCAGGTAGTTGAAAGCTGCTATCGAATCCCCCCTTACTAATCTCTTCTGCAAACTAAAAAGCCCAGTTCCCTCAGCCTCTCCTCATAAGTCATGTGCTCCAGCCCCCTAATCATTTTTGTTCTTCACTGCTCAACTCTCTCCAATTTGTCCACATTCTTCCTTTAGTGAGGGGCCCCCCAAAACTGGACACAATACTTCAGATGCGGCCTCCTCAATGCTGAAAAGAGGGAAATAATCACTTCCCTTGATCTGCTGGCAATGCTTCTACTAATGCAGTCCCATATGCCATTAGCTTTCTTGGCAACAAGGGCATACCGTTGACTCATATCCACCTTCTCGTCCACTGCAACTCCCAGGTCCTTTTCTGCAGAACTGCTGCTTAGTCAGTCAGGTCTCCAGTCTATAGCAGAGCATGGGATTTTTCCATCCTAGAGTGCAGAACTCTGCACTTGTCTTTGTTAAACCTCATCAGATTTCTTTTGGCCCAATCCTCCAATCTGTCTAGCTCACTATATATCCTATCCCTACCCTCCAACATATCTATCACTCCTCCAAGCTTAGAGTCATCCGCAAATTTACTGAGGGTGCAATCCACCCCATCAATAAGATCATTAATGAAGACATAGAACAAAACCAGTCACAGGAACAACTCTTGGGACATTCTGCTTGATAAATGCTCCCAACTAGACATCGAGCCATTGATCACTAACCATTGAGCCCAACGTTTCAGCCAGCTTTCTATCCACCTTATAGTCCTTTCATCCAATCCATACTTCTTTAATTTGCTGGCAAGAATGCTGTGGGAGACAGTATCAAAACTGCTAAAGTCAAGGTACATCACGTCCACCGCTTTCCCCACAACCACAGAGCCAGTGATCGCATCATAGAAGGCAATCAGCTCTGGCAGGCATGACTTGCCTGTGGGGAATCCATGCTGACTGTTTCTGATCATCTTCCTCTCCTCCAAGTACTTCAAGATGGAGTCTTTGAGAACCTCCTCCATGATTCTTCTGTGTACTGAGGTCAGGCTGACTGATTGGTAGTTCCCCAGTTTCTCCTTCTTCTCTTTTTTAAAGATAGGCACTATATTTGCCTTTTTCCAATTGTCCGGAACCTCCTCCGGTCGCCATGAGTTTTCAGAGAAAATGACCAATGGCTCTGCAATCACATCAGCCAAATACCTCAGCACCCTAAGATGCATTGCATCCAGCCTCATGGGCTTGTGCATGAGCAGTTTTGCTAAATAGTCCTGAACCTATTCTTTCAACATTGACAAGTGCCCACACTTTTCCTGACCTCCTCCTTGTTGCTAACGTACCTGCAGGTTTTGTTACTCTTCCTATCCCTTTCTAGCTGCAACTCCAGTTGTGCTTTCACTTTCCTGATTTCACTCCTATACGCTCGAGCAATATTTTTATATTCCTCCCTAGTCATCTGTCCAAGCTTCCACTTCTTGTAAGCTTCCTTTTTGTGTTTAAGCTCACCAAAGACACTTCTTTGTTAAACCAAGCTGGTCACCTTCCGTATTTGCTATTCTTTCTGCACATTGGGATGGTTTGTTCCTGTGGCCGCAAATAAGGTTTCTTTAAAATACAGCTAGCAGTCCTGGACTCCTTTCCCCCCACACATTAGCCTCCCAGGGGTTCTGCCCATCAGCTCCCTGATGGGAGTCAAAGTCTGCTTTTCTGAAGTCCAGGGTCCATAATCTGCTGCTCTTCTTCCTTTTGTCAGGATCCTTACTGGCCCAAAGTCATGCAAGAAGTTCAGTGTGGAACAGGTAATTGAAACCGGGTCTCTCACATCCCAAACCAGTGCCCTAACCACTGGATCATAATTCCTCTGCCTCCCTTTCTTCAGTCATACTAGTCATTACTGTCACGTTACTGGTCTTCTTTCTTGGTGAAGCTTCATACGCTGACCAATATCTGGACATACTGATGCTTGGAAATTGCCACATGGGGTGAGGAGGGACACCCACCCATATTTCATCTTTCTTTGTGTATTCTTATGGAACAAAAAGCATGTGACAGTGTAATTGAAGGCTGTATCAGAATGCATATATACAAGAGACCTTGTAACAGAGCAATGTGCTTTAAGGTACATGTGCTTGTTCCAGTCTTTGGGGCATTTAAAACAGGGAGCTGTAATGGTAGTTCATACGCCTACCACCAGTCGTATCCTTAAAGGGGATGTGTCTACACAGCAATTAGACACATGCGGTTGGCCTTGTGCTAGCCAACTCAGCTCCAGGGCTGTTCCATTGCTGTGTAGACTTCCAAGCTAAGGCTCTGGAATCCTTCCTCCCCACAGGGTCCTAGAAACCGAGCTCCAGCCCATGCCCAGATGTCTATACAGCAATGAAATAGCCCTGCAGCCTGAGTCAGCTGGCCCTTGTGCAGGTTCTTTTTTCCCCTGTGTAGACACACACAGGCAGGAAAGCAGAAAGGACAAACTCAGGGAAAGACTGGGGGTGGGGAGAGGAAGGCACTCTCCACACTTGTCCAGAAGAAGGCTTGAGACGTCTCACTTGCGGGGAGCAGGAGACAGCTAGGGAAAAGCCTCAGTTGGGGAGGGCTGTGAAGTCCTGGAAGAAATGATGTAAGGACGCTAAAGATACATCTGCACATGGATCAAAAACCCACTACTGGCCCAGGTCAGCTGACTCAGGCTCCAGGGTTGAAAAGTTGCTGTGCTATTCGGATTCAGGCTGCAGCCCGACTTCAGGGACACTGCAAGGGTGGAGGATCCCCCAATTTAGGCTCCAGCCTAAGCCCAAACATCTACACAGCAATTTTTAGCCCCACAGCCCCAGTCTGAGTCAGCTGACATCGACCTGCCACAGCCATGCTACAGGGTTTTTATCCCCATGTAGAGACAGTCCTTGTCTCTCATGCTTTAAGGTAAGACAAGTTTCTACAGAAAGGTGAGACTGCTTTGCACAAGTGGTCTTACTTCTGCTCAAAACACAAGCAGCCAAGAATCCTTAAATGTTAAGTGCATCCAACGTTTAGGAAGTGCCAGAATTAAGGCTGTCATTTAATCAGGCATCCAAGAAAAAAAAATTCTTCAGAAGCTACAAGCAGAACAAGAGCTAAAGGATTCCTAGAGCATCCAAATTAGTGTACATTTACCCTCACCCATGTTCTACAGAAAACTGCCAGATAATACTACCATCTCTTTTTATACAGCTTGTCATCAGCAGACCTGTACTTTACAAAGGCAAGTCAGATTTATTATTCTTAATTCACAGATGGGGAAACAGACACACAGAGAAGTGAAGTAACGTGCCGAAGGTCACTCACCAGTGGCTGAGCCACAAATAGAACCCAGGTTTCTTGAGTCCCAGTCCAGTGCTCTATCCACACCACCTCCCTCGTCAAGAGGAGCCTTCATACTTGTACCTCCAGACTGGCCAAGGCAGCCACGGTACCCAGAACTAGAGATCAGGTCTGTAGCCCCACCTCTCAGGCTATTAATATGATACCTGTGCATGCAAGAGAGGATCCAGCACACAGTTTGCATGTTTTTGGCCTTGCTGTAAAGAGCAGGAGCCTGAAAAGAGGTTTACCAGATGAAAGGATCTCTATTATGATGCTGTTGTCAAGAAAGTCAATCACTTCTAAAGCATGCTTTAGTGTTTTGAAAACCTTTGTAAACTGGCATAACAACGTGGCAATAAAGCTGAGCAAGGCCATGATACAAGTCATACCAGATTTTCAATAAAACAACCTAATCTTAGGCTTGAGTGCTAGTTCTATTAGAGCTCAAGCAGCAACAACTGCAGCATTCAGAGGCTCCACAGACACTGTCTCAGACTGGCAGCCTGATGTTTCAAAGCCTCTAGAGGCAGAAGTTAAACTGAAATTATAGTTAGTTCCCTGTTTCACAAATGGGCCTTGAACTTGATATTGAATGTTCTCATAGTTCTTAAAAGTCAAGCAGCCTCTAAATCCTAGATTAAGATTAAGGAAGTGGTCAGAGAGGTTTATGTTGCAGCAAAAAGAGAAGAAGCATAAGAAACTTTTACAGCTCACTCTGCACGCTTAACAGGACATTCAGGGGCAGAAAGGAGAGAAGAATCTTTAAACAATATTTTCAAAGCCACTTCCTGGGCTTCTGCTCATGCATTTGTCAACCATTGTTGAATAGATTTGCAGAAAGTGCTGCAGGCTGTCAAAGGGTACCCATACTACTGTGATTCCTGTCTTTGGGAGATGCCAACTGTTGGACTGCATACGAGAGTGAAGAGAGAAGGGGAAACTTTCCTTATCTGTTCATTACTTTTCTTTGAGATTTTTCCACACAAGTCCAAACCCTCTTCCTGTAAGATCTGGGTGTCTGTTTCATTACTGAGCATTTCAATGAAGAGTCCCCAGTATGTTCAGGTTGCTACCGATATTAAAAAGTATTTGTTAATGGTTACTGAAGGACAGTATCAGTCACATATTTTGTTTGGTACTGTTTCTGAAGCATTTGAAGGCTGAAAGATGACTAGACCATTATAGGCAAGAGTATTTCATCATCAGAAGTCTTAGGTACATCTAGACTGCAACTTGAGAAATTATAGCCAAGTTCACTTTAATCTAGATAGCCTGGATCCCAGAACAGTGAAGATGTGGCAGCATGAGTTGTAAGAGCCCACCTAAAACCCCGGGCTGGCCATCACTGAAGTTTGTGCTGTGGCATCTTGCTTCACTTGGATATGTCAGCTCAAGCTCCAGCCATACCCGTAGCTGCAGTCTAGACATAACTGAGATAGAACACTACGGGTGCCTAGTAAGGAAAAACTACTACTTAGTTACATCCATAAACTAAGCACAATGCACACATCACAGGCTCCTTGCATTTTCTATTCCCCTCTCCCCCCACCCCAAGGTCCGTTTGAGCCACATTCTCATCCCCTTCTATTTCAGGAACGCTCTGCAACACACACATGTAGCCCCCCAACCACTCCCTCTGTCACACCTGGGTCCCCCATTTTACCCTCCAATGCCAGGGGTTGTGTTACCAACTATCCCAATGCCTCCACAGCAATGGCACAACATGTGGTCCATACTACTGCTTCCTACAAAGGTTGAAATACATCTGTGTCAGACCTTGATTTTAGCCATCTCATACAGGTCCCATGCATAAAACAGTCCTGAAACACCGAAACAAAATTTAATTTGTAGCTGTTGAAATGGTATTTCTTGCAATATTAAAAATGATGATAAACATTTATATTGACATTACATTTTTTTAAACTATGTAACTATTCTATCTGCATTTCCCAATGCAAAGGTATGGATTGTTCTTCTTACCCATTTCCTGTTTGATCTGCAGGCTTTACTACATTTTGTGAATTTGGCTGCACAGATGAACTAACAGGAATGTAGCTTTACATATTTTACATTTTAAACAAATACTGTTATATATCCTGTGGGAACAGAAAAAATTTTGGACTGCAGGCTTTGCTATCAAAGGTAGAATCAGAAAGGTAAAATATGTTGTTGGCCAAAGTAAATAAGGCAGAGTACTCTTACTAAAAGACAGTGTTACAAGATCAGCATTCACCAGTTCCTAATTCTACTGAGACCATTACAAGCTTCCCTTTGATAACTCATTTCTTATAAAAGGTAATAGCAATGATTCTTAATAATAGAGAATGCTCTACATTTAATCACAGATAAAATCATAAATAGATAAAGTTGCACTAAAATAACCTTTTTTTAAAACAAGTATATTCCTTTAAAGGTGAATTTTCTTGCAAACTACTGTAGCTCTTAGTTTTGATTACCAGAATAAAACATTTTAGTTTGTTCTCTATGGTGTATTTAAAAAAAAAATCTTCCATAAATTTGAAACTGCTCAGATCATATTTATCCTACTGCCAAGTCCCCAAGAGAAGGACTGGAGAAAGAATGTGAGGCCATTACAGAAATGTAGTCTGCCACTGTAAAAGAGATCCCTCGTTTTATATACTTCCTATGCATGAATCTCTCTTTAAAGATAAGTTTGGGACTTCAACCATCACAATGTAATGCAACCCCTTTCCAGTTTAACTGCCTTCCCCCCACCATTAAGCACTTTCTATAGAAAGACTGAAACCTTGGATTTGAGGCTCACATTATCTAAAAGATTCCTAAAGCTATCATAGTCAACAACTTTGCTCTTCTGGCACAGTGCAACTTCTTACAATAAGGGAAAAGCTCATCTGCGTGGGAGAGAGCATTTTCTCAAGGTCCAATCCATGGCTGTGGAATGAACTCCCCCAGGAACCAAGGACTATCAAAAAACTTCACCAGCTTCCGGTCCACATGCAAGACCCATTTCTTTGACCTGCCTTCTCTTACAAATACATCGCAATGTCTGTATTTTTAAAAATCCTCGCAAAACAAGACATTTTTGCAAATTCTTCTCTGTTGGGGAGAGAATAAGAGAACAAACACGACATGATCGGTGTCAATCACCTTGCTTAACGCACTAAAGGTTACTCAGGTTAAAGGTATTCTGACTAGAGTGATGAGTGCGGTGTAAGAAATGACATAGAACAGAATAGCAAAATGGACTGATCTTTTTGTGTGGTATTTTGATTTGAGCCAAAAGTAATTCAGAAGGGATTATGAGCCCTTCCCTGATACCCAGAGCTAACCACAGATATCAACAAAGATAATTTTTCCCATCTGAAGAATAAGACCTAAAATAATGCAGTATCTTTCTCTGCAGAATAGCTTAATTTTGCCTATAAATGTTAGAACCTGTTTTATAAAGATGGAATATTCACCATGAAACAGGGATTATATATTGCTTGTTATTGTCAAGAAGTGCCATAGGAATGTAAATTTATCTGGACAGCCACCATAGACCAACAGAGCAACTTTTCACAAGGGTCCTAGATAAGTAACTTACATTTCTTTAGCTGCTTGAGTCCTGTTTACTCTATTTAATTTAGATCCACATTCAGTGTTATAAATTGTTTTCTCCCCTTCAGAAGCAGAACTTTCAATAATGCGTACACTTTCAAGCCCCTCGTGATCAGGAGATATTCCCCCATAAACAATTGCAAAGCTACCTCATTATCCATTTTCAAATCCCTCCTCAAAACCCTCCTTTGAGGTGATGACTATAAAAACACACTAGACAACAATTAGGGGCTGCTGGTATGCTGCGACCAATGTTGTCTCATTGTTTCATTGTACTCCCTCATTGCAAGCTCCTTCAGGCTCCTTCTTTGTTCTGTGTTTGTCCAGAGCTTACCATAGTAGGATCCTAATCCATGAGTAGGGCTCCTAAGCATTGCAGTAATACAAATCTCATTTTAAATATTTACTTGTTCAACTAAATCAACATCCCTGCTTTTAATTTTAAAAGCATCATTTTATTTTAAAATGGAATTTAAGCAGAAAGGTGAGGAGGAGAAAAGGGGTATTTAAAAATTAAAACTGAACACAACTTTCCGATTACATATGACCAAATTAATCATTCAGATGAATAAATAGTGACAAAACCTCCATGTCAAAGAAAAGTCAGGGGGATCCAGTAACACAAGAATTAAGTAAGATGAGCAAACAAAATTAGTTCAATTTTTTCTCCAGGCAAAGCAAGTTCATTATAAATGATAGAGAAAACAGCAGCATGGGGGAGGAAAAAAAAAAAGACATTGGGAGATTTAACCTATTGTTTTATGAAATTACTTGCACTCCATTTTCACTGGCAGAATTAGAAACATTAGGACAGCAGCACTCGACACAGCAGGCAGCTGCCGGAGGCCATAACATGTAACAAACCATCCATTCAACTTGCAGCCTGTTCCGTCACAGTACAGTAATAACGGGACAGTCACAGAGCAGATGCTACCTCTCAGCTTCAATCAGATCCACGACTACTTGGTATTTGTCATTTTTACAAAAGAGCTCCAAAGATTTGCTGCTAACAAGAGTATTTGAAACGGAGGATGGAAGTACTGTGCAGTTGTGTGCCTCAAAAGACCCTTAGTTTACTATTTTAAAGAAAATTAACTGTCATGTCAAAGAATAATCATAGGACATTTCCACCTTCTACTAAGTGTAAGTGTATTAAAAAAAATAGACCCTGGATGAATGATCCTAAAGATACCAATAAATTACCCACATGCTATTTCTCAAATACTTCCAGATTAAGATGTGTTTGCTTTTAGATTTACTTTGCAATTTATATGTTGGTTAATTTTCTAAAAAGGCCGGGAAAGAGAAGAGATGGAAGATTTTCTATACCTGTTCAAAAGACTATAAAACATGCAGTCAGATACAGCCAATATTTATGGAGAAATAACACCATTTTTACCTATTATAGCATGCACAGGACACACATGCTATTAACGTTTTGATCACAGATGTTATTCAACTGACTTTTTCAAAAAAGGATCTGTGCTGCTCTACTGTTTCCCTGTCCTCTAGTCTCTGCAGCAGGCCCTGGCGGTGTAAGGAAGTCACTTGAGTCCTGAACATAGCAGGAAATCCTGGAATACCTGACACAAGACAAAACAGCCCCACTCAACTTCCATGAATAAAATCCTTTTATGATTAATTTTTGTATGCTTGGTCTCAGCACAAAGGTGATTTTTTTCTGGAAACTAAAAAGTGGTTGAAATGTATTTATCTAAAACTCAGCTGCACTCAAAGTTCAAACATGGCTTTAGACAGTGATCTAAATGATCGCTCATTTAAGAAAATTAGTTTAGTAGTCTTAAGGCTATGAATATTCCAAATCTGGAGTCTGCACAGTTGATTTTTTCCTGTTAATTCTGAACTATTCAAACAAACTTTGAGAACGTCTCCCACTTAATTCTTATTGGTCCTAGCAGAATTCTTTTTTACTTTCCTCCCGAATCCTTTCAATGAGGCTCCAACACACTCTTCACTGCAATTTACATGATCAAATTTAGCAAAACACTGTCACCAAATCCCCACCATTTAAAAGTCATGAGTTCAGCTCCAAAAAGGTTAAAAATCATATGGGGGGTTGTTATTTTTTAAAATAGAGATTCATTCTTTGCCATCTGGTTTTTGTTCTTCAGGGGTTTGATCTTCAGGGCACACTCTGGTCATGTTTTCAAGCATTTCTCCACATCATGATGATTATATATATATTTTGTATTTCAGTGAAAGCTGAGATTCTCACACTCACTAAACTCCAGGAGCTGAGGTTTTAAAACAGCAAATACTGCAGGAACAGAGATAAGACAACGTTGCAATAAGCTCAATCTAGCTAACTCAGCCTAGCTATAGACCACTATCATCCTCATCTTCCTTGATCTCACTGCTGCTTTTGGGATAGATGATCATGCTTCTCTCCACTGCACAGCTGTCTTTCTCCTCACAGCTTTCTTAGCACTGTGCTTACCAAACAGTCCTTTCAAGCATATTTTTAAAGGCTCTTTATTCTCCACTTGCTCTCCTCTTATTTGCTGTCTCTCCACATGCACGCAAACCAACGCGCACACATGGTCACTTCCTCTCTTCTAGGAGCTTCAAGTACAATCCGTCTCAAAATTTACCTCTGCAATTGACAAATATACCTCTCTACCCACCAACTCCTTCCCTATATCTAGTCTAACCTCACACATTCTCCAAAACCCAGTTTAACATATTTTCTCTTAAATCCACATCTGTATCTACAGACTTCACTGTGTCTCTAATCTACCAAGCTTGGAATATTTGTGCAATCTTTCACTCTACTCTCTCACATGCTGTCTTTTTCCTTAACTCCAACATCTTCCTTTGTCCTGACTGTGTTCACAATTGAAACTCATCTCACACATCCACTACTATCAATGCTCACTGGGCTGTCTCACACTCTCATCAATCAAAATACCACTTCTAAAGTCAGGCCCAGAGATGGCAATTCCGGGCCCCAAGGCAGAACAATCCCATCCTGCCTCTTCCATCCACGGCCCACCCCAGGTCCCACCCCCACCCCGACCCCACTCGGTCCCCCTCCTCTCTTCCGCAAGGCGGCAAGCTTGGGGGGGATGGGGGGTGGACGTGAGGAGTAGTGGGGGGGAGCAGGGGAGGACAGGAGGGATGCAAAATGGTGAGTGACTGTAAGGAGGCCGAGTGGGGGGGCGGACCTGGGGTGGAATATTGGTGGGGCCGTGGGTGGAAAAGTCCTGGGTCCTTTTAAATTGCCAGGCCCCTGGGCAATTATCCCATTTCTCCCTCCCCGAACAGCGGGCCTGTCTAAAGTTCTTTTCCTCTCCCAAACACTAACCAATTCATGCCTCTCCTTGAATTCCCCATTTGCATCCCCTATCATAGCAAATTCAGTTTTCCATGGGAAAAAATGGTTACTAACCTATCTATAACGGTTGTTTTTCAAGAGGTACTGCACGCCAATTCCACTAAGTGTTGGAACGCCCACCTCATAGTCATCAAAACTTTTTTCCTCCGTGATACCCTTTGGCCGGCTCAAGCTCCCCCTGCTGCCGTGCACCACGGCACGTGGGTATAAAGAGCAGAGGCCCTCCTGCCATTTCCTTCTTGCTGTAACTCCAGTGAAGAGAGGTAGGAGGGTGAGTCATGGAATGGACACGTGCAACACATCTTGAACAATGGTTATCGCACAGGTTAGTTACCATTTCTTCTTCAACTAATTGCCCATGTGCCTTCCACTCTTGGTGACTCACAAGCGGTAAGATTGGAGGTAGGATTAGATAGTCTATTTCAGTAAAGACTGGAGAACAACTCATCCCACTCCAGCATCATCTCTGAAGTCTTGGGCCACAGTATAGTGGGAGACAGTCGTGAGGACTGAGGACCAAGCTGCTGCTCTACAAATGTCTGTGTTTGGAACTTGTGCCCGAAATGCACAGAGACTGGTTATGACCTCATTGAACAAGCTATGATTTTCAGGTGGAGCTACGCTAGCCAATTTATAGCACATGCATATGCAGGATACAATCCAAAAAGAAATTCTCTGGGTAGGAACTGACTGACCTCTTACTCCATCTGCCACTGCTATGAACAGCTGAGAGGATATCTGAAAGTGTATGGTTTTGTCCAGGTAAAACACCAAATTTCTTCTGACGTCCAAGGTGTAGTCGTATGTGGTTTTGGGTAGAATACAGGCAAATAATTGGCTGGCTGTTGTGGAAAGAGGAAGCCATCTCTGGGATGAAGTTCCAAGCTGGACACAGGTAAAACCTTATCCTTCAAAAAAATCATATATGGAGGTCCCAACATGAATGCCCGCAGCTCCCCTACTCTTCTGGCCCAGGTAATGGCCAACAATAAGGCCACTTTCGCTCACAGATGCGGCAGCAAGCACATAGCCAGCTGTTCAAACAGGGTACCCACAAGTCTTGACAGTGCTAAGTTTAGATCCCATGGGGAAATGGGGTCTTGCACTCCAGGGAATAATTTGACTAAGCCCTTCAAAGACTTTATGGACATGTCACTGGAGAAAATAAAGCAATTGTTCACTTTAGGATGGAACACTGCTATAGCAGCTAGATGTACTTTGATGGAACTAACTGGCAAACCTTGGTGTTCAGGTACAATAAGTAGTCCAGAATATGATGAACTGAAGAACTGGCTGGTGATACCTCATACTGACGAGACCAGATAGAGGAACGTCTACATTTAGTAAGGGAAGTAGCTCTTGTAGAAGGCTTTCTACTATTTAGCAGGACTTCTTGAGTGTCTTTCAGGCAAGCCTGCTCTCTAGCAACTAACCATGGCACATCCATGCACCTAAGTGAAGGGATTGTATGCTTGGATGCAGTAAGCGACCATGATCCTGGGAGATTAGAGCCAAGCCTAGTGCAAGTGAAACCGGAGATTTCAATGATAGCACCAGGAGAGTGGAGAACCAGTGCTGACAGGTCCATATCGGGGCTATAAGTATGACTCTGGCCTAGTCCTGTCTTATCTTTTGTAATCCGCTGTAAATAAGTAGGATTGGTGGAAAATCTTAGAGAAACCTACCTGACCATGTCAGTAAAAAGATGTCTACTCAGGCCCTTGGCTGTGACCCCCTAAGGAGCAGAACTGCTGACATTTTCTGCTGGACTTTGCTGCAGATAGGTCCACTTGGGGAAGTCTCCATGGCTGACAGATGCATCTGGTCACATCTGGGCATATAGACACTTGTGGTGACCCATAAACAATCTGCTCAGGTGGTTTGCTAGTTTGTTCTGTATGCCTGATAAGTAAGCTGCTTCTAGATCTATTGAGTTGGCAATGAAGAGCTCCCAGAGTAGAGCTGCTTCTTGATAGAGTGGAAAAAAGCGGGCTCCCCCGCTGCTTGTTGAAGTAAAACATTGTCACTGTTTTTCTGTGAAGACTAACAGGCTGCTTCCCCAAATCTGCAATAGGAATACTTGGCATGACAGACTTAACAGCTTTGATTTCTCTCACACGAACGTGTAAAGCTAAGTCCTCTGAAGACCACAGACCCTGCTTTGTAGAGAACCCAGGTGGGCCCCCCATCCCAGAACCATAATATGTCACTGGCGTAAGAGTCTGTTGTGACTGGGCAAACTGAACCGCTACACATACATTTAGACATGGGAACACAGTCTTACCACTGGAGTCTGACAGCAGCTTGGCAAGTAGACTTATGCCAGCCAAAGCTGCACAGTTGTGAATTGCAATCTCACATATTGAAGCATGTGGGCACAAGAGACCATGTGATCCAGAAGCCTCAAACAGTTTTGTGTTGTGATCAGGCAAGCTTTCAACTCGGTAACAATTGATCAAATTATCTGGAGAGCAGAAGAAAGGCTCTAGCTTGAGATGAGTCCAGTACAGCCCCTATAAATTCTGCCCGCTGGACCAGGGAAAGGAGAGATTTTTCTGCACTGATTAAGAATCCCAGAGCGCTAAATGTTGACTGGATCAGAGCAACAGTGCTCAGCACTTGAAGTTTGGAGCAGCCTTTGACAAGTAAATCATCTAGGTAGGAGTAAGCCTGCAGTCTCGATCTTTGGAGGAATTCAGCTGCTATTGCTGTAACCTTTGTAAATAATTGGGGAGCTGCTGACAGGCTGAAAGGTAGTACAGTGAACTGGTAATGATAGACTTACCAGAAATCAGAGGTACCTCCTGTGAGCTTGTTTGATTTCCATTTTGAAGTAGGCATCTTTTAAGTTAAGGTAGCATAACTGCCCCGAGTATCCAGGAAAGGGATAATAGCAGATAGGGTGGTGATACAAAACTTCATCCTTTCTAAGAATTTGTTGACACAGGTCTAAAATTGGTCTGAGACCCCTCTCTCCCCCCTACTTTTGCTTTTGGGATTAGGAAATATTGGGAATAAAACCCCTTCCCTCTGAGACCAAATGGAACCTCCTTTGTGAAGGAGCTCTTGGATAAGGAGTTTCACATGATCGCAGTCCCTGAAGACGGACAGGGAGGGAGGGGTAGAAGCAAATTGGAAAGTATATCGCATTTTCACAGTGCTCAGGTTCAATGGTCCAAAGTAAACCGGGATCAAGCATTGTGCACCTGGAGCACACAAGTTTGTGAAGATGACAGGCTTTGGGTTTGGAGAGATGGAGACTGGTATGTTAACCCTTGACTGGCCCATCAAAACTTCTGCTTTGCGGTTCCTGAATGTTTTGAGGTGCCTGGAACCAAAGCCGAAGAAGCTGCTGGTGGATGCCTATCCCTACAACCCCTGGATCTTTTTTGATAGGTCCTGCAAAAAAGAAGGAGCAGAATTTCAGTGTGCCTGCTATGTCTGATAGTGCTTCTTAACCAGAGCTGGTGTGTACAGACCTAAGGACTTCAAGTTTAACATGCAAAATTGGAAGCAACTGAAGTCACTGTCATTTAAACTATTGTGTATTGTTATTTTTAAAGTGCTTTTTAAGTATTCAAGATTTGTTCTCATGAAAGTATATATGTGCTGTTTTATTTCACGACTCACTTTATGTGCCACATGTAGCAAAAATTCACCATTTCAAAAGCCAGAATTGCCTTCTGCTATTTCTGGCACTCCCTTCTCTGTTTCTCAGCAGGCAGTCTGAACCTTACAAGTCCATCTGTTTGATAGAGGATGGACAAAATGTCCTAGTCAGTCTTCTCTCTCTCTCTCTCTCTCTCTCTCTCAATTCTCTGTTATGGTATGAGCCCAACAGAACTCCAGATGTGAAGACTGGTGGTCCGACTGGTCAGAAAAAGGAATTCCTAATGCAAACACTCAAAGAACTCCTACCACAGCACTTTACATTTATGTTATTTATGTGTCTTCAGCCAAAGTATTATTTATATTTTTAATGTCCCTGTGAACTAGTGCACATACCCTACACTTCATGATAAATGGAAGGGATTAACTCCCTGCAGAAGGAGCCAGGTAGAAGGCCTATACCTTCCCTGAGAACCTGCTCATGAGGGGTTTCCAGCAGGGCTCATCGGGAGAGGGAAGGGAAGCGGCCTGGGGAACTCAAAAGAAAATAGGAAGCAGACTGTCTTTCTTCTACCATTCTAGGGGATAGCCAGGCAGCTCCCAAATCTGATCAAATGCAGTGGCTTGAAGATTCCATAACAGACTCTGCCTTATTCATAACCAGAGAACTGTGGGAAAATCTAGGAGATTCCTAAACTCTGCCTGATTAGGGCGTTCAGACAACCTGGGAAACAGACAGCTTTAACCCTGCTGAAAGATGGGTGGAAATTCTCACTGGAAACTCTCCGATAAGATGGTTTATTTTCCTTTCATTATGATTTTCTGTCACCGACATGAGCCAACACAGGCTGGCAGTGTACTTCATTTGGTACCAGACTGAAGGAAAACCTTGGTTTTGATTCTTGTAAACTAGCCAGAGCACAGAGATTCTGTGCTGGGAGACAGGCACATTAAAGTTTTGATAGCTTTTTTCCCTTCATTTCAGGTGCCCAATACTATAGGCCTGGTCAGCCACATACAGCCCCTTTTATATGGGAAGAAAAATAGAACATTGCAATAAGGTACTGAGATAGGAAATTCTTAGGTCTGATCTACACTACAAAGGTATGTCAAAGTAGGTCAACTTACATCAACTTAATTACGCATGAGTCTACACCAAAATTTGTCTCCTACTAGTGCAAGAAACTCATTACAACAATGCAACATCTCCCCGAGCAACGCTGAATCATAGTACTTAGGTCAACAGTTCATGAGTAGACACTGCATAGCTGGGATGACCCTAACAATCCTGCAGCCGCTGTCCCACGATGCCATGGTCCCCACATCAGTGACCAGTCAAGTCAAAATTTTGAACTCCACTACCCATGGATCACAGAGACTGGAAGTTCACTGCCCTCGAAAACCCTCCACGTTTTTAAATGCTCACTTTGACAAGCAGACCTACCAGCTCACCTTAACTGTGTGCATCTGACCATCTCCACACACACAACTATTAGATGCAGTCTGCCTGGTGCACGCAAGTAGCCATAGATAGCCTCGCCCTGTAGCGTGAAAAGGCTGGGTTGTCCAAGCAGTTGTGGAACAGCCATAGAGGATGCTGCAACAGGGGCACAACAGGGATGAACATCAGTGCCACATTAACAAGAAGGAACTTTGCCAGGCATACCACAAGGTGAGGGAGAACAACAAGAAATGTAACGCTGCCCCACAGACCTGCCACTTTGTCAACATACTGTATGCCATATGTCGCAGTGACCCCACCAGCACCTCACAGACAACTCTGGACTCTATGAAGGAACTGGAACTAGAGACCCTTGCTGTGAACATCGAGGCGGAAATGGGGAGAGACACAGCAGGAGACTCAAACCATGTTGCAAACCAGGAAGTGTTTGAAACTCTGCCAGTGTCAAACAAGTCCCAGCAGATGAGCCCACTGATGAAGAAGAAGGGTGCTCATAGGGGGTTGGGTTTTTTTCCTTTTAATTTCCCTGAAACCTCATCTCTCCCATTCCCTGTCCTTTCTCCCCATCTAAAAACGGAGCTCATTCCATTTGCAAGTTTAGAGAACAGAAATATTGGAGTTTTTAATTGTATTACTGGTATCATGTCACAAAATAAAACGTTAGGGAATAAATTTAAAAAGTGTAGTGTGGAAGTCCAGTTACCTAATCCACATCACATCAGTGTGCTGTGCTCGGGTATAGATAGAAAAAAGAGAGCCAGCATCCACCTTTAATGTCTTTGGTTTATTGGGGTAGGCAGGGAGGGCTATGCAGAGAATTTTGTTTATCTACCTGAATAGGGATAAATAACCCTCTTGTCCTTGATAGATCTTGATGAAACTTTCATGGAGGTGCTCCGCAACCCTCTCCTGAAGATTTCTAAAGACGGCAGCTTGCCTTGCTACATGTATGTAGCTATATAGCCGTTGTTCTTTACCATTTGCATCAACCTACAAGCCTTGAAATACCTCATCTTTCTGTTTCCTGTTCAGAGCATGCTGTTGAGCAAAGGATGGAGTGTGGCTGAGCATCAGCCAAAGTGTAATATGCTGCTAGCAGGTCAGCGCAGGAAAAAAGAGAAGTTATTGCCTCAGTGAGGAGATCCCTAGGTTGAATAGACTACACATAAAGATTTGGCAGCTGAGACCTAAAGAGCTGCTATCGATGGAATATTCCAAGCTTTTCCTCTCTGGCTCTGTCTAGCTCCCTAAACTAGAAAAGAATCAAAAGAGGTATTTTAAAAAAAGAGGATTAAAAGATTGGTTTCAAACTAACTAAAATAAGCCAAACTACCAATTAAACAACAGAATATCTAGCACTTGTGTTCTGACTTTCCTCTTCAGGAGCAGGAAGCAAACCTATTCTATGCAAAAAAGGAAGATCATCAGCTGAAGATGATGGGAGCTGTGCAATCCCATTGATCACCACCTGCATTACTGTCAACCAAAGAAAAGACTAACCACAGCACTCTGCAATAGTGGCAAAAGTCAGAATAAAATTACTTGCTTCACACTGGCCTTAGGGTACTATACCACTCAATTCATTAATTCTGATCCTAGGAAAGGAAAATTTAATCTTTTCCATTTGGTGGGGCTTTTTTTTAATTATTATTATATTTCAACACACAGTTACCTTTGCAATTTTCTCAGGCAACAGCAACTAGAAATAGCCCACAGGAAACCAGTATAATTTCCTGAATACAACATTTACTGATAATTATAGGTGGTGGAGAAAATTAAAATAGGTTATGAAATTTTTACTAGGTTAAACGTATGGTAGATGAAATAATAAGCATAGTGTCGGCCTGGTTAAATATCTATAATTGTGTGAAGATTACACAAAACTACACTAATGCCTTGTATAAATTAAAAATGGGGATAATTTTACCACTTTCATAAGGATTTGTCATTCTGTTCAGCATCTAGTTATAGCCATTTTGCACACTTGGGTACAATTTTCAATTTTAGAATATCTGAAATTAGGCACCTAAATCTTTATTTAGATACTCAGATGAAAATAGCCTGATTTTCAGAGATGCTCAGCACCAACAGAATCCAGTGACCTTCAATGAAATACTTGCAGCTGAATGGCTAATTCTAATCTGGGATTTTAAAAGGGCCACAACTCTAAGGCAAAAGGCGTGTACTTTTCTGATTCACTTTATTAATGAATTATATGTAGTAGTCAAATTACTTCTGGGAAGTGCTATTCTGTAACAACCCAATTTATGTTTCGGTTCTTTGTTTTAAGTGTACATATCAACACACATGCACCAGGATGAAAACAACTGCCAGTTCCATTTTAAATTTACAAATAAATGTGAATGCTGTACTTAGCCACTTGCTCCAGTCAGTCTAAAAATAATAATTCAACTAAGAGCAATGCTGCGAAGTTTCAGTGGCTTAAATACTGTCCATCAGTTGTGCTGAATGATCAAAATCTACAAATATATGATAAATATAATCAAACAGTGCCGTCACTGCCAATCTTCTTAAAATTCAACTATTCCAAGCATTATACTGTTTTATATGGACAGCAGATACATATTTGAAGCTGTAATGACTTTATAGAAAACAAAAGTTACTGAATAAGTGTCTTAGTGTAAAACCTGACCCATCTGCCCAAAAACATCCCTAAGTAACAAACTAACTTTCATCCTTGATTTGTGTCAAACAATTTACAATATCAATAACTATTATTTGTGTTATGCTAACTCCCAAAAGCTCCACGGAATATTGGGGTCCCATTGTGCTAAGCAATTTATGAATGCTTAAGAGACCATCTCTACCTTAAAGAGCTTATGATATAGGTTACAATAGGTAGATGAAACAGGAGTGAAAGGGGAGCTTAAAAGGTGAGGAAAAAAAGCTTGTAATTCATGCAGTGGAGAAGGGGGAGCCAGAAATGTGACAAATGGTTCAACAGCAGCATTTTGAATGCATTTGAAGGGGGAAAACCAAAGAAAAGGTTACAACAGTAGTTAAGGCACAAGATGAGTGGTTAAATGAGGGTGTTGCTGCTGAACAGAAGAGGAAAGCCTGGGTCTTGGAGACATTGTGTACGAAAAATTGGCAAGACTTAGACACACCTAGGGGGTGTGGGTCTGAGGAAAAGGCTGAGTCAAATAAATATGGTACCCAGAATATGGGCCTGGTTGGGTGGCAAGATGGTGGTGGTGTCCATAAAGAGGAAGGGCTGGAGAGACGAGGAAGATACCTACACACAGGCAGTACTAGTTGAAAATGTAATCTATTCTATTTTGCCGTTTCTAAGCCTCTTACAAATCCATAGGAAGTGGAAGTCTCCCCTTCTCTTACTAAGAAATATCATGCATTTCCTTATATTCAGACAGAACAGAGATGTTTCAGGAACCAACCACAGCAACTTCTGTATGTCACTGTTTGGGACCATGTATAGCACTAGCATAAGCACCCTCTAATCTTACTCCAAAAACAGGTGTGTATGAAGATCGCTAAATACAGGAGGAAATGCAATTCATATTTAAAGAGAAAGTAGAAGTAGAAGTGTGATGTCTGCACAGCAAAGTGCGCCAGAAGAGCGTGATCTGTAAAGTACACAAATGCGTTTTGTTCTAACTGCCCCATGTACATTCTGTTGGTGCACTCTAAAATGTACCTAGTTTGGATTAATGCAAAGCAAACTAGGTAGCTTTTTAGAGTGTGCCATTAGGGTGTCCATGGGGCAGTTGAGTGCAACATGTTAATGCATTTCACAGATCACACTTCTCTAGTGCACTTTGTCACTTCCATGTACACAAGCCCCCAGATTCCACTGCTCTTAGACTACCAAGAAGTTGATAGACACCCTGCATAAGAGTGTTTGATCTGTTTATTCACAAATGGAGGGAAGAGCCTTTACTGCAACTGGGGATCCTGAAAGGGATGAGCAAAACCTTCACTAGAGGATATACAATTGCACAAAGAACGTGAACGTGAACCACAAAACAGGACAGTTTTGTGATCTGAATTATCTCCACAGGATGTATCTAATTTACCCTCAGACAGGCATGATCCATTAAAGCAGTGATTTTCAAAGCTTTTTAGGCTGCGTACCTCTTTCAAAATAATGTAGTCTACCGTGTACCCACATCTGAGATGGTCACAATATCTCCATGATTACACTGCCAAGTCTTACTAAATAAAATGCACTGCCCACCATTACAGGATTTTTCTTGTATACTCCCAAGTAGAGCTTGCATACCCAGTTTGAAAACCACTGCTTTAAAGGACTGGGTGGCTTGCTAAAAGAAACTGGAGGAAAACCATTCTCTGCCCACAGGAGAAAGACTTTGTGGGGGAAAATAGTGCACCTTAAAGGCGTGTGGACATGGAAGATTCCTGAGAAAGGAATATCCCACAGACTCAGTGTGCACTCTAGAAAAGTCCTGTTCAGCCATGGCTTGAAAGTACAAGACACTCCTTTGATATGAGGCCAAAAGCTGCCTCAAGGAAGCAAGCAAGCCTAGGGCTGAGGTCACAGGACTGGCAGAAGGAATCTGCTAGTGTGGGCTGAATAGCACAACTGAAACTGTGGGCTCTCTCCCATATGGTTTCTCTCCATTTAGTTGCCCAAAATGCTTCAAAGTAATGGATGCACCAGAAGACAGAAAGGCAGCAAAAGAAAACCAAAAGCTTACTTCCAAAAAGGCAAAGTCTGCAGAATGCTGCCTTTTACCAGAAAGGTAGGAGAAAAACTGAGATAAGAGTAGGAACTCAGCTGGCTGAATGGCACCAAAATAAAAACTTTATACCAGCTGCTAACCAATCTAGTCTGCATATGTGTTTAATACTTCTATGCCAGTGGAATCGAGATCTGGAAATACACAGTTCTTAAGTATATCCTCTTCATAGAATTTCCAACATTAGCTAATTTCCAGCAGAGGAAAGGAATCTAGAAAAGCTTAACTTCAAACCAAAAGATATATTGGAAAAAAAACACACCCCCAACACTGGGACAAAAACATGGCCAAAATGGTTTGATACTTCTATTTAAATATGTACAGTATAGAATACTGCTTCTTTTAATATCTTTATATCAATGACATTTTAAAATAATTGCTCAATTTCTCTTTCGTGTCAAAGATCATTTTATTAAATAACATCAAAGGATGTTATGTTGGTTTTTCTCATAGACTTCACTCATGTGACTTACAGACATTCAACAGTAAATACTCAAAAAGAGGAATCTCAAGAAAAAGAGAAGCAGTAACAACCTTGCTGTTTTCTTTTAAACTAAATTTTGGTAGACTGGCAAATAAAACTACAAAACTTGATAATACTATTTACTTAAAAATCAATGTGAAACAAGTTACAAGATTTAATTCACTACAGCCACTGGCACAACTCTAAGGCAGTACATTTGAAAATTCACTCACTGCTTTTTTATTATTTTTATCTATTTCAACCCAACTACTAATTTAAAGGAAACAGTGCTGGATGCTCTAATTGACCCTGTTCTCTTCCTTCCCTAGTTTGTCTCTATAATTAGCCCTTTCTAACTCAGCCAGTAAACAGCATCAGAAACTGGGCATTTTTTGAACCACACCCGACCAGCCACAGCAACTGGCTCATATTGTTTCCCCACATCAGCATATACTTCAGAATTAACTATTTCCTAACTGAGAATCTGAGGAATGTCAAAGGCAAATGTTTCTTCTGTTGTTTCTGGGGATAGGGTTGACAATAACACATTTTGTGAAATATAACAATTCCTATAATATAACTGTCACATTTTGCTTGTGTTTATTCACAAAAATTACAGAAAAAAAATATTTAGAGCTTGGCTGTGTCAAGAAATGCGTAAGTGGTATAACTACAGTTGCATATAATTTACACTAGTGAAAATTTCTCTAATGTATAAAATGCAGATAAATCAGGGTTGCAGAGCAACTGATGTTGTCTCTAGAAAGAATCCAGGTCTCATTTACTCTGAAAGTGGGAAGACATGTAGATTCATAGATTCCCAGGCTATAACTCTAAAGTATGTTTTCTAAACCTTAATCATTCTTGTGGCTCTTCTCTGAAGACTCTCTAATTTATCAATAGCCTTCTTGAATTAAAGACACAAGAACTGGACACTGTATTCCAGCAGCAGTTGCACTAGTGCCAAATACAAAGGTAAAATAACTTCACTACCCCTATTCATGATGCCCTGTTTATGCATCCAAGAATTATGTTAACCTTTTTGGCTACAGAGTCCATCTGGGACCTCAGGCTCAGCTGAGTATCCATCAGGACCCCTGAATCTTTTTTAGAATCTCTGCTTCCCAGGACAGGGTCCCCCATCTTGTAAGTATGGCATTCTTTGTTCCTGGATGTATGCATTTGATCATATTAAAATGTATATTGTTTGCCTGCACCTAATTTACCAAGCAATCCAGATTACTCTATATTAGTGACCTGTCCTCTTCACTATTTAATACTCCCCAATTTATCAGTGATGATTTTATGTATTTTTTCCATAGTCATTAATAAAGATGTTAAATGGAAAAGGACTAAGAATTTCTCTGTATGGAACCCCATTAGAAACATACCATTTGATGATGACTCACTGTTTACCTGACAATTTTGAGACCTATCAGTCAATTTTTAATCCATGTAATCTGGGCCATTAATGAGATTACAAATTCAGTACTTTTGCAAATGGCCACAAATCGTATGCTCTTCATTCTATTGGTGCCCAGCTTGAAACAACTGATTTTCAGAAGTGCTGAGCACCCACAAATGCAAATGATACTATTCACTTGTAAACAGAATTTTTGAGGAAGTAAACACCTTTATATTGTAGTCCAAAAAAAGTAAGGGAGAATCTCCTATTCCAGCAATGTGTGGTTTAAAAAACAAAACCAAAACCCCACCTGGACATAGAGTCATCAAAATCTGTTCAAGTCATCAATGTAGGAGACCACCTCTCATTAGTGGATCTTCATTATTCCTTCCCATAAATCATTTGAACCAACAATTCCTGAGATTTTCTATGGGCGCAGTTCTGGTCTCCTATGGTTAAGAAAGATGAATTCAAACTGGAACAGGTACAGAGAGGGGCTACTAGGATGATCAGAGGAATTAAGAACCTACCTTACGAGAGAAGCATAAGAAGCTTGGCTTGTTTAGCCTAACAAAATGAAGGTGAGGGAAGATATGTTTGCCCTGTATAAATACACCAATATCTAAGGAGGGAAAGGAGTTATTTAAGTTAAGAGCCAATGCTAACATAAGAACAAACTGGTCATCAATAAGTGTAGGCTTGAAATTAGATGTAGGTTTCTAACCATCAGAGGACTGACATTCTGGAACAGCCTTCCAAAAACAGTAATGTGGGCAAAAAAAACCTAACTTGTTTTAAGACTAAGTCTGATAAGTTTATTGAGGATGGAATGATTAAATTGCCTACAATGGCATATAGCTATTAGCAAATATCCCCAACGGCCAGCAATGGGACACTAGAGGAGGAGGGCTCAGAGTTACTACAGAGAATTACTCCCATGGTATCTGGCTGGTAGGTCTTGCACACATGCTCAGGGTCCAAAAATCACTGTATCTGGGGTCAGGAAGGAATTTTCCTTCAGGTCAGATTGGCAGGCACCCTGGAAATTTTTGCATTCTTCTGCAGTGTGGGGCCCAGGTCACTTGCAGGATTGAACTGGAGTAAATGTGGGTTCCCTGTAATTTGAGTCTTTAATTCAAGATTTGAGGATATTAGTAATTCAGCCAGAGGCTATGGGCCTATTACAGGAAGGGATGGGTGAGGTTTTTGGGCCTGCAACATGAAAGATGATCATGGCAGTCTCTCCTGGCCTAAAAGTCTACAAGTTGATGTTACCTTTGATACAGGTCTTTCCTAGTAGGCCTAGCTATTGCCTCCTGGAAACAGATTATATAATTACAATTTTCAAAGAGCTTTTTTTCCCCCATGTGTGTGTCCATGTATGTTTCGGTAAATATGCTGAAATAAGCATCTTAACTATTATAAAATGTTTTTTTTAGGTTTTTTTTCATTTTTCTTGATCAAACCTACAGTTTTTAGGTATAACAGTGGTGTTCCTCATTCCTAATTCTAGGATCAGAGGATTGGGAAGATAGTGTGCTGGGGAAAACATACTGCTATCCAGGCAAGAATGAAGAATTCTATTCTATAACCCCTGTAAAACCCCTGTCAGCACCTCTTTGCCAAAGGTAATGCTTTTTCAAGAATCCCTTAAATACATAAGATGATTTCCCAAAGCTTGCTGCCATTTACCGATGAGAAGTGGGGAGGAGGTGAAAAGGCTCATTTTTAGCTCTATTTACTCCTGAACCAAAAATCCTAAAAAGTTACTTCTGAAAAGAATGTTTTCCTCTATGATGGTCTAATGAAAAGGATTGAGGTGGTTTTGAAAGTAGGACAGCCAAGACTTGTAATCTGCATCACTAAGGACTTGGTTAGGGAGGTCAAGTACTTTCTCATTTAAAAAGGAAGAAAAAAAACATAATCTTGGGATGAAGACGTTTCAGCCCAAGTATTGAGCCAGACAGGTCACATCACAGCTTCGTTATTGGCCATACTTTTTGAAGAGATATTAATCCCTCCTTGAGAAAGAACATGAGGGAAGGGTATACCTGAAGCACACATTTTCTTGTAGCATTAGACTTAAATGTCTCAGAAGTTCCTGAAATAAAGATAAATGAAAATAGCAAGAACTTTGCTTCATTGTAATTTTCCTAGCTACAGGCAGAAAACAATATGGGAAATGAAATCACAGCAGGACAGAGACTGAAGGAAAAATTGTTAAAGAACCTAAGTCGTAGTTGGCTCTGCCACCTGGAACAAACTATCAGTGAATCGACACATTGCTCGTGCTGGAAAGCTGTTTGATCCAAAAAATTTTTGAGGTGTACAAAATAGGAGAGAAAACTTATGCAACACTTTCCTCAGTTTCAGTTTGAGTCTTGTTTCCTTGAAGCAAGTAATTTTAGATGCAATGAAAATTTCTCAGAATCCTAGCAAAGACTACTTCTGTATTCATTTTTGCCAAAAGTGATTATGTTGTTCCCTGAAGTGTTCATTTAACTGTTTCTCTATTAGTTATTGGTAGTTTCTTGCAGTTGAGTACAACTGCCCTGGAGATGAGTTCACACTATTTATGAATGAGGGAGGAAAAAGCAGAAAGTATGCAATTTCTAAATATAGTACTACGATTTTATTTATTTATTTATTTGCAGGAATAGCTTTCAGCTATTTTACTATAATACAAAAAAGTACATTTAAGCATAAAGCAATAAATGTTCACTATAATGTCCTTTCTAAAAAGTATCAGAAAGGAGAGCAGGGGGGGAAATTGGGAAAGAGGGTTACTATCAAGCAATCTTCCTTAACTGAATTTCTGAGGTACAATTTCAATCCTATGAAAAATATTCCGCTGCTCAGCTCTCAGTGTTAATGGAAGTTTCTTGATCCAATCACTTCATATAGCACTGAAAATACATAGCTCTATTTGTCGTTCGCTGCATATGACCATAACACTGTCAACACGATGGCCTTGTTTCTGGACAAGATCAGCTCATGAATTAAGAATACCTGGGTGAAAATGAACCTAAACAAGATAGAAGTTATGCTGGTGGACAAATAGAGCATTTGCCATCGCGATACTCTGCTTGGGCTGAAGGTACACACAGCTGGTCAGTTCAGTCCGTAGTTTAGGAATGCTCCTGATTTCTTGCTGATGCTAATCCCTCACATAGCAGAAAGCATTACTCATGGATGCTGCTATTTCTGGCTGGCTTTGAGACTCCATCTCATCCCGGTGAATGATGACCTGGCCTCAATTATACATGGTTTTATCACCTCACAGCTGGACTAGATCAATGCAACACACTTGGGAATGAAGACATCAGTCCTTTGGAAACTCCAACTAGTACAGAACACTGCAGTGTTTCTCTTCAGCAGCATGACTATTACAAACATCAGACCTGTCCTCTGCTCTCTACAGTGATTTCCTATACAGTATCAAAGAGACAAGGTGGGTGAGGTAATATCTTTTACTAGACCAACTTCTGTTGGGCGGGGAAGAGGGGAGAGAGATTTTTACGTTACACAGAGCTCTTCCTCAAGTCTGGGAAAGGTACTCAGAGTGTCACAGCTAAATATAAGGTCCAACAGGGGTATTTCTAGTGGAATCCCACAAAGATCTGTTCTTGTCTAATGCTATTCAACTTTTATCAATGGCCCAGAAGAAAATATAAATTTAGTTGCCAAAAACATCTTTAACACAAAATTAAGGCTGCCCAGTAGCACCTCTTGCTTTTCTGGAATATACTCAAATGTCTGAAAACCAGGAAATACAGTTAAAGGCACACACCATCCCCATAATATCCAATTTCCCTCCCCCTCCAAATGTGTTCTGCTATACTGGTGGTTCTGAGCTACCAGAGAGCGAAGGTCTCCTTGATGATGATCCGTTATTCATTGAGGGATCATAGAAAAAACTACATTTTTGGAAATGTAGTTAATCAAAATTCTAGTCATCAAACTGGGTTTTCAAGAACCATGTCTGGATGATCCTTTATACTAATAAGGACAGTCTAGAGGTGTGCTAACCCCTCAGTAGCCATACCAGAATATAGTCCTAAGGAGTGAAGTTTGGTAAAGATGCAGAGCCTTTTCCCAGCACCCTCCCAATCCCCACACTCCATATACTGCTCCAGCACCACCCATGTTCCCTAGATGTAAACCAGAAGTTATAAGAATCTTAAAATATTATAAGCAATTCACATTAGGCAGCTGTGTTTCAGTTAACCCACTGACCAAAGGACCCAGTGACTTGCTTTCCTTTAATCACACTCAGTTCCACTGTTCAGGAAATGACTGAGGAGCAAGAGTCACGATTACACCACCCTAACTACTTATTAAAGTCTTTAACGTCCTTGACCATACCTTAACATTAAAATGAGAGCCCATATGGGGATTTTAGAGCACTTTAAAATATTGCCTCAAACCAAAAATTTTAATTTCATGGCAAAACTTCCAAAAGGCACCCATGAATAATTCAGGGAAAGAACAAGTAATGTGCATTACACAGATTCCCAGGAAGCTGCTAAGGATAGGAACTGAACTCTTAGTACATGGGTATTGATCAGGTTCAATGGCCACAACACATCACCTAAGCCAGCCAGTTACTGTAACAAACTAACTGAAAGCCATTGAGCAACAGAGCTCTAGTCTTGCTGCTCATGTGCATTTCACTGTCTTTAGCTCATGAGTTTGATTCAACCTGGCCCAGAGTTTTAAACTTAACCCTCAGTAGCATTTTAAATATTACTTCCCCAAAATGACATTAGCTGAGATGAATCCAGAGCAGTGAGATCATTTTGTGGAGGATCAGAGCCATAGTTTGAGCCCAAAATGTGTTTAAAAATATTTTATAAGAACCAGCTGATTTTGTAAACAAATTACATTTTAGAGGAGTTGTACCTTGGGAAACCTTTCCTCAAATGACCCCAAAATTGGAATAGTAACCCTACTACAAACCCTTAAGAGACGCAACAAATGTCAAGGCAATCTGAGTAAGCACACAGATTTTAGAGCACCTACCACTGTCATCTTTTAAACAGTAAGCAATACTCAACTTTCACTGTAAAGGCCTGCCACTCCACTATAATATTTGCTGGGAAAGTTTACAGATGACAAAAATTGGTAAAGTGGTAAATGATAAGCAACAGTCAGTTCTACAGAGTGATCTCGATTTGGTATGGCAGACTTATTTGAACAGCGTGCATTCTACTACAGCCAAATGCAATTCTGTACGTCTAGAAATAAATGACATCGGTCACACTTACCGGATGGAGGACTATATTCTTGAAAGCAGTGACTATGAAAGGGACCTAAGGGTCATGGTGGATAGCCAACTGGTCATGAGGTCTCAGTGAGATGTGGTGACTGAGAACCAAATGTGATCCTTGTATGTATAAGCAGGGGAATATTGAGTAGGAGCAGGAAGTATTGTATACTGTGCACAGCGTTGATGAGACCATTACTGGAACTGGGTCCAGTTCTTGTGGTCATGCTTTAAAAAGAGATGTTAAATTGGAAAGCATTCAGAAAAGAAGTACAAAAGTGGTTTAAGGTCTGGAAAGCCTGTCTTACAGTGACTAAAAAAGTTAAGTCTATTATTCAGTAGAATGTTAAAAATGACTTCATCACTGTCTGGATCAGAGGTCCACAAACTGTGGGGCACACCCCCCTATGCTCCCAGTTCCCGGCCCAGTTGTGACACCCTATCTCCTGCCCTGAGTCCACCCCCCTGGGTGCCTGGCCCCTGCCCCCAGTCCATGCCCACCTCCCACCACGGTCCCCAGTTGCGGTGCCTGGCCATGGCCTCATGCCCCTTGCCTCAGCAAGGACCTGTCACAGCACCCAGCCCTGACCACAGGCCTCCAACCATGGCCCCTCTCCCAGCTCCAGCTGGGAGGGGGTGGGAGGCATGGACAGGAATAAGGGGGGGTTATGGGGTAAAAAGCTGGGGGACCACTGGTTGAGAAGTGCCTTTTTCTTTGTAATATGGCTATCACAATAGACTCTTATGCTAGTTAATGCCAACTCTTTATCTATAGGTCACTAAACATGCAACAGATAATGGGCGAAATTCAACTCTCACATAAAATGGGTGAAAATGCACTAACTTCAAAGAACATCAAAAAAGACTATGTACCTTGTTATCAATTTCCAGCACTGTCCAGTAACCCAGCATTTTAAATTTTGTTCATTCCTATGAATACCAACTTACTGACAAATTTGTTCAAATGAAATAAAAGCTGCATTTTGGGAAGGGCTCTAACAAGTGGTTTCAGCCCTGAATTTTGCATTTAGTACATTAAAAACTGCATATTATAATAGCAAGTGTCATAACTCCACTCAAGCTTGATTTGTGTTGGAATTACATTTTAGTTGCTAGCAGAGAGTGTTTTTTAATTCAATGCTGCAGTTAACTGTCAAAAGAAACCTTAAGAAGCCACTTAGTCCATAATATCCCATGTTTAAAAACATTAAATTCAGAGCCTAAACTACTAGATAACATCCTTTTACTAAAGAGAGTATTGCATTTCTAATGATTTGTTGGATGTCCTACTTGCACTACGTTTTTCCACAGTAATGGGACCACATTCTTTAGCGATTACATCATCCACTGGTCCCTCCAGTTGAAGTCCTATGGTATGCACCTAATAAATACACACCATTGAAATATTTCCCTATCTCATTGCACTGTTGAGAATAAAACTATTAATATTTCTGAGGTACTGCATACGAATATCTAAACAAAGAAATCTACAAAGAATAGTAGTTCTTTACCTCTACACAACCACAACTCCTAACGAACTCTTATAAAAAAATAATTTAAATGAGTGGTCAATATAAAACAGTTACATATATATACACACAATATATGTGCATATACAGGATATAATTAATAAATTTGGCAACATGCAAAAAAGCATTTAGAACACTTGTTTAGGTTGAGGCTTCCTTCTCTCCCCCCCCCACCCCCCAAATTTAGGGACCCAACTTCCACTGAAGTTCAATGAGAACTGGTCACCCCAGCCCTGAGACCCATTTAAAAAACCCCAGCCTTAACATAGCAGCAGATTGTTTGTAAGGGTGATTTGTTGGTTGCTCTTTTTAAATCAGGACTTTTTCTAATCTGTTAGATAGCCAGTGTTTGATGGATGAAAGCAAACAGAGCTTGAACACACACACACAGACCAGCTAAACAGCAATAGCACTGCAAATCTGTAGTCAATGATTCAAGCTAAGTGTGTTATCAGAAAATAAAATTAAAAGTTTGGTGAAAATGAATATATTTTGTCTCAAACATTAAATTGGTTCTCGTATTAATTAATGTACCACTGAATTACAAGAGAACACTGACTGTCTACATCACCATAATATCTTTAGCCTGCAGCCCAATATAAAAAGACACAAACAGGTGAAAAGGTAGAGATGTTGAATAGCAGTTGATGGTAAATCATGAAATTTTACCAGATCAAGCTTTCACTAAAAGTGTCAATTTGAAATCTAGTCAATTTCAAAGCTGAATTAGAACTGGTTTTAGATATACTTGCTCTTCAGTTCCCTGCAAATTATTGTGGTTTTAAAAACATTTTTCTCTTCTGTTGTGGTATGAAACATCCCCACATATAGAGGACACTAGAAAGAGACAGTTCTCTGGTCTTTCACTTACAGTAATCTTAGGTGTTACATGAAACATTAGAAAGTTAAAAATACCTCAAGCAGGAGATTTAAGGATTTTTAAGTTTAATTTTTGCCTTCATAGGCAAAAATGCAATTTGCAGATCATTTGGCAAAGAACTAATGTTTAAACAAACAATCATGCCTACCACATATCTGCAGAAGCTCTCGAGAACTCTAGTGAAATGGAGAGAAAAAAGCAACAGATTTTTTTGTAGTTGTAAATAGTGGCCAGTCATTACAGCTGTTCCTGGATAATCATGTTAGCAGAGTGATCAAAACATAGTCAAACTCACAATTTGGTTATTAACAAGTTTGCTGTGGGCCTGGAACTTGAGACCACTTGGAAGCTGAAACTAAAGACAAACGCATTGACCAAGCATACAATACTGGTGGCTCCATTATCTGCTCTGACAAACCTGTTAGTTTCCAGACAGAATTTAAGGTGTTGGTTTTAACCAAAAAGAAACATACACAACTCTTCACGCTGACTATCCCACCATCACCAGCAACCTGCACCTGCCCACGTCTCCCACAAGCACCGTCACAATTTTTCCATCCCAGAGTTTGTGGAATGCACTACCTGAAGTAATTCATAATGCTACTGAAACTATCCTCCTTCAACCCCCTACTTGAGAGAGACAGATCAAAAGCCATAAGATATGCTGCCATCAAATAATGATTAGGCAGCTGGCCAGCAGGGACTATTGACATCAGCATCTTTAATTTCTCTATTTTAAAAAAAATCTGATTTGAAACCTGCTATTTACCACCTGACCGGTATGTGTCACGAAATATTCCTACCACTGCTCTCCTTACCCACCCTCCCCTCTGCTCTCTATTCATCTGTTGTACTCGCTTGTTACCTCAGATAAATTCTTCAGGTCTTTTACTGTGTGTTTGCACACCTTATTGCATAATGGAGGCCCCAGTTCTGACCAGGGTTTCTGAATGCTTCACCACCACAACAATGAATAATATAATAAGGAACCTGGTTATCTTCAAGATAACATCTTTCCCTCTGCATTTGTGATCATCAGAGAAGCTTGAGTTTCTCTATTTTAAATCAAAGGGATAATTCCTGTGCCACGCCTATGACTTCGGAACTCAATCCCTACCTCTCTTTGGCCCAGAGCCTAGAACTGTAAACCTTCAAGACAACCTGAGGACCATCTTTCTTCCACATTTTGGTAGAGGTGGTGGTGAAGCAAGTGACATGGAACATAAAACATGATTAAGTTAGGATGATTATTATTGTGGTGAGCTATACATATGATTATGTATTTTGCAGTGTATTTTTAACGGTTTGAAAGCACTGAGAGTAATGGAAGGATGTTTTTGTACAAATCAAAAATAAAATATCATAACTGTCCATCAGTGCAGACTTTGGCAGTGAGCTGCAGGAAGGGGAAGCCACTCTGAGACTTTGAAGGACTGCTGGAAACCACTGCCTGCTCACATCAGTTTGAAGATTTTGAGGGAGCTGGGCAGAAAAAGCCTGAGACAGAGGCTACGCTGTGCCTTTAAGATCATTTACAGTCTTTACTCTCCTTTTATAAGGTTTGGGATCCATTTCCAGAACAGAAGAAAATAAATAAAAATGAAGATTAAAATATTATAGAAGATTTAACACTCCAAGTATCTGGCTTCAAAGAATGAATTTAACAAATAATACAGTCAGTGCAACATAATCCTTCAGATTACAAAGGTAGAAAGTAAAACAGGAAGAGGCGGAGAGACGAGCAAACAGGAGAGGTGACCAGAGTTGGACTGCTTAAGCATGCCTAAAATCCTGTAGTTATGGTTGCTATCACTATTGTAGATGGGGGTAGTTACTTAGCCTATATTAACTGATAATATCCAGTGCATGGAAAACTGTGATTTTTAACTACTGCTAAGCACAGAAGCAGAAAAACACAATAGAAGGGAACCCAAAATTCCCCAAATGAGTAAAAGGCGAGGATCCCTGTAACTTTTTCCAAAGCTGTATTCCCTACATATCAGAGTTAGAAATAAAATTGAAGACAATCTTTGGAAGACACTCTCTTACACACACACGTGCAAACGTGGTCTTTCAAGAACATTGTATTACTGATGAGTTGGACACAGAACATCTGTACCACTTGCATAATTTTCATGTCAACCAACAGAGGGTAAATATACTGTAATCCATATATAATTTATTGATTTGCATTTTTGTACAACAGCTACGCCCCCTAAGGACATAAAAATGTCTCTTCCCCAATTCAAAGGGAATGATGGACTACAAGATCACTGATCACATCGTGCACCATTAGAATCTGAATCCTATTCTTCAGCACTGCAGAAAAAACTTTTACCAATTGAGCTAAAGAACTAATTACATTAGCTGGCAGAAGGCTGTTAACCCAAAGGAGGGGGAAGATGAACTGTTGGTGCCATGTGCTAGGTGCAGGAGATGGTGAAGAGTAGCCTGGTCCAGCTCTCCACCCCCACTCCACATGCTACCATGCAGGAGATGGGCTCCTACCCCATGTGGTGTCCCCAGAGGTGGGAGAGGACATTGGGCCCATGCATCAGAACCAGGGGAAGAACCTGGCCCAGCCCTGCCACTGCAACTGCTCCAACACATCCTTGAAAGCATTCCCAGTGCAATATGCACTGCTAGTGTAGAGGCAGCAGCGTAGGCCCAGCTCTTTAGAATGAGTGTACAATGTTCCTGACAAATGCAAATCACAGCAGAGAAACTGTAATTAACTAAATCTGAACATAATTTCACATAATAAAAAAAAGGCATTTCACTAACTTTAAGGTTTTCTCCCTGCTGAATCTCAAAGACTTGTTGCAAACAGTGGAGGTGTTACACATTCTCAAAAAAGAGTCAGATGAATCTTTCATAACGGAAAGTGCCAGACAACCTAAATACAGGGGTCACTATCAGCTTTCCCTATAGTAAAAAATATATTAATGGTATCTGAGTCAAGGACTATCAAAATAGGTTCTGTGCAATGCTAGTGACAGACACTATACAGCCTCAGATTCCCTTGAAGTTAAACCCACTGAATTAAAGAGCCTGACCTGATGATTAATATATTTTTCTGCACTATCAGAAATGTGGGAAATCTGGATTCCATTTCTGGTCTCAGTTTTTTGCTCCTCAAACCTGTAGGAGATGAGGTTGGCACAAAGGCAACCCTCTCAGTCCCTATAGGGGAGAGAAAGCCTCATAACACTCATAGCAACACCTCTGGCTGGCAAAGGAGAAGCACTGATGGAAACTAAAAGAAGTCCCACCGAGGTGTCTTCAGCCAGAATGAAGGAACCTGTAAGATAAGATCATGATGGAAAGGATTAGAGCGGGGACACTGCATCCCTGCTGAAACTAAGGAATTCTGATAACCTGCTTGAAAGGAAAATAAGTATTATACTATGTGTTTGCATCTAGTAACTATGTTTTAAGAAATAAAGCTATTTTCCCTGAAAATAAAATAAAATAAACCCTAAGATAAAAAACAGAGGTGGGATTCTGTTACTGGACGGTTATAAAGATGTGGGAGGGGTGGAATTCTCTTTTTTCTTTTTAGCCCCTTCCGCCCCCCCCCTTTTTTTATTAAAGGAATCCATGGCAAGGACAGCCAGTTCTCATTTTACATATAAAATTTCACTGTAGCTACCTATCAGATAATCTCTCCCCACTACAAAAAAAGTCTAACAGAATAATTCACATTTAAAATACATACAGAAGCATAACTCTTAAAAAGATTTCACACATTAAGCCAGCAGTATTACATCTGTTCCTAATAATCTGTCACAATTCAATATTCATTCATATAAAATCTAATAATTTCACATTTTCTACAAAACATCCCATCTGTAGTATGAGTTTACTTTTAATTTTACTTATACCAAAGATTCCTAAAATATATATTTGAAATATTAATACAATGCTTAATTTATAACTACCCAAGATATTCAACTGTCTTATTACTATATAACTTGACAATATTAAGATATACAGAAATGTACATGCAGGGAACCTTTACAAAAGACTATTCAGTTTTCCTTCCCCCCACCCATCTCCATCATCTGGCATGAGCTGTGCATGTTTATTTTATTTAGGGAATCTAAATCCTGAACACTCGTTCTCATAAGATATCATATATAAAGTCTGTGGGGGAAAAAAATCTAGCATTAAGAAAAAAGATTGAGGTAATTTTTATGGTCAATCTGGAAACAATTCCATCACATTGTTTCTGATATTCTATGTACGTATGCTTAGAAGTATTACTCTAATAGCTCAATAAGAAACTTACTCACCCCTGACACTAGTGTAATGAGCTGTGATAACCCCAGAGTCACCTAACCTAAAAATTACAGTCATGCATTTTTATACCACTACGTAACAGGAAGATCACACAATTAACAAGTTTTATTTCAGAGTACATTAACCATCTGCTCAAAAACAGAACCTATCGTTTTGTTTTTCCCTAGAGGAATGCCAGGGGAAGTCACAAAATGGAAAATTTAAGCCCTAATTCAAATAGATATGCACATATTTATTTTAGCCACAGGAGTAGTCCCATTCACTTCAGAGGAATTAGTCACATGCACAATATTATACAAATACATGTTTGCTAGATTGAGGCCTTAGCAAGTTATTTTTAGCAACATAAGGATCTGACTTTCAGAGGCTGAAATCTGCATCATTTTGTAAGATTATCTTTTGGAAAGAAACAGCAAATCACGCAAACCATATAGCAAATAAGTGTTTCAATACTGAGATACACCATAATCACATGTAAGAGCAAACAAATTTCTCTCTAATAGATAGTTTTATCAGATAGCAGTTTCTCCCAAAGCACTGAAAAAGACTTAAGTTTATCTTTTTATGTTTCTAAAATATTTCATATTTAATTGTAACTATAATTCCAGCTCATTTAGAAAGAGAATAATAGGCAGCTTCGGTAGAGAGGCCTATAGTTAAGATTGCCCAACACTTTCAATTATAAGACCCAATTTTCAGTTGCTTATAACTTTGCCAAATTTTTACCATTTGAGCTGAAATTTTCCATACCAGTCTGTCTTTGGCTGATTTTTTTTTTTTTTTTTTTTTGAAAATTTCAGCAAAAATGTTTCCGCTGTTTCTGAGAATGAGATCAGGCAAAATATGTTCCTTTGCTCATATTAAAAACAAGTTCTTACAACGGTTTCATTAGGAAGCTCGTGCTTCCACATTTTGCAGCAGACACTTAACATTTCGCAAGATATGACCTTTGCATCAGGACATGTGCCTTTTGCTGTTCCCATAAAAAAAACTCCCAAGTCTGGCCAAGTTAAAAGTCTCAGTTCACATATGCTTAGCAGAGACTTGTTAGAGTTTGGCAGCTAAAGTCACTGAAGAACATTCTATAATGAGCATGCTCTAGCCCAGGGATGTAGGATTTCAATGGGACTTTCTCTGCGATTGCTCCTCGCTGCTGTAGTGCCAGACACAAGGAAACTGTGCCTCTTTGCTCTCAATGCTACCTCTGCTGGCACTCAGGCAGCATGGGGAAGGACTCATCCCTGATTTGAATGCAGAAGGAACAAGATCCAAACTGGGGTAAGGAAAGTTGTCTTGTGGGGTGGGGGTGGGATAATAGTATGTGGTCATGTAATTAAAAACTGTATCCTACTGCACAAACTCAAGTTAGCTGAATTAAGATTGTACAGGAAATGTGAGAATGAAGGTAGCCTAACTTTTGAGCGCTTGACTTTGCATCCTTAACATTCTTTTAATAGTTAGTATTTAATTGTGATTTATGTTAACTAAAATTATCTTAATTATCCTAAAGTAAAAAAATAATTTAGATGTATAACAGAAAAAAATTATATCCAATCTGAGAAGTTTATCCAAAAGTTTTCTAACCTCTCTAATTGCTAAAGTTTTGGCTGGTACATATAGATGTCAGCACGTTAAGATCATAATCAGAAACAGGTCTATTGTTTGTATTAGTTTCCTGTTGATCCCTTCAAATCACAAAGAATGATTTTTCTGATGTAAATGAAGAACTGAAAAATTAAACTTTATAAGCCATAATTACAATAGCTTTTCCAAAGAAAAACTAAAATGTACTGTACTTATATTAATTATATTGTACATTGTTTTATATGGTTAACTATACATGTTACATTGTAATAGTTTTTGCTCATCAATTTTAATAACAGAACCAAATGATCCAGACTGAAATTGAGTTTTGATGCAATTTACTTGAAAGCTGTTTCTAAGTTAATCTTGTGAGAGATGGGAACTGGTCCCCACACATGAATCATCTTTATTAAATGGCATTGAATTAAGTCTTACACTTCCATTGCTGACTTTGCTATCACTATAATACTGCAAAAAAAAACTAGAGGAATATAGGTTCATTAGCTGGGTCTCAAAGTTCTAAATTATTGTCCCGGCCTTACTGAAAGTAAGCAACTAAATAAACAGTTATGGAAACATATGAGTACATACAGAGTATATTTAAACCCAGCAATTAAAAGACCAACAAGATAATAACTAAGATCATTCTTTGATGGGATAACAAGCCGTGGGGGGGGATGCAGTGGATGCATACATCTTGACTTTAGTAAGGCTTTTGATATTGTCTCAGGTGAATTTTTCATAAACAAACTAGAAAAACATAGCCTAGACCAGGGGTGGGCAAACTTTTTTACTCCCGGGGCCACAATGCGCCACAGTGCGTTCTAAAATCTGACAGAGGAGCCGGGCTAGGATCGGATGAATGGAGCACCGAACACACTGCACCCCAGCAGCCAGCACTTCAGACCAGTCTCCGCCGTGAAATTGAGTCGTTTGGTCAATTTTGGCGGCAGAGCTGCAGAGTGGGGGCTCACACTGGGGGAAGAATTTTTTATCTGGTCCCCTAGTCACCAGGGGAGCCGCGCCTTACCACGCATGAAGAGCCGCATACAGCTCCGGAGACGCAGCTTGCCGCAGCTGAAGAGCCGCATAGCCGCGGCTGAAGAGCCGCGGTTTGCCGACCCCTGGCCTAGACAAACCTATTATAAGGTAGGTGCACAACTGGATGGAAAACTACTCAGAAAGCAGTCATCGATGGTTCACAAATCAAGCTGGAAAGACATATCTAGTGCAGTCCTGCAGGGATCTGTCCTGGGTTCAGTTCTATTCAGATAATGACATAGAGGGTACATTTATAAAGTTTACAGATGATACCCAGCTGGAAGGGGTTGCAAGCACTCTGGAAGAAATTATTAGTGCAAAATGACCTTGACAAATGAGAAATGGTCTGAAATAAATAGGATGCAATTCAGTATAAGCAAATGCAAAGTGCTACACTTCAGAAGGAATTATAAATTGCGCAAATACAAAATGGGAAATGACTGCCTAGAAAGGAGTAATGCAGAAAAAGATCTGGCAATTTTAGTAGATCACAAACTAAATATGGGTCAGCAACATAATACTGTTGCAAAAAAAAAAGCAAACATTCTGGGATGTATTAGCACTAGTGTTTTAAGCAAGACACGAGAAGTAATTTTTCCACTCTACTCAGCACTGGTAAGGCCTCAGCTGAAGCACTGTGTCCAATTCCAGGCACCACACTTCAAGAAAGATGTTGATAAATTGGAGAGAGTCCAGAGGAGAGCAACAAAGATGTTTAAAGATCTAGAAAACATGACCTACGAGGAAAAATTTAAAAAATTGGACTTGTTTAGTTTGGAGAAGAGAATATTGGGAGAAGATATAACAGTCTAAGTATATACAAGGTTATAAAGAAGGTGGCAATAAACTGTTCTTGTCCTGTCCTCAGTGATTGAGGAGAAGTCATGGACTTAAATTGCAGCAAGGGAGATTTGTTAGACATTAGGAAACACTAACTGTAAGGACAGTTAAGCTTCAGAACAATTACCTATGCAGGTTTTTAAGAACAGGCTAAACAAACACGTCAGGGATTGTCTAGATAATACTTAGTCCTGCTTCAGTCCAGGGTACTGGACTAGCTGACCTAGCCAGGTCCCTTTCCAGTCCTATTTTTTTGTGATTCTATGGGCTTTGTTCTGGCAGGCATCCCACGTAGGCACAAGCCTGAAAAAATCTATGGGCATAAGTGAAAGCATGAGGCAGAAGTTGCCTACCACTATTCCGGCTTCCCCAAAACCTGTGACGAGGCTGCTCCGCAGGCCTTCTACAATAGGAACTGGGGAAGGGCAGTCCAGAGTAGGGTCTGTGCACCTTAACACAGGAATACTCCCTATGAAAAAGAGCAAGTTTAATTCTCAAGTTTTAGACAGAGAAAAAATAAGCCTTGGTAAACAAGATGGATGAATTAATACATTTATGATCTCTAAAGGAAGTTTTAGTTTTCATCTAACTCTATACTCGAACAGTAAAGAAAGGGTGCTCTACAGTTGTTAAGTAGAGAGTGGTGGTAAAGCCTCATTGACACAAATAGACTACTTGCCCGTAATTAAGCAAGCACTTAAGTGTTTGCAGGACTGGTGCCTTAGTCTATGCTTCAGTCATCATCTTGAGGATGTACAAAACCTCCTTTACTATATAAAATTTGCTGGAGTTGAGTGGAAGAAAAAAAGATTCACAATTCAATTCCCATCACTTCACTGTGAAAACTGAAACAAAGCTATTCAACTATATTTTCAAAAATAAAGTTTTTACAATCTCCTAATTACATCACTGACTTTTGCTACAGACAGTGACTTTCAACTTCACAATCAAAACAGAGCACTAGATTTGCTCCTTGTAACTGAGATTTAATGCACTTTCTCCAATACGTATCTTTACATAACACTGTTCACTTGGCTTCCTCCTATCCTCTTTTGTGCAGTACCAGCCTAGAGCAACGCTGCTGCTAGTCTGACAGTTACAATAATGCATACTGCAGCAAACCATCTGAAAGCCATGATCACTTTTGGTCACACTCTAAATTAGTCGTCTCAATATGACTTCAGGGTATGAAATGGAACTATATGAAATGAGGGCTGCCAAAACACCCATAAGCAAGACTCTTCCAACAATAAAAGACCAAGGACAACTAAATACTGTAAAAATTCTACAGTATAACTTAAGTTAGACCGACACACTACAACGAATCCTGTTTGGGGATTCTTTTTTGCTAAAGCAAAGTAGACCTTTTTCTACACATACAAAAATTCTAGAATAATTAAAAGAATAGCTTTTTTCCCACCGTGCTTTTGAGTACTGTTCTACTAGGTTAAGCATTAAGGGACCTTCCACGCCAGGGGATAAGTACTGCACATTAGATGAAATATCCTGATTGCAATATTCATAAAGAGGCTAAAAGAGGTTTACACACAGCTCTTAGTTAGTAGCGTGATAGTCTATTTTTATTGCAAATCCTAGATAGTTAAAACTGAATAATAGCAAAGGCCATCACAATATGCATTACTGAAGTTTGAACACCGAACTTATGTGTATGGTAGGAGATTTTTTGCAAAATCCATTGCTGTTATTAA
>ML675621.1:11508296-11599556 GCA_007922155.1 Mesoclemmys tuberculata
CCCCCCCGGCGGCGGGAGGCGGGAGGAGGCTGGGCGCGCCCCGTCCCCTCAGCCGGCGCCGTCTCTCACCTGGGTGTCGGGCGGCGGGGACGCGGCGCATCCCCCGGCTCATCCCCCGCCGGGCGGGCGGCTCCCCCTGCCCCGGCCGCTCGCTCGCTCGGAGGCACTGGCAAGGGGGGTCGCTCCTCGGGCACCGGCTCCCGCCCGGCGCGGCCGGCTCGCTACGATACTGCGCGGCTCGCCGCGCTGCCCAGCCGGCCTGCGCGCGACACCAGTGCGCGCGTGCCCAGCAGAGGCGCGGCCCCGCGCCAGACACGCGCGGCCTCCCCACTCAGACACGCCCCCGCCCCCGGCCGTGCCCGCGCCACTCCCCCGAGGCGAGGCGAACCGCCCCGCCCGCCCCCCTCGGAGCCTCGAGAGAACACGCCCCCTACCCGCGCGGGGCCCACTCTCCAGCCGCCTCCAGCCCAGCCAGCGGGGGCGTCCGCGCGCTGCCTGCTGCGCAGTAGCCTTCTGCGCCGTTCGCCCCGCCCCATGCTAATGAGTCCCTGCAGGAGGCGGGGCTAGGGTGCTCCTCCCTCCGTCCGCACGGTGGGCGGCGTCGTACAACGCGATGCCGGTTTACGACCGCGTTTTTCCTGCCTTTTCGGCTGCCGATGGCAACCGACGGGGCCTGCCGGCGGCGGCCTGGCGTCGCGTGAGGCGCGGCGCGAGCTAGCGGCGCCCGGGCTCTGAGGCGGCAGGTGAGGCGCGGCGGCGCGCGAAGGGGCCCTGCCGGGGGGGGTCGGAGCGCTGCCAATGGCCCCCAGCGAGCGGAGCCCGCCCCCGGACCCCCTCGCAGCCCCTCCCGCCCGGCGGGGAAGCCGGCAAGGGGCCGGTGATTGCAACGGCCTCCCGCGGGAGAAGGGCCGGCCTGGCACAGGCCGCGGGCGTGTCGGGGCCCCTCCGCCCCCCTCGCGGCCTGGGTCAGCGCCATGCGGTGACAGCCCCTCCCCCCGTCCCTGTGGCCCGGTAACGACAACCTAGCCCCCCGTGTCCCTGCCAAGCGCTGCCCGCGGCCGCCGGTCACTTCCGTGCCTGGGCCCCGCGACGTGGGGCGTGGCACCGGCACCTGCTGCGGGGTACCCCCCCCCCCGCGGGGCGGTAACGCGTGTGACCGCGCCTATTGGCTCAGGCCCGCGGGCAGCCACACTCCTAGCCCCGAGCAGCTGCGGGAGGAGGAGCGGCTGCCCGGCAATCTTCGGCCCGGCGGTTAGAGCGCCCAGCTGGGACGTGCGAGAGCCCAGGGTTAAGTCCCTCCTCTGCTGTCGAGGTGATGCGATCCGGCCTCTGCCACCTCCCGGGGGGTCTGGCTCAGCAGAGCGCCTGATACAGAGGGAGGTGGGGCAAAAGCTGCACAAGCACGATTGTTGCAAAGTCTTTTTTTAATGGCAAATATAAATTTTCTTCGCTTTATAAAGTGGGTGGGAACCTGAACCCCCAGGGCACTACCAGCCTTTTCAAATAAAATGGTACAAAATTAGGTCACCCAGTGGGGTCTGGTGTCCCCAGCTCTAAGAAGGCTCTTTTCAGGCACTTTGCCAGATGAGCCAGAATGGCAGAGTTGTGATATAAGTTTGTCTATGGAGCTCAGGGAAGAGGGCCAGAAAGGATTTTGGCAGCCCCCACACAAGGTTGAAGAGCTGAATGGCTTTGTTCATTTATATTAAATCAACCAGACCTCAGGAGGGGAGACGTATATAGAACACCAATTGTGTGACATTTGATTCTTCAAAAGAAGGTAAACTGAGGTATGGCAGCATACCCATCTCCAGAGGGTATTATTTTTCAGTGGCGTACCAAGTGGGGACAGCCGGGAGCAGGGACCGCAGGTGCCGGCCTGTGAGGGGGAGACATTGGGCCAGCCTTTCAGCATGTGCATGAGGCAGGGGATGCAGGGGGCTCTGAAGGGTGCCCCCTCAGCGCATACCCCCCACCTCTGCCTCCCCATGAGTCATGAAGGGCTGGTCTGGCACCCCTCCCCATCAAAGCCAATGCAGGGCTAGAGTGGCAGGTAAGTGCTGGGGGGAGGCGCGCGGAGCCAGCCCTCCATGACAGGTGGAGGGGGGACGCAGGAGGCTCCCCATTCCCTACGCGTTGTGAAGGGCCGGCCTGGTGTGCTCCCTCTCCAGGCCCGGTGGGGTGGGGGGGGAGAGGGTGAGGCCACCCCCATCCAAGCCAACTGCAGAGGTCATCCTGTCCAAGCTGGCACTGGTCTCTGGGGCTGGAGCAGCGGGTAAGTGCTGGCCTGGCCCTTCAGGGGGCAAGGGCACAGGAGGCTCTGAGGGGTGCTCCTCAGCACGCCCCCTCTCCACGTGTCGTGAAGGGCCAGCCCAGAACCCGTCCCCAGGCCAGGGGGGATGAGGCCACCCCCCCCCATCCAAGTCGGCTGTGGGGCTGCAGCAGGAGAGGTGGGCACCGTGTGTGGCGGGGGAGGTGGAGCCAAGCCTGTATTTGTGCCCCCCCAAACCTCCCCCTTCCTCTCCTCCCTCCCAGGTGAAGATCCTCCCTCCCTGGGGCAGCTGTGGGATGGTGCCAGGAATTGGGACTGCTCCTGCCCTGCATGGGGGGGAGGGGGGAGAAGAATGTAGGCTTGGCCCCTGAGCACTAGAGACCTTTGGTACGCCACTGTTATTTTTAAAAGCTCAAACATAATAACCAAAGCAATGCTCATAACTAAATTCCACCATACTAAATGCTGTATTCTTTTTCAAGAGGAAGATGCACACTTTGGTTTTAAATATGGTCTTTCTTTAATCCTTTTCAATATTTTGTTGAATAAATGCTGCTTGAAAATAAGTGAATGGTGATCCACTTTGTTTTCTGATTTTTCTACTTAAGTTCCAGATTCTTATTTTATCTGAAGTTATTTTCCCTCTTCTATACACCAAGTTTCATCTCTACCGGATCAGGTTTCTGTACTATGCTGGTCTCAATCTTTCTCTCTCCCCCATCCCCTTTGAGTAAAATATAAGCTGATGGCTGCAATCCTGGCCTGCATACATTTTTTATTTTAGTTCAAAGGCTTTTTATTGTCATATAGGATTTTGAAACAAGATAGGATTCTGGAGTTTGCTTAATTGATATGTAAATACCAAAAAATGCTATTCCATCTTGCAGGTAGCTATGGCTACTCTCTGAGGTTTGATAACAAAGACGAAGGCTTAGGCATGGTCTATGGATGCTGTCTGTTCTCTGTGTGGGCATGTGAGAACTGAAAATTTTCTTCAGCTTCTACCGTTTAGCCTAACTGAAGCCCTACAACATTCCACTTATCTACACTGCATAGTTAAGAGGTGAACCTTCATTCTGGACTTGTAACTCTTCATAACTGGAAGGATGTTTTATTGTGCTGGAATTAATAGAATATATTAGGCAGCTTTGACATACATGAAGATTTAGACTAAATTAATGTCCTGCAAACAGTAATGTGGTTGTAGTCAGGTTACTAGTCCAGGACAATCACCAGTGACAAATAGAAATCAGTCTCCCATCAGATTTCAATATCACTGAAAATACAGTATAGAAGTATGTCATTTGACTTGGTACTGCATGATATTTGGATTAAAACAATCAGATATCAAATGAACATGACATTAAATGGATTAAAACTAGCTAACTCCTGTAATTGCAATGTAATCAAAATGTAATTGTAAATGAGGAATCATCACTGAGTGGCTGAAGTCACCTGGTGAAATCCTGCAGGGATTGGTTCTTGGCCCTATGTTATGTAACATTATTAATGAAGAAAACAAAACCATCACTGAAGGTTTACAGATGATATAGAAATCAGGGGAGTGATAATTAATGAAGACAGGTCATTGATACAGAGAGACCTGGATTGCCTGGTAAGCCTGACCAGAAACGATATGCTTTTTAATATGGCTAAATGTAAAGGTATACATCAGAACGTAGGCCATAGTTACAGGCTGGGTGACTCTATCCAGTGGAGCAGTGACTGTGAAAAGGATTTGGGGGTTGTGGTGGATAATCAGATGAACATGAGATTCCAGTGTGATGCTGTGGCCAAAAGAGAGAGAATGCTATTCTTGCATGCATAAACAGAAATTTTTAGTAGGAGTAGAGAGGTTACTTTACCTCTGTATTTGGCATGGGTGTGACTGCTGGAATACTATGGCCAGTTATGGTGCCTACAATTCAAGAAGGATGTTGACAAATTGGAGAGGGTTCAGAGAAGAACCATGAGAATGATTAGAGGATTAGAAAGCACACCTTATAGTGAGACTCAAGGAACTCAAACTATCTAGTTTAACAAAGGGAAGATTGAGGGGTGACTTGATTACAGTCTAAGAATTTACATGGTGAACAAGTGTTAATGAGCTCCTCAGTCCAGCAGAAAAAGGTGTAACATGATCTAATAGCTGAAAGATGAAGCTAGACAAATTAAGATGGGAAATAAAGCATAAATTTTTAACAGTGAGAGAAGTTAACCGTTGGAACAATGTGATGGATTCTCCATTTTAAATCAAGATTGGATTTTTTCTAAAAAATCTGCTTTAGGAATTATTTTGGGGAAGTCTTCTGGCCTCTGCTACACAGAAGGTCAGACTAGATGATCACAGGGTGCATCTACACTGTAATAAAAAACCTGTGGGCATGGCTATGGCTGACTTCAGCTTGCGGGACTCAGGCTGCAGGGTTAAAAATTGCAATGTAGACATTCAGACCTGGGCTGGAGGCCAGCTTCTTAAATCCTTTGAGTGGAGTTGATCTCAGTGCCCAGGCTCCAGTCTAAGCCTGACGTCTACACTGCTATTTTTAGCCTCTCAGCCTGAGGCCCAGGAGCCTGAGTCAATTGACCTGGGCTCTGAGACTCTGCCATGAGTTTATTGCAATATAGATATACCCTCAGTGGTCTCTTCTGGGCTTGGAATCTATGGAGAAGAACAGACATGCTATCAAAAACTGCACATCATTTAGAAGGGTAATACTGTGGTTAAATCATGGGGCTGAGAGTCAGGAGGTGAGTTTATATTTCCATCTCTGCCAAAGATTTCCTATATAACCTTGGGCAAGACATTTAATATCTCTGTTCCTCAATGTTTTCATATGTAATGTTTGAATAATATCTTCCTCCACTGGCTTTTTGTGTTTTCTCCAATTTTTGTAGATTTGCTAAAGGGGCACAGCAAATAATGTTTTAAAACAGTATTCTGTCCATATGTTAACATCTTGAACTTCTTAAAACAGAAATGAATCAGATTTTGTTACACTTCTCACCATTTATGCTCTTCTTCGCTCAGGTCAGATGATAAATATAGATTTTCACTTTTTCTTTGTCAGGTTCTAGTCAATTTTGTGTCCTGGCTCTCAAGCACTAGCACAGTGTGGCACAACTTGTGTTCCCAACACTGCAAGGGGATGATTTAACTTAAAAAAAAAACAAAAACAAAAAAAACCACACATTTCATGAAAATAATTCAGGTTTTGCAAAACTTTAGTAAAACATAACTGCCACTCTAAATCTTGGTTTCAAAGGAACACCATCAACTTAAAAATCACACTTCTGTCTTAAATTTTTACTTATTAGTAATACCCAAGATTGCAATAACTGAGATGTGAGAGGAAAAAAAAAACATGGCATATTAATGTGGTAACTCAGTCTTAATGTAAGATACCACAGTAACCATTTAAATCACTGAACCAGCTGGACAACTTCAGAAGTGTGACTTGATTGACTTTCATATTAGTATGTGGGTTTATTCTAATTTTTATTTAAATTACTTTCTTCTATCCACACATACTTCAACTTCAGATCAGAAAGTACACAAGCCCATCTGCCTTTGTTTCAAAACCAATACCCAGTTGCATTACCCAGCAGGGAGGCAAAGAAGTAGATGTTGCTTTTACAAAGTTCAATCAGCTACTTGACAAAATACAATGATCACAACACTTTTTTATAATCTAGATTACTGCTGTAGTCTTCATTGTAGCCAATCAGTATTTCTTCTAAATTATTAGAGGTTTTGGATGAAGTGTGTTTGAGATTCTCTACAGAGAGGTCAGATTTGTAACAGGAAGGACTGAAAAAGACTCCCCTTAAGCTATGGAGGAAGTTCTGGTAGGAATTTCGTGACTTGGACTTAACACCCCTAAATTTCAGGGAAGTTTGGATCCAGATCCAACCTTCACAAAGTTCATCTTTAGTTCTAATTGGAAGGTTCTGTTTCACAGAGAGAAAGCTGCAGTTTCTAAACTGGCTCTATTTTTGGTGCAGTATGCCACTTGTGCTGGGTGGCTCTTGGATGAATGTGAGTCTGTGAAGTGTTCTCCTTTAAACTGTGTAATACATCTGGTGAGTCATCATGCAGATCTTACAAGCAGCTTCACAAATACCAGATGGCAATAAAATTAAAAGTAGTAGCTAGTAGCAATTAAGTGTTGTTTGTTATAATCAGGAAGAGAGAGTGCTTGTGGGAAGCTGCCAAATTATTTACTTTAAAAAAAAAAAATTGGAAAGCCAAGTTTCATCGCTACAGGGAGGAAACAGAACAAAGTTCAGGATGCAAGCTTCATCATGCAACTATTAATCCTCGCAAGGCTTGACTGGCAAGTTTGCTGTTTTGATCTGCACGTCTCTGGGAGAAGATGAAGCACACATATGAGAAGTTTCTCATTAGCAGACTGACTCAAGACTGCCCACTTTTAGATCATATTGTGAGATATATAGCTGTTTATCCTGAGTTTCAGCTAAGTGACAGTTCAGGAGTCTTAGACACTTAATGCATCTCCATGTATTCTCTACTTCTGTCCTAAAATCCAAAATTATTCCATTTTACTTGCTCCTTACATTTGGAAATAATGGATCGGAGTCCAAACTAACATGTGAAATGGTCCCAGCTACCATTGTGTCTGGCTCAGTAGAAATAATAGCTGCTCCCTTTCCTTTTTAATGGCTATTTCTATTTGGCCTGTGTTGAAGTGGTCAGTGCCACGTGAGCTTTTTAAAGGATAAAATATTTCACTCTGGGGCTTCCTTCCTGTTTATTACACATCCAACCTGTTCATGCAGGTTACCTTGGACCTTCCTTCTGGTATATTACACATTTAACAGGTTGCATACGTGTCACTGTTATTCTATTTAACAAGATTTCTTTGGCAAAAATCACATGTTAAAGGGACCCTGCCAAGAGCTGACAGGTTAATTATAGTCCTATCTTAATTCACACACATCTGGATTATGAAAGGCTTTTGTTGCATTGAGGAAAAGCCAGATCCACTCTTTAATGTGGAAACAAACAATGCATGAACTGTTTCCTATCATAAGTGATAGCTGCTGCCTTGGTTACAATGAATCATACTAAAGTGACACTAATTTTTGCTTAGCACTTTGGAAGCATAGGGCCAGATCCTGGTTTGCTTCCACGAAGCACAGGGCATAAATCAGGAGAGCGTGGGGCCAATCAGTCTCCCCAGTACCCAGCATTAAGTAGATCAGCCTGTGGACTCCTGCATGTGTTTCAGCCCTTGAGGATCACCAGGCATGAAGATGCATGGGCGAGGGGAGGAAATGGGGAAGCATAGAAGTAGCTGTCAAACCCCATACCACCAAAGAATTTTCTTTGACAGGGGCAATCTTCTACTGGGCAAATCCTTATCTGGGCTTCAAAGTGCAACCAACACTGCTTATTTACTATTAAATAGCTCTTTTCCTTCCTTGTTTGATATTTTAAAAAATATATATTTTTAAAATCTGATTTAATTTTTACTACATATGCTGTCTGATTACTCTGCATTTCACTTAGGTTAAATTGACTAGAGTGATGTCCAAGCTTAGTTAGTCCATTTCACACTGCAGTTCTTATGCTGTAACCCAGAGGTTCTCAATCTTTCTCCATACCAGGACTAACCCAGAATCTCCATCCTATTTAGCAATAAAGGAAGGGTGAAGTGGCCATAACTACCTGCTGAGTTGTGATTCATCCCTGATGAAAATCCATACACATACCCAATGCTTTTGTTTAGGTTTCCAGCATTACAGTAGAAAATTAATCCCCAAATAGTCATTGAATTACAGAAAGTTCTATAAACCTTTTTTTTAAATAAAATCACTTGGGACCTGAATATCTTTAGGTCAAGTATTTGGAGCAGTGTAGGGTTATTCAGTTGTTTTTAGATCGATTAGAGGTGGGGCAAATAGATACAGAGAACTGTCCAGAGAAGAATCTCAACATAAGCCAATTGTTGAGGTAGACCATGCTTTAGAGCAACCAGTGTAATTATTTTTTGCATCTACTCTTCCTTATGATTAGTCAGGAGCCCAGTAGACAGAAGAAATACTAAACCCTTTCCATCTGAGCAGAAAGGTGCCAAGCAAGTATATGAGTTGGGGTAAATGCACATCTTGAATTTAATAGGTACCTGATATTGATTTAGACAGTTCAAGAAGTACCAAAGTTGGTAAATTGCAGCCTAAGGAGTGCTTGCTCATGGGGGAGTTTATCATGTTAGTAATCTTGTTTTTCTTTAGTGTATTTCTCCCTTTACAGACAGCTGCCTTTCCATCCAGCTGGAAGACAAGCAGTTTTGCGTGGACCAAGTAGTTCTGACACCATGAGCCATGCATCCATATGGCTATTTTAGGTACCTATCTGGCACCATTACCCTAGGGTCTGATCACCATGTTCTTGAATGTGTTTATCCTCAACAGTCTGGGAGGTAGAAAATTACTGTTTATCCCCATTTTACAGATGAGGCAGAGAGAGACCAAGTGATTTGTCCAAGATTACGCAGGGTGCCTGTGGCAAAGTAGAAATTAAACCCACATTTCCCACAGCCCAGACTAGCACTCTAACCACTGGACCTTCCTTCCTCTCCAATGTATTATGGGGAACACAGCAGTACAGTTTCTAGCACTAGCCTGGGGATCCAGCAGACCCCATGCAGCCTCCACCATGCACCAATGGGTGTGGGAAATTATTTTCAAATCATTCTTCTATGTTTCTTGCCATTTGATAGATTGTTTAACCCTCATTCCTTAAACGACAGGTTAGGAAAATTCCTTGTTTTTCACAAGACTCAATGTCAGAAATAGTTGCTCCTTTACAGTATAAAAAGTGCAGCTTGTTTGGATAGTAACTTATCTTATCCCCTTTGGTTTATCTTAGCTTTTGACCTTTCTTGGAGTGCTGTGGCCCCTGCCTGTGCAGAATGGACCCTGTTGTTCTGAGTTATGTGGACAGTTTGCTGAGGCAGTCGGATGTTTCCTTGCTGGATCCCCCCAGCTGGCTTAATGACCACATCATTGGGTTTGCCTTTGAGTATTTTGCCAGTGACCAGTTCCAAGACTTTTCTGAACAAGTATGCTTTGTCAGTCCCGAAGTGGCTCAGTTCATCAAATGTGCCACCAGCCAGGAGGAAGTAACTGTGTTCCTGAAGCCACTGGACCTCCCCCACAAGGAGGTGGTGTTCCTGGCCATCAATGATAACTCCAACCAGGCTGCTGGGGGCACCCACTGGAGCCTCTTAGTTTACTTCCGAGACAAAAACTGCTTTGCCCATTATGACTCCCACAGTAAGAGCAATTCTGCCCATGCCAAGCAGGTGGCAGGGAAACTAGAGGCATTTCTGGGCAAAAGAGGAGGCAAAGTGGCCTTCACAGAGGAAAAGGCCCCTGCCCAGCAGAACAGCTATGACTGCGGAATGTATGTGATCTGTAACACAGAGGCTCTGTGTCAGGGATACTTTAGGGGACAGCAGGAGCCAGTGTTGCACCTCCTCACTCCTTCTTACATCACACAGAAGAGAGCAGAATGGAAAGCTCTCATTGCCAAACTTTCATGCAAATGATGCCCCCAACAACTACCTTTCCAGTCTCTCATCTCCACCCCCAGTGTCTGAGGGAGATACCTAAGTATAGGATTTCTCTGCAAAAAGAATGTAACCCCTCTAGCATGGCTGCACCCTGCACTACCCCAGCTGAAAACCCTTAGTCTCTTCTACCACCTACTAGCATTTGGATTTAAGTACTAGTAATATCACTTTGTGTTCAGCAGAACCTTCTTAAAGGCGGTTTTATGACTTCAAGCACTTTTACCTATATCAGACTAGGTTGATGACAATTCCTCCGCCATCCACAGTAAGCAATGAGCCCTCACTTGGTCTATGGACATTGCTAGTCTAAATCTAATCCAGTTCAGTGATGTCCATCATACATACATAGGGCCTAAATTTTAAAAGGACACCTGATTTATGCCTGCTTTTAATTGTGGTTCCAAATTATAGGATTTAGCTACACAATTATGCCTGAAAATTTGGTACTGGGATACCTATATCCTGTGATCTGACTGTGCAACATTACACCTGCAAAATCAGATGTAAAGGTGAAGATAATTTAAAGGTGCCTCAAAAGGTAAGAAGAAAAAAAATTGTCCTCTTGCTACTTTAAGGATGTATTTTGAAGGCCTGAATTATTTTCTGCTTGTTTCTATATTAGAAATTCTCATTTTTTCTACCCTGGAAGACTGAATCACTGGAAAACTAGTAGAAGAGTGACAAAACAAATACTAAGAAAGTGAAACCTGATTGAGATGGAAAATAACCTTTATTCACTGTTTCAAACATTTTTTCAACAACACATACTTAGTCCTAATGTCCTACAAAGAGGTGGAAGAAAAGCCTCAGATTCCACACCTCTACTCCTCCAGTTAAGTTTTAAGACAGCTCAGAATTCACGAGATCACCAACAGCTTCTCTAGCAAAACCCAGGACTTTCCAATCCTGATATTTCTAATTTAATAACCAAGAAGGAAAAAACCTTTTGGGTCCTTTCATGCATCGGAAAAAGCAATACCAGCAAAAAAATGTGTAGGGTCTGATCTTTCAGAGGTGTTGACGTCAGTGGGAGTTGGAGCACTTCTGAAAACCAAGATGTTAGTCGTCAGTATACTTGTCTATCATACCAAAGGCAAGTGATTCAGTCAAAATAGAAAAGCCTTCATGCCATCATTGGATTACATATGGGATCCAATAAAGCAGAGCTCGTTATCAGAGGAAAGGAGTGTTCAGGGAAGAGTGAGGTGTCAGTGTAAAATGAAAAAAAAGTATGAATCTGTAATTACTGCCTCACTAGAAAAACAGCATAGCTCCATTGATTTCAACAGAGCAATCCTGCTTCATACCATATGAGCATGGGGCCCAATGAATTCTTCCAAAATGCCCAGTCAACTAAACAAACAGTAGTGATTATGAAAGGAGAGTTAAAGATTATAATGTAATGACTTTTGGTAGACTTCCTGTGCTGATAGAGTGGAGGGTTTCCCTCTGACTCTGCTTTCTCTTTATCTTCTTGAGTACATGGGAAAAATCAGTTCCACTGACCTGTGTCTGAAATACCTGGAACTGTTTGACAAAATAGGGTTAAGTCATCTTACGCTAAGTGCATTGCCTAGCTGAGCACAATATTCTGCACTGCTTGGACACCCTGCCCATTTGGGTCAAAAGTGGAACAGTGGGTTGGTTGTTTCTAAGATAATTTGTATGTTTTTCCTCTCCATTCCTATTTATTGCCCCTGCTGCAACCAAGAGCTAACACACACACCCATTTGCCCTGCAGCACTGATGTGCAGACAGTTACTTCTAATAACTGAACAGCTAATCTGGAATGGATAACAGACAAATACTTCTGTTTGTGGTGTGGTATCAGCATTAGGCCTCCCCTCAGAGAGAATGCTTTTCCAGCTTTGAATTATTACAGTATATGATTGGGGGGAGGAGAAATCAATCCATCTCAGACTTCCTCCTCCCAATCAGATGTGTCACTGGGAGAATACAGTACCAAGAATAAAGAAAGATACCAATGTAAAAAAGTGTTTTCTGTTTTGTAGAATTGAGTTTGTTTTGTGGGTTACCTTTATAAAGGGTATGGGGTGGGGAGCCACGGAAGGGTGTTAAAATAACCTACTAACCAGTAATAATAAATGCTTTACTCTTGCATAGCTCTTTTCATCTCAGTAATAGAATTTACATTCCAGAGAGGAGAGAAATTGCTGGTGCCACCTTTAGCTAATCAGCCCAAAAGCAACATTATTTCTGTTTATTTGGTAGTTTCTCTTTTACAGTTGACAATATGATTCACAAGCATGTTCTTACATTTTGGCACCATCAGGAGCAACTGAACCATGTGTCGTGGAAAGTTGGAACAGACGAAGTTTTTAAATCACTTAACTCTTATATCTACTAGTAAATGGATCAGATTAAGGGGATGGCCATAAAAAAAAAAAGGAAAAAAATCCCAGGAGACATGGAAATTAATTCCTGTAAAGCCATGCATGATGGGGTGGGGGAATATTTCCAGGCTTTAATGTAGTATCTCTGCTTCTCTTATGCTGGATGACAGCTGCAGGACAATTTCTCAAATGAGTAAAGATTGGTCAGAAGATCTAAATAATGTTTGAAATGGGGGTGGGAGGGATGCATTGCTACTTAGGGATGAGAGGAGAATTTTTTTTTAATCAATACTTGTTATCTAGCAGAGCTATAAAATAACTGGTTGGCCTAGATTTGTGGCTCAGCTGAGCCTAGCTCTACAGCATAAGTATCCCATCCTACAAGGTGCTCTGTGACCTCAATTTCCACTAAAAGAATTTCAGTGGAACAGTTATTGGCCATGCTTTCATTATTTATCCACACTAGAACAGCTTCAACAGGAGAGACTGCATGAGGAAAAACTCACATTCAGATATTCTATAACTCAGTGCTTAGTGCATGCTCCTGAGATGTGAGAGACCCCTTTTCAAATCCTGTCTCCCCTTCTATCGGGTGGGAGGGGGGGGAATTGAATGTGGGTCTCCCACATCCCAATGCAGTGGGCACCTCTTCCTCCTAGATTTTGAATGGTTCCTGACCTAGGTCAGCAAACTTGGAGGCTGGCTATTGGCTTGAGTCCCATACACAACTTGGGCAGCTGAATGCCTATCTTCCCTGGTTCATGAATCTCTCGGGGACTTAGGTGGAGAGAGAGAGGGCTATCTGGATGCCTAAAGGGAGGCTGTAATATGCCTGTCCTGGGGTCTAAAACTTTGAAACTTTTACAGTGCAAAGTTAGACCCCAGGTGAGTTAGGTGCCCCAGTGGCAGCCCAGCGGGAGTTTCATGGATTGCAGTAGTGCTGTGTGTGGGGACTTAGGAGCCTGAACTCGAGTCTGGTACCTAAGTTGCTTCCTTGATCACACTCACTGCCGCAGCTGGTGGTGGCAAGAAAGAGCAGCTGAGGAAGTGTTGAGCACCAGAGGCCTTAAGGTGGAATTTCTTTACACAAGGAAAAGCAAATATGTTAGAGTACCAAGGGCGGCAACAGGCTCAGTAAGAATAAAGAGTGTAAAGGGGAAGCTAGACAAATACTTCATTGCTGGTAAACAAATCTAGCAGGCAGTGCAACTCTGTCACAGCCCAAAGAAAAGGTGAACCCATATGAGGCTATTTGCCCCTTTATCCTCCTTAAAATTTCCTGTGTAAGTAGATGCTGCCAATCTGCAAGCCCCAGGCAAGGAGTGAGCTGGCATCCACTACAGGCAGAATAGAACAGGAAGGGCCTACTGTGAGCTGTTGTGCCTTATTTTACATAAGAACTACAAATACTGTTTTTAACTAGTTAATCAACCCTTCCCCCCACACACACATCCCTCCCAAAAACTCAAAGGTGCCTTGGCAGTTGCACCTCTTGCCTGAGGAGTTGTGAGAGGCAGTACAGAATTGTGAAGAAGGCAGAACACTAGGTTTAGTTACAGCAGTGTTCAGATCAGCAGGAGAGAGATGTAGTCCTGGGCTGCTTTCGAAAAGGATTTGTTCATCCACCACATTAGCTGTTTTTGGAGCAGCACAAATAGGGAGTTTCCTAAGGGTATATAGGGTAATGGTGGCTCTCCCTCTGTGGATGGGAGCAGAGGCAGTTATAGGGAGCAGTGAATCACAGGCTTATGTGGGACATGAGTAAAGATACTAATTTTAGTGGGACAAGTTAATTTTTAAGGGGCGGCCCTACTGTGCACCAGCAAATGTATGAAAAAAAATCTAATTTCATCCTGTGGTTTGTAGATTGTAGGAGTGAAGTTAAGCATAGCAGGGCATCCTTTCCTAATGCAGAAAAGTATGGTGAGGAGCCCAGATTTTCTTGCCTCCATATGTTAATTTAGCTGTTTGGGTCTGCATAGAGTCACTGGGGACCTAAAAACCCTTCAGCCACTCCTCGATGGATGACTTCCATAACTGCACCAGGATAGTGTCTTAGAGTTTGTAGACATTGTAAGCCCTCTTGCCACATGGCAGCTGTTCCCCTATTGGAGGAGCTCTCCCCACTTTTCTCTGGTATGTCAGGAAGCTTGCGTCATTAGCTCTTTTGTGAAGCATTAGTAGCTTATAGCAAACTACAGAGAGGCTCACCCAACCCTTGGCCAATGTTGATTTTGTCAATGGGTTGTTAAGGCGCAATCTAATCAACACGAGAGATGGTGTCACTTGTGATCCTTACATAATGCTTTGTCTAGCCTCAAACACTCCATTACAACATGCTTGCTGCACAAGAAAAACCTCTCTCGTCCTCCCCCTGTTGGTAAGTATTGGAGGAGAGTTTAGGCAAGTGTGGCTGTTCAGGAGGATCCCTAACTTAGGTAGGGGGTCAGTGATACAAAGAGGGCTGAGAACCACTAACCTTGAATAGCCTCAGGGAGTTTGCTTTTCAGGACAGCAAATGGAGCTTAGGGAGAGATTCTAGGTCCATGAAAATTCAATATCTGTGGTCCGTGACACAGGCTCCTAGGTGCTATTGTATATGTTTTCTATTTCAGTTTAGTTCAGGACAGACTTCCCCTTAGGAGAGTTTATCTACTGTATTTTCTGTTCTCATTGGAAAGGAGAAACTAATTTTATGCACGTGTATGCACACCTACACGCAGCCCTTAATAAGTAACAAAAGAGGAAAGAAATACAGAAAGAATACAAGGGTTTAGTTTGTCAGAGTTGGGTTAACCACCTCTTTAGGACATGCCTGAAGCCAATCAGATTGTGCATGCAGGAGTGTACTTCAGGTACCCATAGAGACGTGACTGTGTGCAAGAGCAGTTCACAAGAATCTATACGCACATTTCATGTTAAACTCTCGTGCACTTTTGAAAATGAAAAATCTTCAAATTTTTTTAGACAATTTACCTGTTTCTCTGCCTGCTATAAGGCTGTTTGTGAAATATGAACAGTCTGTCTCGAGACAAAGTACTATTTTCAAGCCAAACCTTTTTCTATGGAATTTCCAGCCCAATTTCTAAATCAGTGTGGTTTCCATAGGGCTTACTAGAAATTTGTAAGGTTCACCCAATGCTAGTCATCTTGCATCTATTCACACCTTAAGCTTGAATAAAAATCCTGTGTAGAGGAAAGATTTCTCGGTTACCATGAGATGGTACAGTTTGGTATCCTGACAAAAGGAAGAAAGAACAGCAGAATACAGACTGAACTTCAGAAAAGCAGGCTTTGAATCCCTCAGGGAGCTGATGAGCAGGATCCCTTGGGAGGTTCATATGGAGGAGAAATATTGTGTCCAGTTTTGGGCCCCCCCACTATAGAAAGGATGTGGACAAATTGGAGAGAGTCCAGCAGAGGGCAACAGAAATTATTAGGAGGTTAAAGCATGACTTATGATGAGAGATTTAGGAAACTCGGCTTGTTTAGTCTGCAGAAGAGTGAGGGGGGATTTGGTATCAGCTTTTAACTATCTGAAGGGAGGGGTTCCAGGGAGGATGGAGCTAGGGTGTTCTCAATGGTGGTAGATGACAGAACAAGGAGCAGTGGTCTCAAGTTGCAGTAGGGGAGATCTAGGTTGTATATTAGGAAAACCTTTTTCCACTAGGAGGGTGGTGAAGCACTGGAATGGGTTACCTAGGGAGGTGGTGGAATCTCCATCCTCAGAGGTTTTTAAGGCCCAGCTTGACAAAGCCCTGGCTGGGATGATTGAGTGGGATTGGTCCTGCTTTGAGTAGGGGTTGAACTAGATGACCTCCAGAGGTACTTTCCAACCCTAATCTTGTATGATTCCATATTAATACAGCCATGCTTCTATCTTAATGTCAGGCTGCCCAGTCCTACAGTTGAGATTATTCTAGATTTGCATATGCAGGACTCACTTCATTTGGTAAGACCACTGAACACATGTAGGGCCTGATTCTGCAAATGTGTAAGCATGTGAGTAACTTTGTGTATTGAAGTGAGTGGAACTAAGTATGAGGGTTACTCTTGTGTTAAGGTTAGCTGGGGGTTGAGTCCTTAATTTAATTCTCAGAGAACCCAGAAAGTTTAAAAAAAAAAAAAGCCTGCTCGCTCCCCCGTCTGTTGTATGTTTGCAAAGAAATAACTTTGCTAACATTTTACTTGGGCATTGATTAATAGCTGTGAAATACTCGCCAATCCCTTTTCTTAGTCAATATTGCCCTCTGCTGAGTGAAACAATTAGAACTGTAGCTGCTGCTCTGCCAGGCATTGTAATGTGCTACTTCAATATCGTTTGAGATAAATAATCACTCACAGGAAGAGCGTGAGTGATGGCATGGCACTTATCTCAAGTGCCTCCTAGTGCTGGGTGAGGTACTGCTATCTTTTCCCCCGCTCCTGACGGCCCCTGGAGGTTGCCAATCTCAGTAGGTGGATCTTCAGCAGCTCAGCCCTCCAGCCAAGACACATAATCAATATGAAGCCTTTCTAGGATAGCAAAGAGTTCACAAAACTGACTGTCCCTGCCAAGGTCTTCAGCCCTGGCTCTGACCCCTTTAAATCCAGCCCTTCGCTCAGGGCTTACAGTGCTGCGCCAGTGGGGAAACCCAGAAACACTACTCCAAGTTCCAAACCAGAGACCTGTTGACTAATATCTGCTGGCTAGCATACAAATATATTAGACTGATGATAATGCCTGCAGTCTATATATTTTAAGCATTTAAGTATACATATATTAAATATTAATACAGCAGCTACATAGCCCCAATTGGCCTGTACCTTTTATTATAATTCTGTTCTCTTACCCTAAGTATCCCATAACACCTAGCTGAAGTAAACTTTTGCTTAAGTAGAAAGAAAAACTGTTAGTATCAGGACATATCATTGTTTCTTCATAGCAACACAAAGAGCGACATCCTCACAAGCCTATTTATCCTGGTACACCCCTTAATACCTGAAATGCATGTACCCAGATAAGGGTGAATGATGACCTGAAATGCATTGGTTCACAACAAGAGAAAGGCGTGCACCATGGTAGTGGAAACGAACAAGATAAAAAGCTAATTAATGACTCCAGTTTCAGGTGACCTTTTACTGATATACAAGGAGAATATAAAAAGATGGCTTTAGGGATGTAACTTCGGGGAGCACACCTGCACTAGGTAAACATAACATCACTGCACAAGACTGCTCCTTGGAGACTGCTATCATATAGAACATTTTTCCTGGCTGACATTGTTTATTTGGTCTCCTGTGTATATTTCATAATGAAATCACAGACTAAAGTATGGTCAAGCAATTGACTATACAAGTTAGCAACAGACCCTATCCATAGCAGACACATATATCCTCTTTTAATTAGTTGCTACTGTTTTCTCTGGGCCTCTTCCCACTTGGTCCTGTTATCTTCACCCATTCATTACCTTAGGGTTATAGTTCTCAAGTCCTCTCTCTCCCAGGTCCAGTAAATGCAGCCTATTAAGCTCCTTTGCCCAGAGAAGAGCAGCACCCTTCTTTGTCTCTCTGGTCCCAGACAGGAAGTGAGCTGCTAAGGCCCTGCAGCTCCTTTTATCTGAGCCTGCTTGGCTCTGACTGGCTGCATAGAAGCAGCTGTTCTAGGCAGGCCTGGGGGACCCACCCTCACTGCTCTTTTCCCCCAGGGTGGGGTTTAGTAGGACTGCGGGGCCTCCAGCATTGCTCACAAAGGCCTGGTGTACCCATCCCATACTTCCTCCCACAGAAAGAATTCAGGGTTGGGCTTCTTCCCCAGAGCAAGGTCTTTTCCAGAACAGAGGGAGAAGTGTGTGTTCTCATATTGGGACCCTGGGTACTGCCTTGTTGTAAAAGCAGAAGGTTGTCATGCCAAATACCACCATGTAACGTGTGGATTAGTCTCTTTCATTGCATGCATCCATTTCAAGGGAGCATGGTCCATTAGCAGTTCAGAGGAGATAATAGCACAGTGCCACTACTGCCCAGCGAATGGCCAAGCATTTCCTTTCTGTGGTGGAGAACTTGGTCTCCTGGGGCTGGAGCTTCTTATATAAGCAGATGATCTGATGCTCTGTTCCTTGAAAGCTCTGAGACAGTACAGCCCCCAGCCCTATGATGGAAGCATCTGTGTGTAAAATAAAAGGTAGCAAAAAAAGCGTCTGGGCACCAGAGAGCACAGGTTGCTGCCCCAAAGTCTTTTAAATGCCTTGACAGTTCCATGTCCATCCTACTGTTTTTGGTGCAGATGTCCTGGTAAGATCCATCAACAGTGTGGCTAATGAGGAATAAATAGACAATAGCAGCTGGCCAGGCCTAAAGAGGCCCACACTTATTTTTTTGTTGTGGGGACAGGTGTTTTTCCCAACACCTCTGTTTTATCTTGCAGGGGCTGTATTTTCCCATTCCCTATAAAAACCAAGCTATTAACTCTCCTGCATACCAAACTGACATTTCTTTGGGGTCACCGTGAGCCCAGCCTTTTCAGAGATTACAGAACCACTGTTACATGCACTAAATATGATTGCCACTCTTCACTGAAGAGCACTACATTGTCTAGATAGGTGCAAAATGCCTATGGTGAGGGAGAATCTGGGATGGTCTCAAGAGGTGATTTACTCATTCACGCATCTATACTACATATTGGACTACATTTTCATATTTCTTATCAACAATGAGTTTCATCTGCCATTTTGTTGCCTAGTCACCCAGTTTTATGAGATCCCTTTGTAACTCTTCACAGTCAGCTTTGGACTTAGCTATCCTGAGTAATTCTGTATCGTCTGCAAACTTGGCCACCTCACTGTTTATCCCTTTTTCTAGATCATTTATCAATAAGTTGAACAGCACTGGTCTCAGTATAGATGCTTGTGGAACCCTGCTATTTACCTCTCTCCAGTGTGAAAACTGACCGTTATTCCTACCTTTTGGTTCCTATCTTTTAACCAGTTTCTGATCCATGAGAAGATCTTCCTTCTTATCCCATGACTCCTTATTTTGCTTACGAGCCTTTGGTAAGGGACCTTGTCAATAGCTTTCTGAAAGTCCAAGTACAATACAGCCACTGGCTTACCCTTGTCCGCATTTGTTGACCCCCTCAAAGAATGCTAGTAGATTGGTGAGGCATGATTTCTTCCACAACATGTCATGGTCATCTAAGTCTGATAATTCTGTTCTTTCCTATAGTTTCAACCAATATTCCTGCTACTGAAGTAAGGCTAACGAGTGTGTAATGGCCAGGATTGCCTCTGGAGCCTTTTTAGAAAATTAGCATTTCATTAGCTATCCTCCAGTCATGTGGTAAAGAGGCTGATTTAAGCAATAGGTTACATACCAAAGTTAGCGTCTAAATGGCAGCTGGACCCCTTGCTGGCAGTCTCAGCAGAGACACCAACAACTGAATGGGCTACAAAAATAAAATCATTCCCACACCATACAGGTGGCCCATCCGGGAAACCGCTGAGGCACATTGGCAGGGTGCAGTGTGTGAGGAAGTTTGCATTACCTCTGCCCCTGCTGCACCATTCCTAAGTAACTAGTTAATAGTCCTTTGTAGGACAATCAGTGTCTGTGCACTTTGCAAAGAGTGAATTCACATTTCCTTGGCTGCAAGGGTTATCTGTTTTACAGAGTGAGAAACTGAGGCAAAGAGAAGCACAGATCATAGAGTCAGTCAGAAGCAAAGCCAGGATCAGACCCCATGCTCTCTTGGGTCCCACTCCAATGCTTTAACCATAACACCCATTCCCGTACTTACATGCTTTGCATCAACGCTAAATTAACACAAACCAATTCAAATCGGTTTAGACTGATAAAGGAATCGACAGCAAGTCCATTCAGGGTAACTTGTTCTCTTTGAAGTCAACCTGAGGCTTGTGTGTTCTTTACTGCCATCTAGTGTGTAAATCTCCTTTTTACTAACACTCAAGTGTCCTCGCTTTCCAGGCTTTTCTCAGTATAATTCAAGCTACTGCAGGGAAATCTATAATTTTATCAAGAATATTTCTCCTGCTTTCTGCCTTTAAATCACCCATTCATCTAGAGAAACATATGGCTCTCATCGCCCTAGTATCTGAGCACCTCAAAGCACTTTCTTCTCTACTCCCAAATGGCAGGATTGGGGGAGAGGAGGAATTGCTTGCTTGCTTTTAAATGAACGATATTGCTATTGTGGGAAAGCCTGGACTCCGACTCAGTGAGGTTAGTGGTTGCTGGTAATAACCAATCATTTGGAAGACCAGTTAACATGGGACTTCTGAACAACTGTCACTTGTCTGCCAGCTGTGCTAACGCTCTAACGTTCAGGCTCTGCGCTTAGCGAGTCGCCGGTGCTGCCTCTCCCCATCTAACCCTCGGGCGTTGTTCTTGTGGCTAGCCGTGCTACTTTGCTTGGTCTTCATGTGTTTCTAGAGACTATAGCTCTGAAACAAGGAGCAGAGGGAACTTTCCCTCCGTTGAGTTTGAAGCTGCAGCCACAAGAGCTGAATCCCCAGTGGCATAACGCAACATGATTAAATAGTTTTGAACTGAAATAAAAGGCTGCACCACACACTGCCGGAGTGCCCATCACCGTGCGCTGCCTCTGCTCTCACCCCAGCTATTATTATCCAGCTACTGTTATTTAAGAGAAACACTCAGCACCATGGCAATAGGAGAGAAGTCAAAGGCTAACTAGCAAGTCTCCCAGGCATTTGACAAACTCTCTTTCTTCTCCGCAGTAAGAGAAATAATGAGCTGGTTTCCTTTCCTTATCAGAGGGAGGGTGGTTCTGCTTTCAGAGCCAGGACACTGCATTCCTGCCAACAAATGGTCCCTTGAGCCATTATCTTCTCCTCGCATTCAGGGCTAGGATTTATATAGCCAAAGCACCATGCAAACACCACACCGCCTCCCCCTCCCTGCACAGAAGGCCTACAGAGGACACAAAACGGCACTGACTGAACCTGGACTGGAATCGGTTGTCACCAGTTTTGGCACCAGCTGTGCTACCTGCATGTGCCTATTGTTAATGCTGGGAGCTCCAGTGCACGGCTGCTCATTAGTGTTACTAGCAGCATTACTGCAGCCGCCAGGATCCCAGTCACGGCGCACAAGACACTAGGGGGCTTTCAGTAACGAATGGCCAAGGCCTCCTGCAGCACCTGGCGTTGGTTCAGCCCTGACAGCGAGAAGGGCCCCGAGCGAGCCACCATCACCACTTCCTGCAACATCATCAAGCCTTGAGACTTCCCAGCCAGGTTCTGCCCACTCCCTGCTTGGCTTGTCACACACGTCATGATGGTGCAAGACGACAGCGCTGGTGAACTTGGATGTGTGTCTGCATATGTTCCCCTGCTTGGATTCCCCATGTGCAAAAGGACAATCACTATTCGTCAGACATCGGCACATTAGAAAATGTTGGCTTTTATTGAAAACATGTTCCCAGGCTACAGCAAGACAACATTCTATTCCCCAGCTGTCGCCTGCTGGCCGACACAGCTGTACAAATGGGGGGGGGAAATGGCATGAACCATTCAGTGTGTAAAATACTTCTGGTTTACAACAAACAAAAATAGAAGCAGCACGGCTGGGATGTGCATTCCCTGACTTCAGCTGCCTTTCCCAGTCATTGATGCATCAGGACTTACAGTTCCAGCTGCCGTGCTGTGTCAGCACACGCTCCTAGGATGGGCTTGAGTGAAGAGTAAAAGTGAAAATCGCACCGAGGTTGCTCCGTGACTCACAAAAATGCTGTACGTACGAGTGACTGATGCAGCAAGACTTGGCTCTAGTCAAGGACTGATCCCAGTTCCTCAACAGGAGATTCTTGATGGCATCATTAGCCCAGCCTGGCTCCGCCCCTTCCTTTGGCACAAGGACCACGTACAGCTCCAGCCTTTGTCCCCAGCCTCACGGGGGGAGTGTGGTGAGTCTGAATGGAACCCTCCTTCATGCTATGGGACTGCGACATCTACCATGCCATTCCTACCCCCAGGTCTTGTCACTTTCACTTCAGCCTGACCCCGCTGGCCATGCTAAAGAGCATTTCCTTCTTTTCAGAGGTTAGTCCCTCTGCCTGCCTGCTGTAGCTGCACCCATTGATAAATACTTTTTGTGGGCAAGGGCCACACTCTCAGGTGGTCAAGAATCTTGAGAAAGGCAAAATGCCTTTCACAATCAATACGAGTGATTTCACTGTGAGCTGAGGGCTTACAGAAACCAGGCTGCTCTTCTGTCGGGAATGCCCTGCTGGTTAAAGGATGCAGCTCCGGGGCACTTATTTCACTCCTGGATTGCAAACATTCTCCTCCCCCCCCCCCCGAACAAAAACCCCAAGACAGTGCAATACAAGGACCAAGAGCTTCCTCAGAAGGACAGGGTTAGGTCAGAGTCCAGTATCCTGTCTGAGAGAAGTCAAGGTTCCTCACGTGTCAGAGGATGGCAACCTCCATCTACTACTGCGCCTGGCCAATTTGCAGAGGTCCTTCACTAAACAGAGTATTTAACATCTGCAATAGGCAGACATCGAAATGGGATCGGGTTCAGCAACAGTCTGAAAAGGGAGATGGACGGCAGCTTGCTGCAGAGCTAAAGCAAGTGGCAGAATCTACTGGCCAGTGCACGTGAGCACCTCAGTGCCCACACTTTGTAAGGAAAACGGATTTTAATTATCCGCTACAAAGCTATTGCTTCACCACACAACAGCCAATCCACGTGCTGATCCTTTCAGGGTCTGTCTACACTGTAATTAGACACTCGCCGCTGGCCTGGGCCAGCCGACTTGGGCTCAGATGCAGGACTGTAACTGTGGTGTAGGTGTTCAGGCTCAGGCCGCAGCCCAAGTTCTGGGACCCTCCCGCTTCGCAGGACTCTAGAGCCCAGACATCTACACTGCTATTAAACAACCCCTTAGCCCAAGCCCGAGTCAGCTGGCACAGGCCAGCCATGGGTTTTTAATTGCAGTGTGGACATATCCTCAGAGGCTAGCTACTTGGGTGTGCAAACAAGGCACGAGGAAACAGGGCATGAACTGGCAGCAGAGAGGACTGCTCAACGGGCCCTAACAGATCTCTCTCTCGCCCCCCACTCACGTAGCTCATGGTACGGTCTCTCTTCTCCTCCTTGCATCACACCTCAGGAAGATGGGGTCTTGGGAAGTTACCGGTCTATCACGGAGATCTTTCTTATTTGCTCATCTGTGTTATTGCCTTGGGATACATTTTCCTGCTCTTTAAAGATAATAAAGAGTTACAAAACCTAAAGGATAGTGTGCTCATGTCCCATCTCCTAGAGGATATGAGCAAACCTGGGACTGGCAGCTAACACTTGGCATTCAGCAATGTAATGGAGAATGGAGGAGGGAATGTAAGAGGAGGAAATAGAGTCCTATTCTGCTGGAGTAGCTCTGGCAGCCCAGCTTAGAGGTCTCCATCTTAGTGACAATAATACGGGAAGGGAGATTGATAAAAATTGCAGCTAGACATTGCATGATAAACTACAGCTAGAAAGGTAAAATTGATGAATGATAAAACAGAAAATAATGAACGATGAAAGGAAAACATCCGAATGAAAATTGAAGAATAAAGTGCGGCTAGAAAAACCGCCAGCCTGGACGATTCAGTCCTAGCCAGCTGTCGCCCTGTGTCAAACCTCCCATTCCTGAGCAAGCTTACAGAGAATCTAGCAAAAGGCCAGCTACTAGCTCCTCTAATGGACATTAACATGCTGGACCTTGCACAATCTGGATTCAGGCCAGGACATGAAATGAAACTGCTCTACTGGCACTGATGGCTGATCTCCTGTCAATGGACAGAAGGCAAACATCCATTCTCCTGCTGGGCCTCTCTACAGCATGCAAGATTGATGACCGTGAGATATGTTGTCTGCCCCGAGAAAGTTCATAGGAGTCCAGGGTAATGAGCTAAAATAGTCTGAGTCCTACCTGTAGGGACACACCCAAAAAGCAGAGATGGGCAACTCCACCTCCAGACCCCTCCCTTGTGGGTTTCCACAAGGATTAATTCCCCCTCCGGTCCCTTTCAACGCCTATGTCCAACTAGTGGTGAACTGGTCAGATGACATGGACTCAAGTGCCAGCAACATACAGATCTACCTGTCTTTCACCACATAAGTCTACATGACTGCCATAAAGATGACCCAATGCTTGGATGAAGAACAGCTGGTTGATGCTAAACCTGAGCAAAACCAGAGGTAATACTAGAAGGAAGGGAAAAACGTTTTGAAGAGTTTGCAGCCACGGTGAAGCCTCCTTTGGCTGAAGAGTCACATCCACAATTGTGTCAATTCAGTCCGTAGATTTAGAAGTACTCCTGGGTTCCTCGCTGATGATGAGCTCTCGCATCACAACAGTTGTGAGTAATGCTTTCTGCCATCTCCACTTGGCTAGGACACCTCATCGCATAAGACCAAGCCTCACTTATTCACACCTTCGTCATCTCCCAGCTGGCCTACAGCAATGTACTTGAATGTGAAGCCTTTAGCACATAAGGAAATCCACTGAGTACAGAACACTGCAGTACATGTCCCCAGCAACATAGGCTGCTATGAGCTCCTGTCCTCTGCTCTCTACACTGACTTTCCCTAGAATTTCAAATGCGGTTCAAATCCAGTCTCAGTCCCTCTCTCCAGAGCCAGGGCCCAGGGTATCTAAAAGGCCGTTTAAGCTCTGGGATGAAGTCTGGGTTGACAACTTTGCTCATCTGGCACAGTGGAGCTCTCAATAAAAGAGTAAAGCTCATCTGTGCGGGAGATGGAACTTTCCCCCAGGGCGGCCTGAGACTGTGCAATGAACTCCACTGGGGACTACGGACTAGCACAAACCTCACCACACTCTGCTCCAAGTGCAAGGTGCATTTCTTGGATCTCCATTCTGTGGCATAACTACCCAGCAACAGGTGGATTTATTTAATCTGAATAAAATTTAAAAGACCCCTGCCAAAACAAGACACTACACACGCTGCTCCCTTTAGGGAGAGGATAAGGAAACAACACGTGACAGACGTGTGGGCACACTGCTTAATGGAAGACTGGAACCTGATCAGACTAAGGGGCTGATTGCGGTATAAAAACCTATCTCAATGCTGCTTTCGTTGAATAGCTGCTGCTGTGGGAGGGGGATCAGCAGAATTCCCAAATCCTTGGTTACCCCCAAATGCCAGAGCTTACAAGCCTCTCATTGTGCAGTGACAAATGGAGTCCCAGGTTCACCCATCATGCAAGTCCCTGGATAGCTGAGATAGGAACACAAGATAGCAACCCTAGCTCTTTGCTGCACTGCATTGCCCTTCCCTCCCCTAGCAAAGGCACCGGGATGAGCGTGCTATTCAAAGCCATCAGTGAGCTCTTCATAAATCCTATTTCTCCAGACAGGAGTGTTCGAACCTGCTGCATGAGCTGACGGGCTCCTTTCAACTTCACCCAAGTCGATGGCAATGGAACAGAAGCAGCTACTGACCATGTAGCAGCCGTGATTTTAATAAGCTGGTTGAATGAGCTCAGCCCACACACATGCTCTGCAGACACACAAAGTTTAGGCCATGGAGCCAGTCCTCCTCCTCCTGCAAGTCCGGCCACTGCCTGCAGAGCCCCCTAAACAGTCTGCAAGTGCTGTGAAGCAGGAGTCGGTATCTCGGCACACCTCGCTGGATGACACCACGCAACACAGCAGCTGTGGCTGAGGTGACTGTGGCCCTGTCTGTCAGCAAGCCTCCAGCGCTGTCATGGCATTTCAAGATGTGTGGCCAACACGGCCAATGGGCACCTCCATGGGCTGCAGGGGTCCTGATTACAGTGTTCGCAGGGGGTGTGGGACTGGACAAAAGCTGGGGGCTGTCCTGAGCCAAACAAAACACGCAAGAGCAGCTTTTATGACTGACACACAGGCCAGGAGCTCCAGCGGTGGAGAGCTGGAGCGCTATAGGCAGAGCAAACCCACAACCCACTGGGACCTCATTCCCAGGGGTGTGGGTTAACGTCACTGAAGGATTTGTTTGGTAAACAAACACAGATTTGTACCCTAAAAGTGGAGCTGTCGTTTGTGGAAAAGAGACAGCGAATCAGACCCCACCCTCCTGCCCCGGCAATTATCCCTGGCCTAACGCAGCATTTCCTGGCACTTGGCTGCACTGCTGCCAGTCCTCACGCCCTCTTTGCTAGCTGTGCTCCTCTCCCCCGTGAGATCAGCTGGGGCGGGACGGCGAAGGCAGGACACTGCTCCCCGCGCAGCACACAGGCGACGTGGCACTTGATTTTAGCAGCATGTTCAAAACAAATCAACTCAAATGCATGTCTCAAGCCAAACAGCGGACACCTGAAGAACAGACAGGCCTGGGAAGAGGTTATCGTGAGGAACAGTCAGCCTCCTTGCTGGAGGCACTTCTCACCCCCAGCAGCCTGCTCACAATTGCTGGTCGCCCGCTTTTCTGGACCGACTAAGCGAGGACATTATGGGCGCCCTGACTCGCCAGTTAAACGAGCACCTTGGTCTCCCACCTTCTGTTCCATATCATCCAAAAGCGCTTTACACACACAAGCTGTGCACGGAGACAGTTTTATTCAGCCCTAGCGCAAAGGGAACGAGGGGCTGATCTAGAGTCTGCACGAGTCTCCATTGACTGCAGGGGGCTTTAAATCAGGTTCCTAAAGCGCTCGGTTCGTAGCTGTGTGACAGCTGCCTCTAGGATGCTAAGGAGGCAGGACTCAATATGCAGCAGCCCAGCCCAGATTTTGAATATTCATGAGCTCAGCATTGCACTTATGCCTCCTAACCTGAGGGCAGCCCCCACGTGCAGCTTCGCTCCCTACATCCCCACTGTCCAGCAGGGTTTCCGCTCAGTGCCGCAGAGGACTGGCCGTTTCATGTCAATATTGACGAGAGAGCCTACAGGGTAACACTGACACCTCCTCCGCCTGCCCTCGCCGAGTGTGCCCTGGCTCCTGACCGTGGCAGGGCTACAGCGTAACACAAGCCACCCCCGGGGCCAGCCACGGGCACGCCTCTCGACCGGTCCTTGGGGTGCTCTAATACAGCCACAAACGGGGGCATTCAGGAGCCCCGGGTGGCCTGCACGGTCTGCCTGGCACCCCGCAGGACAGCTGTCACTCCGAGGTCACACTCCGCAGTGCTGGTTACTGGCCCCAGTCTCCACGGCCTTTAAAGTGCAGGTGCCTTTCAGAGCCCTCCTGATTCTTGGTGCCAACCCAACCAGACCTCCCGATCGCCTCCAGGAGCCCTAACGCTGCCCTGTTCACCCCACCACTGCCTACACCTACCCAGTACAGTCTGGCCTTGGTTCAGAGCTTTGCATCTGCTTGCAGATGGGAGGGCCTCTCCCCCCCCACCGCAGAGTGCGTTCTGACAGGGCACGTACTCCACACAGCGCTGGGCGAGGCCTTGGTGTTCGCGGGCCATCTCATCCCTTTATTGCCACCTCTCTTCTGCACCTAAGGGACCGGGGCATGTTTTGGAAGGGAAATGGGGCGATTAAGCATTATCTGTGCTATGCACATTAGCATCATGGGGGGGGCGGGGGGGTGAGGAGCTGGGCAAGAATCCCCAGGACTAAGTCTGCTACTGCCACCTAGATAGAGCCTGACTTCAGCTAGTATTGGCCCAGGAGCTCTCTACATCCTGTCTGGCATCTCCCTGGATCTGCAACCTTTACATTGAAAGTGGTCACAACAGCTGCTGTGACTGAGTTACTGCCTGAGTTAACACTGGCACCAAATCACAGATCGTTTTGGGACCCGGCTAGGCCAAGGTCCAGTGCGGAAAGGTAACGTGGAGGAGCAAGAGGAAATCCGTCCTGATGAGAACTATCTGCGCAGGGATGTGTGTTTGGGAGAAGAACACGCCCCAGCTGTGTCCCATCCTGAGCTACGCAGGGAGGGTCACCCTCTGCCGCTGGGGCTTCTTGCTTAAATGAGGTCCACGGTTGTCCTTTAAAAAGAAAGCAAAGAGCAGAATTAGGGATAAAAACGGTGGTCTTGAGTCCTCAGAGTGGGCCCAGCAGCATCACACCAGAAAGGCCTGGTCACCTGTAGTCTGTTGTGCCACCATCCGACAGATGCGCCCATGTCCCAATGCTGGTGTCATATGTGCTAAGGTCTCCTGCTACAATGGTGACGCAGCTCTGGGCACCGTGCATCTGGGCCAAACCCAAGGCCCCTGGAAGAACATGTGGCTCCACTAGTACCAGGCCCTCTCCAAGCAAAAAGGGGAGTCCTGCCGGCACCGGCTCAAGTTACACTGGCCGTCTGTCCCTGCTGCAGCAGGAATCTCTGCTGGTAGAAAACAACAGTATTTGGTCCTCATTTTGCTGATCAAGAGGGCAGCAGATTGTGTGCTGCTATGAACTGTCCAATGCTCAACGGAGGCAATTCCTGGCACATGGAGTTGCGAACTGTTCTTACTTGTTCAGAATCCAGCTGGTGATGTCGCTTCAGCCTCCATCCAACAGTGCTGAACCCAAGCCCCCGATAAAAAGTCATTGTTTGGGAGTGGGTTTTGTACGACCAGGGTGCTGTCATTTGGAAGAAGCGACTTACATAGATGGCACGTTGTGGTACAGTCCGATCCCACAGCATGATGGGCCAAAAAAAGGGAGGATGGCAGGTTTCTCCATTGTAAAGCGGTGTTTCGAGACAGACGTTACCCCCAATAAAAGCGTGAGCAATCCTTGATTCAGACTCTCTAAATATTGCAGCAGTGCTCACCAACAGCACGCCCTGGGGTCTGTACACAAAGTGCTATTTTCTTGTCAAGGTCCAGCCTGAGCCACAGCTCTGGGGCAACGGTCACCTGCAAACAGACACAGAGGGAGATGAAGGCAAGCTATCCCACACAGGGCCCTGCCTTCACCCCCAGGCCCTCCCAAGGAACTGATTCCTGGCTTTTGGGGGAGGGGGCAGATCCGTATTTTAAAAGACCTATCACATCCTTTAGGGGCAATGCACAGGCACCGTCTCCTCACACTGCAGCACTTCCCTGTCCAATGCCCCATCACTAGCTCTATGCTGCCATGACGCTGCTCTGGAGCACGTGGGAACTATGGGTCCAGTCTTGCTCCCACTGGCGTCTCTGCAGGAAGATCAGACCGTAAAGAAGTCCCGACGGGTCTGCTGGAGCAATCCGCAGGGACGTGTTGTGTGTAACTGCACTGGAAATGTTCTCCCCCAGACGTGCAGATGCTGAGCCAGTCCCGCTGTGCTGGGGGATAAGGGAGGATGGGCATGCCAAAGCACTGCTAGATCCAGCCAGAATCATGGACATTACAGGGGGGGAAGACCCACCTCGTTCTTACCATCCAGCATCTACTGCCAGTGCAAGAATGACCACTCTCCAGCGTGCCATCTCCAGTGCTTGGTTTCAAGCTACCAGGGTCAGCAGCAGCAGCAATGCTGGATTTTGGTGAGAAGGTTGCTCGTGTCAGTTTCCCTGCTGATGTGAGGAACAGGACCCAGCCCAGAGGTGGGTGCTAGCCTCAGGCCAAACTCTCACTGGCTTCCTTGGTTATGAAGCAGCAGCAGCAGCCGCCACCTCCTTAGGACTGTCCCAATGCCAAACAATAACCGTGCATTGAGCTGTAACAATGGCAGAGACAGCAATGGGACCTTCCCCTGGTCCCTTTAAGTACAACTCATTCTGCTGACTTAAAGTGCAGCAAGACGTCTGACAAACTCCATGAGCATGTCCCACCTTTCAGGGAACAAGTGATTTACAGCAGAGGATCCCAAGTACTTTACACAGATTGCGCTGGGGAAATGCCACCAGCTTAAGTTGGAAGGCAGCTGCCACACTGATGATGCCCCGAAGAGAGGGAGATTGTGGACAAGGGGTTATAGAAGGTACAGACAAGACATGGGATAAATTGCATCTCTTCTACAATGCATAGCAGGCTCACATCCTATAAGCAGGGCCCCTGATTTTATCCTCCAGGGATACCCAAAGAACAGAATCTGTAGAAAAATGGCCCCGTGCTCCACTGTTTGTCACCCCAGGGTCCCAGCGTGGAGAACTCCCCTACCTCCTGTGCCCACGTGAGAGGTAGTCCCGATTCAGAGAGCAGAGCTGCTGCTCCAGACGGAAGATACGGAACGCCAGGTATGACGAGGACACAACCAGGAAGCAGATCCTGGAGCAAAGATAAGACAGGAGCTGCAGGTTAGCTCTGAGACTAAAGCTTGTTCTGCAGCATGAGCTGTGTTCTCCTGGCTAGGGGCCTTGGCCCAAGAAAGGCAGAAGGGGCTAAATCCAAGGGGGTCTCTCTCAACTGGACACGTTGCTTTATTTCAGTTGTGTTTTTTATAGCGCCTCATTCCTTGTGACAACACGAGAGACATGGCTCCTCTCTACAATGGGCCCTTGGGGCCGCCAGGCGCAGCACATTACCAACCAGAGCTAGGAGGCTAAACTCAGGGGCTACGTTCAGAATATGCAGTCAACGGGCAAAAAGTCAGTACGTAGGGCTAGACAGGTGAGAGCGATTCCAGAGCGTACAAGGGAACGATTCTCAGTAGTACCAAGATATCTGGCTGTGGAAAGAGGCCTTAAAGTGGTCACAAGATAATGTCTACCAACGTGACAGCCCATTTTACAGTGCCAAAGTGGTTTAAAGGAGTCTTGGTGTAAGTGAGAATCAGGCCCATGTATCAGCAGCTACATAACATCGCCCAGCCGCTAAGCTCCAGAGTACAGCCAGTGAAGTGATGGCGTTGTGCTTTAAATGACGTTAGTGCAGGTGAAAAGGGGCTGGATGGGGCGCCTCAAAGAACAGAAGTTGTCTATAGCCACGGGCTAGGCAGCAGCAGTGCACGCTGTGTCCCCGACTCCCTGGCTGTGTCTCATCCCTGCAACACGAGGCTGGAGAAGACCGGACAAATGGGAAGCAAGCGAGCACAGAGCAAGCCCTGTGAAGTGCACACGTGGTTAACTGTCCAGCACTCCTGTGAGGGCATCATCCAGCGGAGAAAGCGTTAGGGTCCCGTCTGTGCTCCACGGCCTGGTGCACAGGACGTGAGCACGAGAGCTCCGTACAGATGCTCAGCACGCTCGAGCGAAGCACCGGTAAGCACAAACACCCTCAAAACCCCAAGCCGTTCCGTGGCAGAGCATGGCTAAAGCAAGCTGAGCAGCCCAGGTGTGAGATCAGCATTTTTTGTAGCCTCTCCCCTCCCAGGGATCTAAGTCATTTTTAAAACGCAGCCACATTGCCGTTCCATCTCAGTGTGATGAGATGATAAATCCTGAAACAGGCAATGCTAGGCCAATTGCGAGGGTGCCCACAGCAGAGCTTTCAATAGCTCCACCAAGCTCCACAGCCTCAATCTTCTACTGAATTTCTCTGACCTAGTGATTTCTTCTCTCCCCCCTTTACTCATCTACTCTTTGCGACCTGCGGAGCTGGCTAACACTGCGATAACCCACTTCCAGCCCACACTGATTCTAGCCTCGCTCTCCAGCGCAATACGCTGGAGCTTTGCTGGGGTGGCACAGCTCGGCTGGCAAAGGTGGCAGCTTTGAGAATTCCTGCAAGGATCTGCATCCGAACCTGACTTGAGGAGAGCTGGCTCCAAAACATTTCAATGGGGAATGAACAGCAATGAACAGGGAGCAGGGTCCTGGGCTGTGCAGAATAGAACCCCGGCCATCCTTTTTTACTGGGGTAGGAAGGAATGATAGGACAAGCAGCTTGCTCTCTGGTATTCTCTTCCCCACCACTGCCAACGTGCTCTGTTGTCGAGGAAGTTGTTCGGCATCGTGCCTTCTATGCTGGTGGTGCCAGCTGTGACGTGGATCTCCATCTAGGAACGGGACAGAGCCTGCATCGTTTCACACAGGCCACTGAAGAAGTGCCAGATGGTAACGACTTTCAGTTGCTACTGACTTGGGGGCTGGCCCAGGGAGTCCTAAGGAAAAGGCGCTGCAGCCTAGTCCACTAAGCACTTAGCGCCCACGTGTATGCCTGACTGCATGCTTACAGTACGATGAAGATTTTCAGGAGCTGATAATCAGACGGCCTCAGCTCTGCTACGTAGTTTGGTTCCTCCTCCAATTCCTCTTCTGTGTTTATTGCACTTTCTGAAACAAATGCAAAGAGAACCAAATGCAACTGAGAGACTGACAGTTACTCTAGTTTAAGGGCCCTATTCAGTTCTCGGAATCAGAGGCCCCCATTGCAGCTTAGAACAGCCAGTGAACCAGTTCCAAGGAAGCCCTGATATACCTCCCCATGATCGCTCACTGCAATGCTGTTCCTAGGGAATCCACCTCTAATCCCCCATCCTTCCCGTGAGTTTCTCTGCTTCAGCCCCATTATAGAGGAACCTGTTTGATAAGTAACCATGTCACCAGAGGGTCTCCTAACAGATTTTACTATCTCCTTCAAGAGGAAACCGATGCTTACAAAATAATGCCTTTAATCCCTGGCAAGAAGGTACCTTCCCAAAGGACAAGTCCTACTAAGACTCATGGCAGGCGAGGGCATGACGCCATGCACATCATCATCGAGAGAAGCAGCCCTCTCAGTTCCCCAGACTGGAAAGCAAGGGCACCCGGGCACGATCTGCAGATTCCCTGACCCACCATGTGCAGATGGCCAGTCCCAGGTTTCAGGACAGGTTGGCCAAACCCAACTCAAGTGAGAACATAGCATCTACTGCAAGATCTCCAACAGGGCAAGCCAACCAGAGTGAAGCTCTGAGATGTGCTAATTATGCCCCAGGCTCAGCGTCTCTTCTCTGAGCTGGAGCTGGGGAAGCTGCAAAGAAACCCGCTGGCAGCATTGTGCGCTCTCTCTGCACCAGGCACGGAATGGTCAAAAGTTGTATTCAAACAGAAATCTCTTCTCCCAGGGAGGGCGGCTCTGCTGGACGGTCCCCTGCAGCTGTGGTCTTGACTAGGCCTCCTAATCTAGGAGAGGTCATGGTGTCCTCTCCCTGCGAGCTGCCCAGGGCATAAAGCGGCAGAGCAGTGCACAGCAGCTCCACATACATCTTCATGGTTAGTGAATGAGAGTTACGTTCCCTACAGTCCACAGAACAGGTCTGAACTGCACACTGCCTTTGCATACACTATCCCCAGAAAAGGTACCCAGAGCTCCAGTGGCAATATTCCTCCATCACTTGGCCAGGATTCCCAAAGAGAAATTTCTTCACACAAGAGGCAGCAGATACGACTTCCTTCTCCCCTCGAGGCCAGTGCTTCCATCTCCTGGACCCTGTTTTAGCACCCTCCATCCACAGATGGACACCAGCACTACACAGTGAATGTATTCTCAGTTATGCAGCATCTGGCAGAGGCCTGGACAAGCTAGGAATGCAGAGCTCTGATCCCAGCGCTGACCTGTATTTGTTCTGTGTCCCTACCCAAATCACATAGCTCTTGGGCCTCCGCTTCCCCCTCTAAAATGTTTTAAGTGCAATAAGCAAAACAAACAGTCAAAAGGAAGCCAGTGGCCAGAAAAACGTCCCCAAAGGCAAATCACAGCGTGGAATGAATACACTGTTGGAGCAGCAGCCGGCTAGCTATTAGTTCTAAACCCCCACCCCTCCTCGTCCCCACCACGCCTCACCTGAGACCAGGGGCTCCTCCGAATTAAAAGAGCTCTCCTTGGTGCTGAGGCTGCTGATGGATGCTCGGTGGATGCATGGGTAGTCTGCAGCCGGAAGAGATAGGGAGAGAGATGCTGGAGAAACTTTCCTCCACTTCACTTCTGGGACGATCACCTCCTGCAGAAGGCACTGAACGTTAACAGCACACACTGGCACCCCGCAGCCAGCAGACAGAGAAGAGCATGGGCCTCCAGCACAGTCCAGCTAGGACTCTGAAGTGATTTCTAAGAGAGGGTCTACGCCCAGGATTCTCACATACCTGGGCTCTTGTCTCCAGCCTGGGCAGACACACAAGACCACCCAGCTCTAGGTCCTGTCTGTGCTGCCACTACCAGCCACACCATCTCACTGCCTGAATTAGGAGCACGGTACAAATTCTTATCAAACGTTGGAGCTGGAATCATTCCCCGACACAAGAGCAACTCGTTCACGGGAGCCTTTGGATGGGGGGCCAGGAGGATGGTAGGGTCTGAAAGCACGTTCCTGATGGAAACCCTGGCTGAGATGTTCAGAGCAATCTCAGGGTTTAGACAGAGCTGCCTTAATCTTAGTTGAAGGAAAGGACCATTCTGATCAGTTACTCTGACCTTCTGCATGACAGGCCAGAGGACCTGACCCAGGAATTCCTGCCTCACTCTCTACATCACGGCCATAGGGCTAGGGGCACCAAGGTCTCAGCCGTGTGCCATCACACCCCCAGAGTGCAGCACCTGGTGCCTCAGCGTTGACTGCTCAGCAGGTCTGACTAGACTTGGCACCCGCACGTCGCCTGTGGGGAGCTACGGCCAGCAGCAAATGCAGGGACCAGACAGGTTTCTTCAAACCGAGCATGGTTTAATCGTACCAGCAGCATGCAGCCATGCATGAGAGAAAGAGGATTATCAGACAACGAACAGTCTCAAGGAGAGCTCTGTGTAGGCTCGAAAGCTGGTCTCTTTCACCAACAGAAGTTGCTCCAGTAAAAGATATTGCCTCCCCGACCTTGTCTTGCTAATATCCTGGGACTAACACGGCTACACCGCCACTGCAAACATACCCAATGACCACTCCAACATCCCACCGTAGCTATACAGTGACTGAGGCAAAAGCCAGGTGACATGCAACAGTCCTAAATTCTCGCAGTTCAGCCCAACCTCCCCCACACTCTAGAGCAGTGTTTCCCAACCAGTGTGCCACGGCACGCTGCTGTGCCGTCAGGCCTGAGCAGGTGTGCCACCGAATTTCTTGAAAAACTACTCGAGTTCTGAGTTGGCTCATGAATATCCATGAGTTCATTTGGAGACTATATGGTGGTGTGCCTCAAAATAGTTAAATGGTATCAAGGTGTGCCATGGCAGAGAAAAGTTGGGGAACTACTGCTCTAGAGCAACCACAAGTTGAACTGGGTTTATCGTTTACAAACGCATCCAATCTCGAGTTAAAAGATTCCAAGTGATGGGGAATCTGCCACATCCCTGGTAAAACTATCCAACAATTCATTCCCTGCAGCATCAAAAATCTCACCTAGAGCCTCCACCAAGCAAACAAAAAGGGAATGTAAAAATCTTTCAGCACATACAATTTGCGGCACTGCTACCACCTCCTCCTATGTGATTTCAAACCTAGCTACACTCAGGCAGAGGCAATTATTTTATAAATATTTTGACAGAAAAATTATATATTGCACAACTTATTTCTGGAGCTTACTCTAAATCTGTTCTCAGCCAACCTATGCTAGAGCCAGAAGATTTCTTGCTGGGGTTTAAACACTTTGCCACCTTCGATGTCACACCAGCCTGGCACTAACAAGGAACAAGCAAGCAAATCAGCACCTCCCACCCCCTTTCACAACTGCAAACCCTACGCTGTGCATCTTGCCTGCCAGTTACATGCAGTGAGCGTGGTCATTTGAACCCCTCCTTGGCGGATGCACAGCTTATCTTGGAACCTATGGAGCTCAGATACCGATGTCAGGCTGAGTATAAAGCGTTGAATGATGAGCAAGGACGGGAAGTACCACAGCGGGTCAGTGCTCAGACTAACGTGCAGTGTGTTTCTTTGGCAAAGCGGCTGCGTTGCCGATCTGTATTTTTTCGGCTTGGTTGGCTTGCATTAATTCTACAGCTGCGTGTCTATCAATGTATTTTGCCCCAAGTATATTTCTGCTATTGGGAGGCTTTGGAGAGGAGCCGACTGAAAAAACTTGCAAGTTCTCATGCTCAATAGACAAGTTAAAAATATTGCTTCCTTCAGTTTGGAAGTGGAGATTTAAGGAGAGATTCAAATCTCACACTGCAGGAAATCAAAAGCACCATGCTGGAGTGAGGAAGCATGCGTGGGTTTTTTGGCAAGGCATTTTCACATCCCCACAGCCAATCTTATCCCCTTCCAAATCTCCCCGTTGCTTTCCCGTCCCTGCCTGATTTCAAATAACCAAGAAAGGCCCCTTGCAGTGGGCTGATGAGTTTCTTGTTGAGTCTATTGTTTCTGTAGGGTCCTTTAGCTGGGACAGGCTTCACCCTTCTGTTCCAATGGGGAATGCATCACTGTCACAACTCTTCCACCCTCAGCTTCTTCAGCTACGGTCTCAGTTTCCGGAGGCAGCCAAACTAAGATTCTGCTCCCCCCAGACACCTCCTCAGATAGTCCTTAAACCTGAAAAGCTATGTGCACTTCAAAAGCTGGACAACACACAGCATGCAGCTTACATGAGCAACAGGGCGTGATGCTCTAGTCAACTGCTGCTGCAGAATCTCCTATGTGAGCAAACATTGTTTTTCTAGGGTCCACCAAAACAAGCCAGCTTCAATTTTTAAAATCTCAGCAACTGAATGGATAGGGATTCTCTGCTCAAGAAACCCCACAGTTAGCATTCCCCACCTGGAGACGGTGACGCACTCCGCACGTGGGGCCTAAGCTCAATGACTCTGCATCTGCCTCCGCCTCTCTAGGGAGACCCCCCGGATCAAAGTGAACATGGGGCACAATAGGGACTAGACGGCACCAGCCTCCCAGCAGATCTCCACTGTGTTTCCCTGAGGGATTCTTGAACCTTCAATAAATCCCATTGGACCCTCTCCCAGCACCCCCGGCGTGGCTCGTTCATAACTATCTCCACACCAGACGATTGTCTGGAGCAGGACACGCCATCACTCTTTAATGACCAATGCCTAAAGCGGACCCAACATGGCCACAGCTGGGGACGCGCTGACAGCAGCGTAGCGTTCCCAGCCCTGCTGGCACCAAAAGGTTTCATGATGTGGCAGACAAAGCACGGCTGGCCAGGGTATAATCTTGCCCAGGTGCTGAGTGGGAAGCAGGGGCAAGGCCAGCATTTCCACCTGTCAGAAGGGCCGACGGGCCACCTGATCTGGGCAGACCCAAGAACAAGCAGCAAGCCTGGCATTGCAGCCGCGTCCGAGCCCAGCTCCTGGCACCCTGCCCTACCCCAAACTCAGCTCTCCATGGGACCCACTCAGCAACAGCCCCCTCCCTCAGCCCCCCAGAGGCAGAGGAGGCAGGACTCTCAGGGGCTCCATGCAGCAGAGCAAACCCGTGCAGGCTTGGACAGAGGCTCGGGTTGGCCACCAACTCTCACGATCCCTTGGCCAGCAAGCTCGGCCGGGGCGATGGCGTGAGATGCTCCAGCCCTCTTGGGAATTTCAGCTCTGCCTGTGTGTGGCGCCTGGGAGCGGCTACTCCATGTCACAGCAAGGCAGAGGCCACTTCATTCCCAGTGAGGGGCGGCTGCATGAACTGCCCGGCTCCCGCCCAGCACACACCAGACAGTCTCCCCCAAGCCAGGGCTGCACCTAGCTCCACAGTGGTTCAGCACACGGATGGCTGGAGCTTGCTTCTTGCCTCTCCCAGCCCCTGCATGGGGCTTCACCAAATAGGGGTGGGGAACAGAATCCCCCGGGGCCAACCTGGCCTTTGTACCCAAGAGCTGCCATCTGGAAACAACTCAAGTGCCGCTCCCTCGTTTTCCGGCCTTCTTGGCTCCCCCTTGGGTGTCAAGACCAGAAAGATCAGGGCTCACGCTGGCTGTGTAGGTGAAGTCAGCCCAGGCTGGGCTTTTCCAAATGCCTCTCCCACGAACTATATCGTGAGAGGCAAGAGGGACGCTCAGAGCCCTGCCAACAGCTCCTGATACAAGGGGAGGTCTGCTGCATTCCCCTTGGAGTAGCACCTACGCAACCAAGTTAGAGCTACAGACTCATCTGCAGGGAGAGCGACTCATGGCATAGCTCATCCTTTCCTGCCCCTCCTCTGTACGTGGCCAGGAGTTCAATGGTCCGTTTCCAATACCCAACTAGTCGGTGTTCTAGGGGGATGAATCAAGTCACTGTCTTTAAATGAGGGATCTTCTCTGGAGACTCCTCTTCTCCCCCCACCCATTCGTCATCCTCCAACACCAGGCGTCTCTGTCAAGAAGGTTGGATGGGCTCCCTGCAGAGTCCAGCAATGCTCCCGTTCGGGTTCGTCTCCCCTTAACTTACAGCAGCACAGCTGTATTGGCATTGTGGCATTGTGTCGCTGTGGCATTATGTCAATGGGAGAGAGCTCTCCCACCGACCTAAGAAAAGCACCTAAATGAGGGGCGGTAGCTATGTTGGCAGAGAACGTCTCCCGCGGACAGCACTGTCCACACAAGCGCTTATGCTGGCAAAACCTATTGTGCTCAAGGGGGTGTTTTTTTCACACCCGAGTGACAAAAGTTTTGCCAGCGTAAGTGGCCTTAGACCTTCCTTCCCAACCCATGGCTGTCCTGTTAGGCCAGGGAGCAAAACCCTAGCTCTAAGAACCTAAATGGGATGTGTCTCAGCATTAAATACTCACATGCGAGCACTGTATGACTCCCAGAGCCCATGTCCACGCTGGCGTAAGGAGAAAGCTGTCAGCAGCACTAGCCCCCATGGCCAGCTGTCAATACAGACCCTGTCCCTAAAGTGGAAAGTGGGCTCAGGTACATGTAGCCAGCCTCTTCAAGCTGGCTCCTTGTGCCCCAGCCTTCCTGGACATGCTGCTCTACTTAAAACCCCAGGCTTGAAAACAAGACGGGATTTGTGTCAGGGGACTTCCAGCCATTGCCTCTTCCTGCCCAGAAGCAAAGCATCTCTGTGGTAAAAAAGGTGCATTGAAAATAGGAAATGTGCAATTGCTCTTCCAGCTCCTTGTTGGAGCCGTGTAGCTCCACTCACGGTTACAACGACCTTTTCACCTGCAGCAATTCCTACTCTATTCCCCATCATCTCACCTTATTAATGGGGAGTGGGAACGCTGTTTATAGGGCAGAGCAGCTTTCCGTGGTGTGAGGGCTGGCCTGGCTCCTGGCCGTTGTGAGCACTTTATGGCACGTTTGCCAAGTGACAGTTGGCTGTTTGCCTAAGTAGAAAACAAACCGACAAGAGCTGCCAGAGGAATATTAATCACGGACAGCGCCTCTGCAGCATGGCATGAGGCCACATGACCAGCCATATAACTTACAGTGACGCAAGCAGAAATGGCAACAGCTCAGGGCAATGTTTGCTCACCTGGAGAGAGATACTGGCTAGGTTATCTCAATGAGCTGCCCCCATGAGATCGAGGCGAGAGAACCTATCCCAAAGCTGGATCAGCTTCCCAAACGGATTTTGAGCCATTGCTAAGCATGCCGGCACGCCCGACACTGTCACGGCTGGCGGCTTGAGCCACGAGTGTGCACATCCCTTGCAGGGTGTGGGGCAGGCATAGAAAGGAAGCATACGAGGATCCTGCTCTGAGTGGATGAAACAGACACAGCTGAGCCAGCATGGGCCCACAATTCACAGCAGCCAAGGCTCTGGCTTTTCTCACTTAAGGGCACAGAGCCCTCATTCTGGAAGGAAGCTTTTTTTTTTTTTTTTTTAAAGCCACCAGGAGAGAAGAGTCATCCCATTATTACAACAGGATCCCATTAAGGTCTGGGCCCCAGGGGCTAGAACACTCTGCCGGTCCATATACAGACATTTCCTCTCCCAGTCACTAGAGACACTTTGTGGCAGGATGGGAAGCTGAAGGGCTTTGGAATGCATCAGTCTGGCCTTGACAGATGGGATACTTTCCCTTTAGCAGTCGGCACAGACTGTCCGACCACTACCTGTCATAGGGCAGCTGTTCTTCCACGGCTCACCCAGAGATGGGTCTCCATTTTGCAAGAGGCTGTGAGCGCTTTACTCCAGAAGCTGATGTTGTTTCTAAAAGAAACACAGCCTCATGTTACAGCAGCTGCAAAAAAACACAATTTCTGAGTGACTGGCATATAGCACCGCTCCCTGCACAACAAAGAGGAGCAGAAACACAGCTCTCCGGGGCACATAGCTGCAGCTCCGGTGCGGTCCCAGGTTCATAATCACGTAGGCTGTTGCAAGAAGTGCAGTGATAAAAAAATCCAACATTTAAAAGCTGTTGTACCAGCCCCATTTAAACCCCCCCGCCAGAGACTCGCTTCTTCTGCAGTGCCTTGTGCACAGAAAACATTGCTAGCTAGCATGTCAGCCTCTCTCTGCTTAAAACAAAAACCCATATAACCACCAGGTGGGGCGCATGTCTTACCCGAGTACCTTGTGATTGAACTGCTGCCACTCAACTCTCCTAGCCCCAGTCCTTCCGCAGTTAATCAACCTCCCGAGCATGTAAAATGGATTGTAAGTCCTTTGGTCATCCTAGGACTTCTGGGAAGCATCTAGAACTCTATTGGGTGCCGTAAACACCGCCATTCTTCCTCTTCTGGAACGTTCCTTACCATGTCCCAGGAGGTGTTAGTACTGAATTCTTGATACATTTCAGTGAAAACGGGTCCTGACCAGACTGACTTTTAAAAACTCAGTAAACATCTTTGATACTGTTTCCTACACAAGACACTTGCTGTTCAACTAATACCAACTGGGATGTTCCACCAGTGCTTTTAAGGTCTCAAGGCACGCAGCTGCCATAGAAATTTCACTCTGGGGACAGCCTATTACTTGCCCTAAAGGTAGAGCAGGTCATATATTTTCAGCACTTCCCCTCCACCCCCATCAGAAAATACCGATTAGTAGAAAGGGAAATTTCCCAGAAATATCTTGGTTTCAGCTAAGCTTTCATTGGAAGGTTCTCTCAGGTCTAGGTGAGACAGACCCACCCTTAGAATAGCCAGTAGCATGGTGGTTTGGGCACGCAACTGGGATGTAGCAAAGACAGCAACTGGGATGTAGCAAAGACAGCTTCAAGTCCCTCCTTTGACATTCCCGGTGAGGGCATTTGCCACTGGGCTATTGAGTATTATGGAATGGCTCTCTCACGCGCGTGCTCATTTGTTCCATGAAAAATTTTAAAAGGTCTGGATTTTTGTTCCAATGCAGAATGAAATCAAATTTTGAAGCCACAACATTTTTTCACAAAATGGAACTCATTTTCCAGACAGCCCTACCCAACATATCTGCCAACATCTTTTCCAGATACGTTGTGCTTTCTGGTGTGCTGGGATATCATATAGCATTATTTCCCCTGCAAATACAAGTGATAAATGAACGAACAATAGAAGTTGAGCTTGGGGTCTGATCAGGTGGTGGATTTGTTGAACAGAATGTTTAAGAGGAGAATTAATTTTAATCTATTGCGATTTTTGATCATTTAATCATGTTCCCAGCAGGGGTGTTTACGACGCAGGTGGCTCTATTGGATTTAAGATCCAGCTGTAACCAGAAATGAAGATGCTGTTTGAACATCCAGCAGATTTCATTTCTGTCAACCTGGAATAGACACTTGATGCCTGAACTGAAGGCTCTACTCAAGGTTTCCCAAATGATCCCCTTTGATGCACCCCTGCCCCGCCCCATTAATATCCATTTCTGTCAAGTGACACTGGACTGTGTCAAAAGATCCTGCTGGACATCCTAAAAAAATGGAGCATAACCGTGACCTTCCCGAACAGCCAAGGTTACATTTCATTTTGGCAGAGGATCTGGGGTTCCCCACACCCCAGTGCTGCTTTGGGCAGATCCAAAGCACATGGGGATTTTACTAACTCGTTAACACTTCAAATGAAAGTTTCACAGCCTGCAGCACTGTTGCTCATACATTCAGTGCAGAGGCATTTTACCAGTGGCTTTTGGACATTACTGACTCCTCCTTTGCAAATATGGCTCTTACCAGGGATACAGAATCAGGCTCCTCTGTAAATTCTTTCAAACTCAAACTCTTCTTACTTGAAACCTGAAAAAGAGGGAGGACTGGACATTACTGACCCACCACCAGAAAGTTACTTGAGGCACTGAATAATCGGAGCGTCCTGACTTGTACACTCTGCTGTCCCTCTCCCCGCCAACAGAAAGCGATGAACTCTGGGTCCCAAAGCTGCCAGCAAGCCCAATAAGAACCTCGGCTACACAAAATTTTGCCACGTGCAAACCCTTAGGGATGCTGACTTCTGGAGAAGGGTTATTACAACAGAGACAGAGCGCTCAGGTTAGACTGGCCTGGAGAAGAGATGAATTACGAGTCAACAGCATGCAAGTGTTTTCAGTTCCGAGACTGAACAAAATCAACGTAACGTAGAGACTATAAAGTGCCAACAGTCTTGGCTTGTTAGGAGCTCAAAGAATCCCAGCTCTCCAGATCCTTGAACAGGCTTTGGGTAAGTCATTTCGCCTCTCTGTGCCTCAGTTTCTCTTCTCTGTAAGACAGAGGAAACCCTGACCGGGGGAAGCAGAAACTGCTGGGGTGGAGCTCTTGGGAAGAGCCTGGCATCTGACATCCTGTTATGTGCCAGAAGCACATTTCTGGATTCAGGGTAGCTCTGAATTAATGCACACTTAGATGCCTCAGAATGAAGACATCAGCAATAAGATGGTGCAAGAGCTGTTTACACTCACCACCAGGGTATGGACAAAGATTTCTTCCCCTCAGACGTCTTTAAAATTTCCCCTAGGATCTATTTTGTGCCACCATTTTATTCCAAAATTTAAAGCCGCCTGAAAAGAGTCTCAGAGCACAAACACTGGCACAGCAAACACTCTTCTGGCGAGGATATAAATAACGCACAAGCACACCATTAGCGCGAAGACATGCCTTTCGATTCAGCCTAGTTCAGCAGTGACCTAGAAACTGCTGACAGTGGCTGGCAGCACAGAACAGCTGAAATTCAGCCTCTCTTGTGATGCGACACGTGCAGGCCCACTGACAGGGCGGGGCAGGGCAGTTGCCCAGGGGCCCAGCCATTTAAAAGGGCCTGAGCCATGGATGGAAGGTGAAGCTTCCCCTCAGGGAGACTAACTCCCCGTCCAGTCTCCTCTGCCTGCGACCCTGCCACAGTCCACCCCAGCCGGCACGCCTCTTCCCCACTTCCTCCCCATCCCTGCTGGGCCTTCCTGCCATCGCTTGCCGCATGCGTCCATCCATCCCCGTCCCTCCTCCCGGCTCAGCCCCTCCCCCCCGCCATCGCTTGCTGCCTGAGGGAAGGGGGTACGTGGGGCAGAGCAATGGTGGAGCGTGGGCTCAGGATTGCTGTCGGCAGGCCTGGACGCCTGGATTATGTATGACGGGCCCGAGTCTGCTCCTGGTGCAGGCCATGGAAACAGGGTGAGTCCCAATGTTATGGCATGAACAGCAGAGTGGACTTTCCATACTGTAAGCCACCATTTGACTGACAGACCTTCTTCAGCTCCAGCTGTAAACGGACTTAGGGACAGCAAAGGCTAGGCGTGCCATGTAAGAGGGTGGCTCCGACAGCGCAAGCAACCTGAGTAGCCATACTGCTCATTCACGGGGGGTTTGAACCTTCCCCCCCTCTCCCAAAAGTGTCAAAGCCTGAATTAAAACCAAGCCCCAGAAACGAGTACATTTTAAAATCAAGAACGTCAAATGAGCGCTTTACAGAAAGCACCATCTGACGTGAGATGGACCAGGCAAGACCTTTCCTTGGACCCACTTCGGTTGGGAGGGAGAGAGAGAGAGGGAGAGAGACGCTTTCAAGCTTGCACAGAGTTCTTCAGCTCTGCTCCCACATTTGTCTCTCTCAGCAAGGTATCAATACCAGGTATGGCCTCACCCACTTGGCTCTCGGGTATCCTGGGACAATACCACTGTACACCACGATGTAGGTCCCAGGCCGTTTAATGGCACAAGTTAGGACCTGTGATTTAACTCCCGCTGATAAGTCCAAGAGCAACACGTGCACATGGCAGATGACATGGAGTCCTCTATCCCAGCATACTGAGCACACAGACCTTTCCATCTTCCCACACGTCAATACATTCTCTCACGCACAGAAGTGCTGTGTGAGCTTGGGCAAGTGACTGTACATCATGGTTAGAGGCAAGCCGGACAGACATTCTTGTTGCTGACGTGCAGGACTGCCTGCCTGTCCATTCCCCACTGCCACAGAGTCCCGGATGATCTTTGGGCAAGTCCCTGAACCTCTCCACACCTCAGCTTCCTCCTCCAAAGGACAGAGCTGACCACCCCTGCGGAAGTGCTGCGGCTGTTAATTCACATTTCCCCCATTCATTTAGGTGCGGGTGACAGATGGGAAAGCCCTATTGGAACATGCTGCCCACTGCTAGGACATCAAGCATTTCTGGCTCCCAGCCCTGTGCTCTGACCTCGCCCTCCTGTCCGATGGGGTCGCTTCGGTGCCTGCTGAGAATTAAACATTCGCCGTGCTCTGCACCACTCAGGCAGGGCTAAGCACCTGCCATCTATTAAGCCGGTACCTGCACAGATGGGGGGAGGAAGGAGTCTTGCATTAAGGGTAAGACCAGCTCAGCCGACTCATGAACAAGATGCTAACAGCAGGTTTATCCCCAAGGACCTGGACTCATTTATTATAAATGGCACTAGGGCATTAGCGTTCTCAGCATGGGAAATATCTAAATTAAGATCGCTGGGGATGGGTGGCTGCTCTAACAGAAGACCCCACCTGGAGGAAGCAAGGCTCCCCTGCTGATTGGAACAGCCTCTTTCACCCGGATCTAGGCCTATTCCGAGCCAAGCGAGAGCTGGGTAATGTGCGGGCGTTCTGACCCAAACCCACCATGAACACTTGCTCCAAGGCACGGCCCTGCCAGCTCCCCCACCTCTGTTCAGAGAGGGCAGTATCTGCCTGGTGAGGCTTCCCAGGTGGAGATAATCTCCTGGATTTATTCCGGTCCTGCTTGATTTCCAAATGTGTGGCACCGCTGGTACTGCCGTTTGCCAGCAGTGGGCTGTGTACCAGCCACCAGGTCACGCCTTTTGGGCCGGTCCCTGGGGATCCTCTCAGCAGCCGATGCCATCACACAAAGATCCCCCCGATGGGAAAAATTAGACTATGGCATCCCCTCTGCTCCCACGGTCCAGCATTTGAGATAGATTCCTTTCAAGTGCTGGGGGCCTAAGCCCTATCGTTCTGTTCAGAATAAAGGACTGTCCCCACCGGCAGCAACAGTCACCATGCGCCTCTCAGATCCCAAACATGCATTTGAAGCTGGACGCACAAAGTCACAGGGAGAAGACGCTCTTGCTCCCATGCCCATTCAAACCGCTCTTCCACCCCTGGGGGTCGGACGTCCAGGCCACTGCCTGTATATGGACTGCAGGGGCAGGGGAGCCGCAGACCAGCAAACAGACAAAGCCACGGGACTTGGAGCCATGAGGCCATGTCTGAACTGTCAGGTGAACTCCGGAGTCCTCCGCAGCAGCCTCCGGGGCCACACAGGGAAAACGCAGTGCCTGCCACCCTCCAGGAGAGGGGACACAACACAAGGCACGTGAGCAAAGCTACAGCACGGCCTCAGGCCAAGCATTAGCACTTTCAGGGCACCCTGGCCTGGGCGTGGGACTCCCTGCCTTGGGCTAGGGCTAGCAGATTTGTGAAGGAGAGGAAGGGTACCTGCAAGTGCGTGCAGACTCTCCTCAGTACGTCGTAGACGCTGTCTCGAGAGATCAAGGACACAAAGATGTACTGAAAACAAACAGACGCAGCAGTGAGAGGCTGTCCCCTTTCCACCCGTTACACGGGTCTGCCTGCCAAGGCGCTGCTTTGGGTCCTGATCCTCTTTGCTGGGATGCTCAGAGTTAGACCCAAGAGCGTAATGGAGTTCTGGCTCCTGGTCAATAGCGGGAGCATTTGAATGCTCACAACTAGGCTAAAGCCTCTATTGAGCTCTCTGGGGGCATGTTACAAAGCGCTCGTGTCGCAGCCAGCCGTGCTGCGGGCTCAGCATAGCGGCACGCTGATGGAGGTGGGAACGGCTCCTTTTGCCATCAGGAGGGACACCCATAATGTATTATGGCTCTGTGCAGGAACACCAACACCCAGGACATCCCACTCCCCAAAGGGAGGGCACGCAGGTGGAGATTTTCAAAACCGCTCAGCGCTGGCTTGACTCTCCTCACACTAACACCAATGGACACGTCACAGACTTCAATGGGAGCAGTCAGGCCAACACGGGACCTTGGGTCAAGCCCACCTTTCAGGTAACTAACAGAACACTTAAGGTTTAAGAACAATAGGACTTTGCTTCTATTCAGAGAGCCTTTCACAAGTACTCAACTCCAATAGGCTCTAGACAGCGAGTCTTCAGCCAGCTCTAAAATGCAGCCAGCTCTGGGGTGGAATTGTGGATTATCAGCACCACTGCTCGTTAGTGTAAGAAAGGAAAGGACGAATGACTATCTCACTTCCAATTAGGGGGACTTAGATAGATCACAGCTGGAACTCCTGCCAGGGTGCTGAGGCTGATCTCTAACTCAGAGAGAAAGAGAGATCATTTGTTAGTCAGAGCAGTCTAGTCTTGGTGTTGAATTTTTCCCCAAAGGCAGAAAGCTTCCAGCATCACAAGGCCCAGCTTTGTGTGGGCCATTAGCTCAGTACAGACACCTGCCTGGGAAGAGTTCCATTTACCCCACCACTGCCTACCAAAGCACTGGCCACCCACGGATATTCTGCACAGTTACTCTGAAGTGAGGAGCCCCTGTTCCTGACAGACCGCAGCATACAGAAATTTTAAAGAGCATGGTTCTTGCAACATTCACTCGACTGCACAGCAGAACAGAGCCTGGATGGGGAAAAGCTTCTGGTGTGTGCCCATGATCAGTGGGAAAATAACTGCTGGCTGGTTACTGTGGAGTCCAAATCGCAACACAGCTCATTTTCCCAAGAAAGTTTCGAGCCATTTTGGAAATTACAGTGAAAATGTGGGCCCGACCTTGATGGGATTCTTAAGGAACTGGAATTACCCATCAGGGTAGAAACCACTGAAAAACAGTCAGAGGAAATATAACCGGAGACAATAAAAAGAATGTAAATTAATGGATCTGTAAGCGACAATACCATTTTCCTCCAAAGGGCCCAGCTTAAAGTCTTTTTTCTCCCACTGTTAAAAACGTCACTGCCAAGCTGGGATTTCCCAACAAGGGTCTGTTTTCTATGCTACTTTAGCGTTCCTCGTACATTTTAGGCTTGGTCTACAGTGACCTAAACGCTGGTGTGGACAGGGCTACGTCAGTAGGAGAGCTTCTCCGGCCGACATAACTACCGCCTCTCGCAGAGGTGGATTTGTTATGCTGACAGGAAAGCTCTCTTCCATCGGCACATTAGCACTTCTAGTGTAGACAAGCCCCGAGTGTTGGGAGGAGGGGCCTACAGAAGGCTGGCTGTCTCCAGAAGTTCCTTCAAGCTTCTGAGTTTTGCTCAAGATGAAGTTAGAATAGACACTTTGAAGGGGTCCTGTTATAGACATTCCTTAGTCTGCACTCCCCTTCTCTTGGAGAAAACCTGCTTGTTTGCTGAATAAGTGGGGATTTCATTTTTTGAAGCACCACTAACATTTTGAACCAGATTTTTAAGTCTCAGCCGCCCAGTCCCTATGGCAATGGCTTTCAAACAGGGGTGCACGAGAAAAATCCTCTAATGGTGGACAATGCATTTCATTTAGTAAGGCTTAGCAATCAACGGTTAACCTCCTTTCGATGAAACCTGCAGCCACATTGGCGTAGGTTTCCTTACTGCTGTGCAACTCGGATTCAGAGGTTTTCAAACCGTGGGGCAAACCTCTCCAGTTCAGCAGTGTTCGAAAATCCTAGCATGGGGCCAGGGGATGCCAAGGGCACCATTACATCATGCCAAGGGCCTCATCAATCCTTAATATGCCACGGGCCCCTTTGCAGAAGGGGCACTAGCTCAAACTGAACAAATCTTCCATACACAGGGCAATGTTCAGGGGGGCTCAGTTTGAACCCCACACTCCTCTAGGCTCAGTAATAGAGTTGTCAGCGTGGGCCAAGGTCTGGATAACCTGCTGCCACTCCCCCCTCCCTTGGGCACAGGGTTAATGGGGCTGCCTGGAAGCCAAGTGGAAGGGAGCCTGGTTCAGCTGGGTTTCACTTTTGTGTCGTTCCAACCACAAAACAAAAGTTCACGGCCAGGGAGCGAACTGAAAAGCAGAGATTTGCACAGCTGTAGTGTTTGCCCCAGGGCCCTGGCCCAATTCCAGCATGCAGACCACGTTCTGCCTTCTCACGTGTCCTTTGTGGTTCCAGAGGGGGATGGGAGCCTCCTCTTCCTTTCCTGTCCTCAATTATTGTGCCGTGTTACTGCAAGCAGTAAACAACTGCCCTGCCCTGCCCTACCCCACCCCAGAAGGGGCGGTGCCAATGAAGGCCCATCCTTCATACCTTACTCTCACAAACTCCCATTGCCTTTAATGGGAGTTTTCCCTCAAGTATGAATTACCAGATGGGGCCCATGTCTGCTGAACGTCGGGACGCTCTGGAACGAGAGCTGCTCTGTACATTTCGGGTTGGAATAGACGAGCTGCCTCCTCGTCTCAGCAAAGGGGAACAGAGAAGGTACCCAGCGGCCAAGTGGGGAGGCAGCAGGCCTGCTCCCTCACATCACAGTGGTGGTTGTGAGATGCAGCAGAGCAGCCTAAGGGCGTTTTGTCTCATTCAGCTCACCCATGAGACCACGGCCCAGCAGTGAAGAGGAAAGAAGGTGCCAAGCCCTTTACCTTTCTGCTGGCATTGGTGGTGATAGCCAGCCCATTCGGCAGCAGCCGCGCTGTTTTGTGCTTTTTTATCAACTGAACGGAGACCACAGGGATAACCACCTGAAATGTAAAACAAAAACCAGATGAAGCACGCAGGGATGAGAGGTGACGAGCAAGCACCGCAGTAAATCCCGCCAGCAAGCTGGCACTTCTGTGTTCCAGGCAGGGTCTGAATGCCATGCAGTCAATAAGGCACGGAGCCATGTGGGGTAAGTTTACGCTGCAATGAAAGACCTGCAAGAGGGAAGGGTCTCGGAGCTCTGGCTCCAGATGGAGCCCTAACAGCTACACTGCAATTTTGTAGCCCGAGCCCCACAAGCCTGAGCCAGCTGAGCTGGGCTCTGAGACTCATGCCATGGATTTCCCCCCTGCACAGGATAGACAGCCCCACACTGACCAATGAGGATTAAACAGAACACTGAACAGCTGCTTGTTAACAGAGCTCTGTGCCTCCAGCACACCCAATGAGAGGTGCTGTGGGGAAAAAACAGCATGTGGACATGGGCAACCTTAATTCTTGCATCTCCTAACTTCAGCATGCTTGACTCTGCAACCTTTGTGATGGTTTTTCTAAAGAAATCACAGAGAGAACGCTGTTAAAAAACCGTGATCCAGTGTCTATTAAGTGAATGTCTAATTGCATCCTGTACATGACAGGCACGTGAGTAGCAATTATTGGCTAGGGATGTCTTTACATTTACTGAGCAGCATTAAAGATCACTGCACTCCATGGATTAGCCACAGTTTGAAAAGGTTTTAATGTATACGTTTCCAATGCAACGAACACAAAAAGACGCCATTGTCCAATACCAACATAGCAGGTCTCCGTCTAGGGACCTAGATAAGAGTCCCGGCATTCAAGGGCACAGTTAAAAATAAACCAGGATGTTGTTTTATAGCTGAATCACTTCACTGAAACATGCTCAGCTTTGGGAGCTGACTCAGATGATTTCTATGGGAGATGTGTTTAAAGAGGAATATCCGCTAGCATAAATAATTCAGCTGCTCAGCACACTTTTTAAAGGAAGTCAGTTCTAAAACACAGAAAAAAGTTACTGCATTAATGGGACAACATCAAATTATAAATCAAGCAGAAAGAAAGATTCAGATCTGCTTCAGAACCCTCTAGAACTCTTTGATCTTGGGGCACAGGCAGTTTTAGTCTCTAATAATACGTGCAATGCAGAATTAAAAACCAAAACAAATAAAAGAGCCAGTATTTCCATTGAGAAGATTCGGAGGCTCCTAGATAAATAGAGAGCTCCTCCCTGCGATGTGTGGAAAGCCCCCCCCCCACTAATGCCGGGCTGAGCTTGGCCCGACAGCATTATTTAACGTCTTAGCGCTGAGGGAAAGTGCATCCCTGAAGAGAACGTCTGGCAAAGTAACCCTTCACTCAGCGCTAGGGATCACTACGGGAGTCACGTCTCGTCCCGCGAAGGCAGAAGCTGGGCCATGGGGAAGGAATGGTGCAGGGGCTCATGTCTAAGAGCAATAAAACCTCTGAATCAGCACAGCTTATGTACATGAACTGCAGTGATCGGGGGAGGGAACGGGCCATTAGGTCCACCTGGGACAGGTGACGGGTCAGTGCAAGACAGGGACAGGGAAGGGAGCCCTGGTGCTTTGGGACCAGATGTCAGGCCTCTGCCAAAGGCGAGGTGAGGTGGAGAACAACATCGTTACCTTGATGTCCTTCCCGAAGAGGTTGGCATAGAAGCAGAGCCAGTTGGGGGAGATGTAGAGCCGCCCCTGGATGAGGATGTCTCTCTGGAGTGCACAGGAACAGACTAACACACACAGGTAACATGGGGGTGAGGGGAACCCACAGACCTCAGTCCCAGCCCCACAGCAAAACCCACAGAGCCCTGTGTTCATGCCACCGTGCTTGGGGACTCCGGCACGTTGCCAGTCACCTGCCCCAGGCTGTCGCTAGCTACAGAGCCCTGGGCACCTAGACAGGGATTTTTCCTCCTTGCGCCCATTTTGGGGCATCTGATGTTCATAAAAGCAAGGGGCCAATCCCACCTTGCAAGCACTGTGCCTCTCAAGCAGGCCCTGCCAAGTGTCGTGCGTGGCACAAGGCGGACAAACTCCCAACAGAGCCTAGGCCACGACGTTCCCCCCCACAGACATCCCGACATCCTGGACTTGAAGGCTGTGGACTTCAGGATGAAGAGCTTATGCACCAATCCCTGATACTGTATGGGGCCCCGGGGGGGGTTTTGCCATTTGTTGCCCTCCGCCCCTCCGGTCTCAGTCACAGTCTGGTCGTCCGTGGAAAGGTGTGGGCAGCTGGTCTGACTAGTGCACGGGAGGCTCTGCACCAACAGAGGTCTGGGGGTCTCTCTACTCCCTTGAGACTGTCCCCGACACTCACCTTTCAATACACTCTCCTCCGTGGGGATGTCCTTAAACAGCTTGTGGTACTGAGAGTTGTATTTATTTGGTGTCTAGACATTAAAAAGAGACAGTCGGGTGGTCAGAGAAGCTGCTATCCGGTGATCTGGCTGATACAGAGACATCAAGAAACATCCTGAAACAGAGGCTCGGCTTCCCCATCTCCCCTTCAATAGGACCCACCCCAGATCCTCCTGCTCCAGAAGCATGGGGCCCTGCCGCCAGAGCTAACGGAGAATCGCTGTTGGAGGTGCGGGGCTATGATGCAGTAAGACAGTTCCGATTTCAGCCAATAAAGAGCAATGGCGCACACCTACATGAGCCAGTTCCCAACAATATTTAGTTCAGTAGGAGACGACAGACTGAACGTTTGGGTGTTGAAACAATTTTGGCACTAAGCCCATCCGGAAGGAAATGTTTGGCCCAACACTCTCTCTTCTTTGATTACTTCTTAATAGTATCTGTTATTTGTATTTTCATAGTGCCTAGGAGCCATGGAACAGAACTCCATCGCGCTAGGTGCTGTGCAAACACAGAACAAACAGATGGGCCCTGTAGGCTTGGTCTACACTACAGACTTATGTCAGCATAGCTACGTTGTTCTGTGTTTGTACAGCACCTAGCGCAATGGAGCTCTGGTCCGTGGCTCCCATGCTGTCCTTCAGGACATGCACCAAGTGGCTTCTGGGTGCCTTTTGAAGCACAACGTGACCATGGAAGCAGAACTGAACAGCAGCAGCAAAGCTGGAAAGGAGCTGGCCATTTCTCTGGCTCCCACAGTTCGGCTCCATTAGCACCCAACTCCCAATTTTAAAACGGACCTAATTTAAAGCCCACTGTTGTCTGTGTGGAGACTGAGCCATGTGCCAACCAAGTCTTCCACAACAGGGCCCTGGTCTAGGCCTGTGGTCCCTTGGCACCACCACAAACAGTAACTAGGGAACCACCTGGCAACCCAGGCGAGCCCCTCCAGGCAGACAAGCCATTTGAGCAACGCCACCCCCAGGATTTGGTAAGAAGAAATAAGCCAAGCCGCTCAGGCCAGGCGCTATAGTTGGCTCTGCACCACCTCATGGTCCATGGGCTCAAAGGCAGCCCAGAGAACCAAGAATCAGCAGAAACACCTCCCCCCACCCACTGCTAGAACACACCTGCCCACCCGCCCTGGGCCCCTGCTGACAGCCACACTGCCTACCTTCAGTGGGGCAAGACATGCAGGTGTCCTAGGAGCCACCACAATGTGCCGGAGAATAATCTGCCCCGAACATCAGACGTGATACGTGATGAGAACCGAATGGCCTGTTTGCATCCAGAGGCTGTCTTCAGCAAGGGTCTAAGCAGGGGCTAAAGTGATGGGGTCCCTGGTTTGGTAAGCAGCACCCCTCACCCCCAATGGCCATCCCACCTCCTTGGCTGGTGCAGCAACAGCTCCCCCGGCTGTTTCAGTCTCCACTGGGAGGAACAATCGCTTGTGGCAGAGTATGGGGAACCCTGCCTTCCCCCGGGCAGCCCCTGGAGGCGTGCAGTCAGCTGGGGAACAGCACAGCTGGCCAGACGCCCTCAGGCAGCGGAGCCGGAAGCAGAGCCACCCTACCTGGGAAACCCCGCGAAGAGCTCTCACCGGGAGCCCTGCACACCCTGCGTGTGGCGTGAGGTCACAGCCGTGTCAGCCCCAGCCCCGGACACGGGAGCCGGGCTGGGGTCAGCATTCCCCGGGCCAGGTTTCGCTCCCCTCCCCGGGAAGGAAACAACACTGGGGGACAGCAATGGCAACATCTGACTAGACACCGGGCCTGCCAGGTACACACGGGCAGCCTTGGGGAGGCTGCTGGGACGAGGCCAACGACCGCTCTCCAGAGCTCCCAGTCGGGCGGCCTGGGAGAGACACCTGCAAGACGACGCCCGCCGGGTGAGAAGCCCCAGGTGGGCGGGCAGACTCTGGAGCCGAGAGGCACATATATGTGGGTGCTGAACCCCATCACACACTGGGCTTGCTGGCGTAGGAAAGGGGGCTCTGCCTGTTACTCGTTGGTAATTACCCACACCCAGCAGAGGAGCAGTATTTTGAGAACTCCATTTGTGATGGCTCCTTTGATGTGAGATTGGAAGGTAAACTGAGGCAGCAGCCAGGCCCTAAATCAGACTAGGCAAGTTCCTGCTACACTTCCCCTGCCTACAACTACTTGCAATGAAGGATAGATTTGTTTTTGTTTTTTTAAACACCCGAAAGGTACAGTAGGTCCATCAGAGACAGTCAAAACCCTGGCCCTTGCCCATAGAGCTGCCATGCCAAAAGCCTTGCTTATTGCCACCAGTTTACTAGTTTCCTGTATGCTTCCACCTCAAACGTGTGGGAGGCTCCACAGCCTGCCAGCCGCCTGTGACCCTTCTAGACACCTCTACATAACCTGAACGCTAGTCAACTTATTTTCATAAGTTATAAGTTGCCCATCTCCACCCCGTCAGCCCAGAATCACATTGCTCAGGGGTCTAGGCTCACATAATGAAATCCAGGCCTTTCTCCTGCTGTTTGTATTTTGTTTAAAATTTCCAGGGAATGTACCAGTGCTTATCGTAAGAGTTAAAAGAAAAAAGTGAAAATGGTGCCAAAAATTAACTCCACAGTTTTCTAGGCAAATATCAGGGTTAATATTGGAGGGTAGGAGGACCAAAGAAAAGACAAGAGAGAAATGGGCCCAGAAGCAGGAGAGGTGGCAGGAGCGAGGGCACCGGCTCCTTGCACTGCCTCCTCCATCTCCTCCGCTTCTGGGCCGTTCTAGAAGGAGCTTGGTTGCCCGTCCTGCCCCAGTGAACGAGCACCAGCTCTTCTTTCAGAGTGGGGAACCACGCCCGGGCAATTCTGGCACTTCCTTCCGTGAAGACTCAGGCACAGATGAACATGTAGGCGTGTGTGTCTCTTTCATTGCAGCGCCTTACTCTAGCAGACAACCTTGCATTTACACTCAGTCTAATTTGCTACTTACCACCACCGCCTTATGGAGAACACTGACTTTTCTTAATAGAATCAGTATTTTCATACACTTGAGTGCTCCGAAAATTTGAGTCAGAAGAACCAGGAAAAACTGAGTAGTAGCTTTTGTTAGAACCCTAGAATTTTTCAGTAAAAACCAAAAACGCGAGCAGATGCACATGGGAACAGTCAGAGCTCCCTCCACCACTCGCCGAATTCCATTCCCTCGCTCTCAGCCGCTGCTGCGGTAGCTGCCGGGACTGGCCCAGCATTACTGGAAAGAGGAGCAGCAAGAAAACCTGTGTGCTTCGCAAGGGCTGAGCAAACACAGGTCCCGTGGCCCCACACAGCCAACCAGAGAGTGCTATTTGAGCGGGAAAGCACATTCGGAACTAGGACTAAGTTATTTGTTCCCTCAAGGAAATCCTGAAGGAGGCCAAAAGAGGGTTAATTTTTAACAAGACCAGCTTTATTTCAGAAGGAAGTAGTACACAGAATGTGTCTTTCCAGAAAGGGATTAAAGGGAGGCCGCATCAGGGAGAGTCGTTCTTCAGGCAAGCTCCGCACCAGAGGTCAGGGTCCAGCCCTTGGAGGCAGCTGGTGCAAAGCCGTTGACTTCAACAAACCGGGCCTGCCCGTGCCAGGGCTGAATTTAGCCCCGCATCTCGTGGAAGGAGGGGCCTCTCCTCTAGCCTTCTTCCTCTTCTCTCCTTGTTTTCCTCCCCTATGCCATTCCTTTCATCATGGTAGCCCTTCCCCCTCTGCCTATTCTGTCCTGCATTCATCCGCCTTGACAAAAGCGGACAAGAAACTCATGGCCAAGCAGAGATCCACTGAGCACCTAGCGTGGACACCATACACTCCATACACACCATACACTCCACTCTCCGCAGAAAGCGCCTTCCCACACATAGCCCCGGGGCCCTCGAGGTCAATCCCTCATACAGCCCATAGGAAGGAAGCCCACACACGTCAGACGTCACCTTTCCCTCCCATGGCGTTGTCAGCATTCAGCACCAACACCAACAGATCAGAGACCGCGCTATAGACTAGAAAGGAGATTACAACTTTGATTCACAGTGTGTTAAAATGGCAACGTAGCCTCGCCTCAGCCAGAACTCCAGTTCAGCAAAGCTTTCGACCAGAGAACATATGGAGCAGACTGCAGAATAATCAGTGCCAGTGGCTATGAAGCTTGAACAATATAGTCGAGTGTCATTTTAGGACCTTTTTCCGTCAGTTTCAATGAAAAGGGGAGAGAAAGGAGTGCGATCCCAGGGCTGTGCGTGACATGGTCCCTCCTCTGTTAGCACAAGGCAGGGATGGGCAGTTTACCACCAAACACATTTGGAGTCACTCAACCGAAGCTGGAGTTTACAAACACGTTTGATGAGCAATATGGACCTCACTTGTCATGTATGACCTAGCAGCACTAAGGAGTCAGCTGTGAATGAGCACAAATTGAGTACCAGCGGTTACGAGGCATGTCCATCAAAAGGCATCGTCAGCCTGTACATGTAGTGCCCAATTCTCATCTGCCTTTCCCGGAAGCAAGCTAGCATCACTGGAGCAGACAAAAGGCAGCGCACAGCTGGAGGAATGCTGCCATCGGGCCAGGCTGCCAGATACCTAGAGAAGAGCGCCATCGAGGAGTCAACATACTACATTATTAACATGCTGCTTTAGGGGACAGTCACATCAGCCCTGTCGGCGTTTCAACAGTCCCACTAATTAAGTTTAACTATTCTCCACAACGCCCAAGCCTGCTATTAGAGACAGCATATATAGTTCCTAGTGGGTTTGCCAGCGTAGTTCCTGGCTCAGCCTCCGGCTGCCTTTAAATGTTAGAGATCACAAGGTTCCTTCTGCCATGTGATCTGGGAACATCTCGAGCCAAGAAGATCCTGACCTGCCGTAAATAGCTGGGTAACAATCTCCAGCTGTCGAGCTTGCCATGAGCTTCCTTCAACTGGACCGAGACAAACGACAAATTAGGGGACCTCTGGATATGGACTAGAGAGGCCACAACGCATCGCTGGGTGGGATGAGACCCATCTCTGGCTACAAGTCCTGTTCAAAAGCTCTGCTTATATAAGGAGTCCTTTACCTTCCGAGGTCCTGGAGAAAGCTTGCATGCCACAGAACCCCGGCTTCATGAATCTCCTACCACGTTATACCGGCCCAGAATGACTCAACATACATTACCTGCGGACAGCTTAGTGTAGGTTATGCTGTTCCCTCCACCTCCTCTCTTAGCCCTTTACTTCTCCTTGGCAATCCACAGGAAACGTGAAGGGCAGAGTTTACCGTCACTTGCTTTAAAGACATATCACCACCATCTGCTCTCTCTCTCTCTCAACTCCACACGCAAACCACCTGCCCACCACCGTTGGCTCATTCACCTATTTGTATCACAGCACTGTAGCAGCTCAAAGTTTTCCTGTTTCAGGCAACTCCTTGGTACATTCACTGTCGGTTCAGACCAATAAGCAGCTTTTTGTACCTATTCCCTTTAGTACAGAGAAGGATCAGTTCAGTGATGTGGTCATCACATTACCAAGGACAGGTGGGAAGCCCAGAGGCCCATGTGTTTGACCCCATAGTGCTATGGGCTGGGTGAGAGCAGGAACCTAGATTAGCTTGATCCCACCACTCTGCATCTGAAGACATGGCTCCAAGTTTACATGCACCATGTGCCAGTGGCACACCGTCATGTACGTTTGCTAATGGAACAGACTAGATAGTTAACAGAGGCCGGAGATAAGTTACCAAGCAGCCATCTGAGATGCACTCTTCTGCACGCCAGATCTCAGTGCCCTCTGAGCCAAATACCATGATCTCAGTTCAGTGCAATTTTATCAACTGATAATATTCATGGCTTAAAACAAGCAGCAGGGAGAGAAGAGTTAACACCCAGAGCACAGCTACTGTGTAATAAAAGACAGGGCTGGCCCACGTCAGCTGACTTGGGCTGCAAGGCCAAAAATTGCCATGTAGACACTCTCTCTTGGGCTGGCGTCTGGGCTCTAAAACCCCGCAAGGGGAGAAGGTCTCAGAGCCCAGGCTCCAGCATAAGCTGACACGTTTACACTGCCATTTTTAGCCCGCAACCCGAGTCAGTTGACCCAGGCTCGGAGAGTCGGTGCAGCGAGTTTTTTAATCATAGCGTAGACATACCCCCACCACATACCACAGACAGGGCCTGGAAGAAGATCAAAAGGCACAAGGAGGAGCTGTGGCTGCTGCGATCGGCATTTTGACTTCATACAAATCCTGCTCCCATTGGAATTTTCCCTACATCTGGGCGTACTGCTTCCTCTTCTTGTGCATAACCCTCTTAGGGCGGCTAAAATGCTTAAAATGAGGGTGAGCAGAGGACAAAGGCGAGCCACATGTGGTCTCAGAAGCAATTGCACAATGCTCAGTAGGAGTTTGAAGTGCTGTCCCAATGCTGCGGATCTGAATAACTCATGTTCTGGAGCAATACTTCATAGAGAGGATCCCCCCCTTGAGCCAAGGTGCATGTAAAGGGCCCGCATTTGTTTGCTTAGGGATGAGACACTACCGCAGATGTTTAGAGTCATTAAACCTACAGCAGGAGTATCTAAGGGCACCGGCAGGGATTCATTTCCCCATCCTACACAAATAACAATTTACTCAAAGGGCTCTCAGTGTGTACGTGTACGTACACACACCCATCACCTCTTTACAAGGTAAACGTCTATCACAAACGAAATACACCGTCACTCCACATTTCTGTAGTATAGTCTCACTGAGGCGGAAATGGGTCTTTTATTTCTGGCTCTCCCGCTCTTTAACATTGCCAACAGACTGTGCTGCAATGAACCTGAGCTGGGCGTCCGACTGACTGGAAGCGGCCCCAGGCTCACGCACTCTTGGAGAAAGGCCACGTTCGGCGCCAAGGAGGCAGAGAAAGGGGGAGGTCCACCAGCTCTAAGCACAGAGATGGCTGCGGTCTCACAGGAGTGGTCTGTGGTGCAGCAGTGCTCTCGCAGGCACAAAGAGGGCCCCAGGCCATGCCAGGCCGTCCCCGCACACAGGGTAGATCCCAGCCTGCTTTCCAGGCCTCACTCCGCAGGCACTAGGGAGCAGCCATGGGTAGGACTTTCTAGGCCTCTCGCCCTTACTCTGGACACTCAGAGGTTTCAGTCTCTTCTCCCCCCGTGTGCCAGGGAAATAAGTTGTGGGGGAGCAGAGTCCCAGTGGGGGCTGAGACTGTGGGATCCAGGAGCTGCAGCAGGTGGCAGGGCTGGGCCTCAAAGGCAGCAGAAGCACTTGGACACAGACCTGCTCTCCGCAGGTGGCCGCAGAGCAATCGGCACGCCCAGAGGCGCGTTCCCGTCCAGCGATCAACACCCAGCTCAGTGCAGCACAGAGGCTCTCGGTCAGTCACTTACAGCGGCCTCTGCCCAACACTGACCCAGAGACTGGCAACAAGATGGCAAACACTTGTCTTCACATGGCTGCCATCACCTGGGAGGCTGCAACAACGGTTCAAATGCACCACGGGCCAACTTTCTCCCCCGACTCACCGCTTCTCTGTGACATTTCTTTATTTCGTCATCCTTCAGAGCTTCATTCACATGCAAACTGCAAGAGACAGATCCTAGTCAAGTGAAAAGCCATCCGCTGGACTCCCCCAACCCTCCCCACAGAGTCGACACGATGGAGGTACACAACACAGTGTCGAGAAAAGGGGCGGTTAACAAGAGGGCCTCTGAAATTAAAAGTGAAGAAATACCTGTGCGATAAGAGTTTCTTACCCCCGATCACTTACACACCATATAATTACCCTGTGAAACTAGCTGCGCCAGGAGACAAGTAAGTAGTCCAGGGGATTATGTTTCAAAACAAAGTTGGCCATTTATAGGAGTATGACCTGCGAGGACACTAGCAAGGGCCCCAGATCTAAGGGTTGTAAATCCTTGCACCTCAGGACAAGAGCTGAACACTAGCTGGTGTCAGGTAGCAACCTCCCTCGCCTGGGTTAGCTGTGGACAATTTAAGGCACCGCAGAGCAGCTGAGTCTCTGGGAGCAGGAAGACGTCAGAACAGGTCAAGTGGCCAGCACATCTGAGGGGACGCTGGTCACTGCCTGTACTTAACACAAAAACCTGCCCTGGGCGTGGCAGAGGACTCATTAGCTTATCAGAACCACAATGGTTCGAGGCTTTAACCTGTCTCAGACCCCGCAAACCCGAACCATTTCAGAGCTCACCTGCCGTCCAGAGCATCCAAGCTCTTTTCCTTGTGAAACGCCTCCAGTTTCTCCTGGCTGTGCATGAGCTCCAGGCTCTTCAAGGAAGCTGCTTTCTCATGCACCGGTTTCGTGCTGCAGAGACATCATAAAACAGGGAGCTTGTTAGGTCACCAGCGAAGGGGCTGGGGGGCAGCCGTGTTAGCTGTGGAAGACAGGCCTCTAATTCCACCGCCTTCAAATCCCATTGGCACAGGGAGGTTTTCAGCGTTTCAAACCACTTCCATTGGCAGCAGGAGTCCTTTGCTCTGCTGCATGCAGCTGCTAATGGAATTAGATGCAGAAGAATTAAACGCTGCTGCCGGAGCCAAGCCAGGGCCTTTCTGTAAGTTTGCAGCAGGCCTGTGAAATCTCTTTCCCTGCTGGCTTGCTAAGACTAACAGCAGGAAGGGGGAAGAGACCTGGAGGAAGCGAGTTGCCTGCTAGGAGAGCGTTTGACCTTGCAGACGCAGTCGTTATTAACCAAGAGCTGAGGGCGACGGAGACCGCACCAGGGACCTTGCTTTGGAGTGGAACTCAGAGGAGAGGTACCATTTGGCTGTGACTGGAGAGAAATGACATATGGGGGAAGGGCTACGGGCCAGCTCCCCAGCTGGCGTCAATAAGCATAGCAGACTTCAGTGGGGCGTCGCTGGTTCACGCCATCTGAGAACCTAGCCTGTTTCACAGATAGCAGGGGCCACTTTTACAGCTCTTTCCAGTCAGTCCAGCTGTTAGCCAAGCTGTCAATTCACTGTTGCAGCAGAGGAAAGGCTGAGATCTACCCCTTCCCCATGGCCTACTTATGGTTTTTAGCATTTTAGGGAAATGACAGAGGTGGCAAAGCACGTCAATTTAACCAGAGACCTGAGGGACACAGACGATCTTACTTTAGGACTGGTGCAATAAGGACTTGCTGTCATGCAAGGCTTCTTTTGGGGATGAGCTTTGTTGCCCAGCTGCGAGCTCCTACAAATCACCCTAGCCACTAGCAATGCCAGCCCCTTCCCATGCCTCTGGAAACAGCTGCCTTCCCAGAAAACAGAGCACCGTTTCCAAGAACGCCTACCCTCTGCCATAACCAGCAGCCTCTCGTTCACATCTCTTATCTGCTATGACCAGGCTTATCAGGCAGAAATGTGCAGCGTGAAGCTGTTACCAAACCGAAAGCAAACACTCCCACGGCTGCCAGCAGAAGGTTATCGCCTGCGAGACCAGAGAGGTGACACTTCCTTCTTTGAACAGGCTGCAGTTGAATACTGAAGTGAAGCCTGAGCTCCTCTCTGTGACGGACGAGACGGAGGCTAAAAAGGACAATGCAAAACAGCAGGCCGGCAGAAGCCACACAGAAGCAGACGATGAATTAAAGACACCGAGGCTGGCTGCCGACTGACAGCGTGAAGCCGGGGAGGCAGTGGTGCAGGTGCAATGCTAAGAAAAGATTCTTCGCCAGGAGCCGTGTCAGGCCATTTCACTTTGTCTCTTCCCCACAACTCTGGTTGTGATGGACTCGATTTTAAAGAACAGAGCAAATGCTAGCCAGGGTCCAGGCTGGACCGGCGCCATGGCCACAGGAATGCTGAGCACTGTCACCCACTGAAAAAGCAGCAGAGCTGGGACCGGTTTGTGCCACGCCCTCGTCCTAAGGGATCATGAGAGGAGGCCCACAGGAAAGCCAGGCACAGAAACCTCCGCTGGTCTGGCAGCATCCCCAGCGGGCCTGACAATAAGGCAAAATCCAGGCCCGTCTCTAGAAGCACACGAGAGCTGGAAAGGCTCTGCACACGCGCCTGTGTTTGTGATGCGGGCTGGCTGCCCGTGGCAGAGTGCTGGTGTTTAACCAGAAACGCAATCCCGGGGCAGGAGCTGAACCCAGGTCGGTGGGGCTTCCAAGCGGGCAGCGCCTCCATGCCACCCCCAGACAGTCTCAGCAGAGCCCCACTCAAGGCCCCACGTGGCCTGGGAAACCAGTCACCACAGGAAGTGCCGCCCACGATAGCTGGCAGCCCCGCCCCGACCTCAGATTGGCCCAGACCTGATATTTAAGCCTGCAGGGAGTACACAGAAGCTTGTGCAACGAGGCAAGTCCCAGACCTGATGCTGAGACGGTCCCCGCTTCTGCGCCTGGCCCTCCAGTTCCTAGCTATTGATGCTGACTTGACCCTGGTCCTGACCTCAGCTTGACCCTTAGCTTTGAACAGTGGCTACCGACTGCCTACGCCTCTATCCACTGCACCTAAGTGCCCTGCCCCGCTGTGCATACCATCTACAGGGAGCAGGCAGAGAGGCGGTCACGCGGGAGGGGCTCTAAGGAAAAGGCAATTCACAGCCAGGGGTGGCTGAAGCTTGTGAGTGGCCAATGTCTAGGTTCAGTCTGAATCGGAGACCAGTGCTGGGCGGGCGAGCGGGCGGGCGCTAGAGAAGGCAGGGTGTGGCGGAGAAGCTCCATTGTGCTGTCTCCAGATAGCTGTAATGGCACAGTCTAATTCTGGTTACTGGGCTCAGAAGGTCAGACTAAAGGATTGGGTGGTTCCCTTCTGCCCTTCCACTCTCTGGCTGCAAGGAGAGGCAGGCGGCCAGGTGCCAGGAGGGCAGTTTGTAAAGGCAGAAGCATGAGAGAGAGGAGCCAGCGGGAACAGCATGGTGGGAAGGATGGACAAAGCAGGGAGAAACAAGGAACAAGACCTCAGCTTGGGCAAGAATGCACAGCCCTTCAGAAAGGCGAGCGAGGCTCTTGAACATGGGGCAGATAAAGTCAGCAAAAGGATTCCAGGAGGGGGAAGATTATTTTAGCAGCGAACAGTCTGGTAAGCTGAAAAGAGGCTGGACAGGAAAGAATTAGAGTGGTAATTCCCACTTGGGAAGCTCATGGAGTGGTTTCCTCAGGAAGGAGAGAAATCACCCCCAAAAGAGATACTCAGCAGGGCAGGATCTTTTAGCAGCCGAGAACTAGGGAACTCAGTGACATTTAAGCAGGGAACAAAAGGCAACGGCGCCTGTCGGATGCAGAGGGAAGCTGCGCACAACTCTACTGACAGCTTTGAGCACATGGCAGCAGATTGAAGTCTGGGACTGGCAGCTGATCCAAACCTTAGCCTGCTGAGAGTGCTGGGGAAGATGGCTGCATTACATACCAGCTTCTGCGCAGGGCAGCCACCCTTGTAAGAAGCCATTATCTTGGCTGATTCCCAGCCTCTCCCTCCCCGATCTGACACACGCTGAGAGATTTTACGTGGGATAGCCCGGGTATTCTGTCAAATGGGACCTAGCCTTTAGGTGCCAGCTGAGCTGGTTTCAGGAGACGTGTACCTTCTCACTCTCTGTGCTGGCACCACCTCGCTCCTCCAAACCCTGATGTATTGGGAGCCAGAGGAAGGCCGTTACCCAAGGTTCAAATGGCCTGCATGATGCCGCTCGCTGATCTCCTGTACTGTCACAAAGGGACCTGAGCAGTGTCTCCTCTCAGAGCAGAGCAGGGAGAGCCATGCCCTGGAGAGACCGGCTGCCCCACAGATAGTGCTGAGACCCCACTTATCCCCTGGTCACCCAGCTGAGCCGCATGTAACAATGCGGCCAGTCATTGCCCTCAGCAGACCCTCTCTCACCAGCCAACCAGGGCACAAGAGTGGCTTGTTAGTTCAGCAACATCTGTTCCTAATCTTTTCTGCGAATTTATTGGACAGGCAGCCTGGCCCTTCAGTTAGCACGCACAGACGAGACAGAGGAAGAGTCCCTGTTCGGTTCCGACCCGGAGAATGGTCTATTCTTCTCTCTGCAGCTCAGCATTTCGAAAAAGGCCGATTTTCACTTCACATTGCTACGTCTCTCCTTTTTGCACCAGCTCTATTGAGAAGTGGTAAAAAACCCCAGGACTCTACCCAGAAAGGGCAGACAAGTTCTTCCACGATAACTGGGCAATCTGTGAGCTGAGCCATTCTGTGACTTCAATGCTAAGAACCACACGAAGTTTTAGCACCACACACAAGCCAGTGTGGATGCAGGCATTACAGCAAGGAGAGTGATTTTGCAGCATGGCCTCTCTCACGCACATCATGCTCTCAGGGGAGAAGCAATCTGAGTGATCTACACTCAGATCAATTCTGCAGTGAAAAAGTATCTTCTGGATTAAAAAATCCCGCTGAATGAGTAATGCACAAGTAACTTTCAGAATACCCATTTCTCTGTGCCGTATTCCTTAATATAATACACATTACACTCTACAAGACTGATGCTTCCTTAATGCCTTACATTCCCAGGGAGAAGTTCAGTTTAGAAAATCTGACAGGCTGGGGCAAACTCAGGGGGATTTGAGCATGCTGAAGAAGGGGTGAGTGGAATTTTAATTCTGTCTGGATTTTCCCCCTGACTAAAATACCACGGCTCTGTTTTCAGAGGGGTTGTGCACACGTTCCTGGGTTTATGTACCCCATTTTCACAGAGTTATCACATTACCACACACAATCACAGTAATTGCAAATGACCAATCAGCTCTCTAGTGGGTTAATGATATGCAAAGTTATGATTCCACACCCAGTCACGTTAATTACACTCCCCAAAGGTTTGCGCGTTTGTATATGCAATGTAAAGTGGGTGTTAGTCACTTAACAGGCTGCAGAAGACAGACACCAGGGCCTGTCTCCAGTACAGAGTATGCTAGCAACAAAGGAAAGATAGTTTTGTGGTTATGGCAGTGGACTGAGACTCACATCTGAGTTCTGTTCTCGGCTCTTCCACAGACTTCCAAGTGTCCTTGGGCAAGTCATTTAATCTCTCTGTGACTCATTTCCTCCATTTGTAAAATGAGGTAATGACTCTGCACCTCCCAGCTGCACTCTGAAACGACCACCACTGACATACAGGAGGCGGTGGACATTACAATGATTACCACTACCAAATAGCCAATTAAAAATTTTGCATTTTAAAAGGCAGTTGCTTGCACAATTTCAGCCAGTGTGTCCAAAAAGCCTGACTATCAAGTCAAAGGAAACCAACAAGCCCACCTCAGAGGAGCCATTGCCACAGACTGGAAACTTTTACTGCACGAGCAGACAGCTACTTGTTCGGCAAAGAAGAAAAAGGTGACCACACAGCTCCTTTCTGCCAGGTCATTTGGAGTTAGACATTAGCCACCTGGGTGGCATGAAGGCACGCTGCGTTAGGAGCTACGTGATGGTCTGAGCAGTCATTTTAGAGGATCTAGAAGGTAGTCAGCTGAGATCACACAGATCTGCTAGTAAACAAAGGAATGAAACAGAATAAAATGTCGAGAGAAAACAGTTCAAGTGCGTAATAATGCACACAGCTTTTGTCACATACAGTTGGCAGCACTTAGGGATGCTTCCTATCAAACAGCTTCCCACATCGCAACTGGAACTAATTGGCTGCTTGGAGACAAAGTAGGCCACAAGACTGAATTTCTCTCACCCCCCCCCACGTGGTCCCTCTAGGACAGGGACGGCGCATCGCTGGAGGAACACCAGGAAAGCAGCTGGGACATGGCCCGTTCTGGGGATAGTCACCTCCAGCCTGCAAGGCCCTTTGCCAGCACAACATTCACCCACACATTTTAACCGAAGGGAAGTCACCGGAGCGGGTCGAGCGCACGAGGAAACGGCAGAGCTCCGGCTCCATGGCGCTGTCAGCCTTAAAATAACTACATCCTGCCAACGCGGAGAAGGGAAAAAATTTCCAGAGAGTTGGTTGAAAGAATCCAACCCCCAGGGATTTTAAATAAGGAAAGTTACAGGGACTGAGTTCAGAAGGAAATGGAATCAGACCAATTAGTCACAGTCACAAGAGCTCGAGATCTGTCACATCATAGCATCGGTCTTTCACCGCAGAGCTAGCTGGCTGTCGTTCCCAACTATCCTCCTGTCCACACACACAACCCTCGCACCTGAGCCTGGCGGTGCTTTCAGACAGGGCAAGCCAGCCTGGCCTGGGGCTGCTTTAACTCGGGCTGGGAACCCACCCGCTTTGCATTGAGGACGCAGGCTACAGGAACTGAATGCTAGGCGTCCTCCACTGCCTCCCACACTGCTTCCCCCCCTCCGATGGACAGACCAGTTCTTCCACAATTCACCGGACAAGAACCACAGAGTGGCTCAGGTCGCTGTGGCACAAAGAACATGGGACGTGCCCCCAGCGGTGGCCAGGCCAGCATAGCACCAGTGGGGCCACGGTCACTCGAGCAGGGCGCTGCAAAGGCTGCTCACACCTGGGCGAGGCTAACTTGGGTGCTGATTGTCATGCGGACTGGATTGGGGGGCATTTGTGTTATTTGACATTCATGTGTCAAAATCATAACCATTCGCGTAAGACAGGCCATGTCAGGTGCTGTTAGAAAGGTTATAGTGTGCTGAAGAAGATATTTGTGCTCATGTGTGAGGAAAGTTATGGAGATCTTTGATATCCCTGTATTCCAAACTGTGCTGTAGAAGATACACCTCAGACAGAGGCCGCAGGACAATAGCCCACTTAACGGCCCATCAAGACCTGTACAGAAGCCAAAGGCCCAGGAAGAAACTAAAGGCATACCTGAAGAGTTACCAGGATTGGCCCATGTGACTCTGGACTCCATTTGGGTTCCTGTAAAGTTCCACAAGCCGCATGGCCAGTGACAGAGGGTATATAAGATCAAACCACAGAAACCATTTTGTCTTTGTTCATGTCCAGCTGCAAACACACCTCTGGATCAACACACTTTGCAACTGAACTGAAGGACTTAGACCCACTCAGGTACTGGATGTACACCAGAGGGACTATACAAGCCTGCAACTCCACAATTGTTCTAGAAACCTGATGTATATGGACTTTCAAATCGTTTGTATGTATCTGATTGCTTTAATCCTTTAACATTTCTCATATTGTTTTTCTTTTTATAATAAACCTTTAGTTTTAGTTACTAAAGGATTGGCTGGCAGCGTGGTATTTTGGGTAAGATCCAAACTTCTAATGAACTGGTACTGTGGCTGGTCCTTTGGGATCAGAGGGAATCTTTGGAGTAAAGAGCATAGAGTTTAAACAACTGGTCTCTTTACTGGACCTAGTGACAGTTTGGGAGCCAGAGACTGAAATGCAGTAAAGGGGGCTGTGTGTATTTGTACAGTGGTGTCTTGATAACCAGTGTGGGGGAATCGGAAGCACTGTTTGTGGCTGGTTGGGAAGTCTGACTTCAGCGTCACCCACCAGTGCTGGGAGAACTTGCTCTCCTTTTACAGCCTGCCCTGACCTTGGCATTATCAGTGGGCTACCCTGGGCACGGACGGGTCACACTGGTCACCCCAGCTAACGCTGCTGGGAGGACAGACCCGAAGATCATGGCATCCTCCAGCTCTGAGCACCAACTCCCTCCCCCAACACTCACCTGGAGCTTTACAGGACCCGGTCAGCCTCCCAAGAGAGGGTGACCCAGAGCAGCACAGAGACAGGTGGTAGCACTAAAGCCATTTCCTGCCATGCCAGGCTAGTCGCTGCTGTCCAAGGAAATCGAGCTGACCCACAGCTTGGCAGAATCTGTCCCTAGCAGGGGTCAAAACAGGAGGTACCTTATTCGGTCTGAGCACGCGGGACTCTGAGCCTTTTAAAGGCTCCGCAAGTCTTGTCCACTAGCATCGCTCAAGGGAGTGACATGAGGTCAGGGTCTAGTGCTAGAAAGCAGGGAGGTGGAGCATAGGCACGAACTGACTTAAGACAATGCTCTAGGCCTGGAGAACCCCACATTTTCAGCCTTTCTAGCAGGCCGGTGGCTGCAGCAGCAGGGAACCACCCGTTCTGCAGGGCCTCAGCAATCCTGGCTATTTTTTATAAGCTAGCCTAAACATCAGAGATGGTCGTTCCTCACAGGGGGAGAGCCAGCCATGTTAGCTGGACAGAGGGTCCGCACAGCTCCTGCAAGTCAGGGCAGCCATAGCCTGGGGATCACTTGGCATGCTCTGCCCACAGTGCCTCTGTGCTCCTACACAGAAACCCCATTTGTCACCGGAGCAGGTGAGCCCCGTGTTCTCCTTCGGCTACAGACAGCCTGGATCCACAACTGGATTTTCCGGGAATTCCAGCCATGTGTGGCAGATTCCCATTCTTCAGAAGTGACGACAGAGGTGACGGTCACGTGTCTGAGGACTACGAGCAGTGAGTGTGGTGCATGAAGGAGGGGATGCACATGGGCACCCCTCCCTATTCCTCTCCTGTTCAATACCAAAAATCATTTCCAGCACCGATCAGATGGCTCCCGCCCATGTTCGCAACACACCCCATGAGGAGAATTCACACACAGGGCAGTCCCAAGTCTCACCATTTTTGCTCTTTGGATGCTCAGATAAAGACAAGTCCCATGAATGTCTCATTCCCACGCAGAGGTTTTAAAATGGCTAACATTGCCTTTAAAACAAGTCACTTACCTTTAAGGCCAGGTAATATTTGTTGGCAGGAAAAGAATTAATCTTCAAAAAGAATTAAATCAGCCCACTAGTTGAAGAGGCTTCAGAGCCAGCTATGAAAAACGGGCAGTTGGCTCAAGCGCCGCAGCAGGAATGCAGACAGAGGAGTTGCATGAAAGCCTCTTCTGCTTCGCATACAGGCCTCTCTGCCTGCAAACTCCTACAAATTTTTTTGCTGCATCTGTGAGACCTCAGTCTGTTGCCACAAAGCAAAGCTGCACAGCCCTGCGCTAGCTAAGAAATCAGGGCAGCCACAGCTGATTGGGGACATGGCATTTCGGGAAGCCAACTGGAACAGAAAAATAAACCACTTGGTAATCCCGGACAACAGAAAAACAAACACTTTCTACCACGTGTTGGTGGAATAGCGTCGAAATTCGCACACAGTCCCCTCAGCAAACACTCACTGCATTTGCAAAGCAAATGCCTCCTGCCCTGCAAAAACTGGGCAGCAAGGATGGCTCGTGGGTCCAGCAATTGCAATGGTCTGTTGCAGCAGCGCACGAACTCCATGATGCTGGGAAGGCAAGGCCTACTGGGAACCAGACTCCCATCATCAAAAGGGTCAATGAGAGGAGCCGTATTTAGAGGAGCGTTTTAAGGCCTCAGGGTTACGTTTAACTTCTGAGCTTGCAGCTAACGGAGCTTGATTTAAAAATGTGCTCCGCTAAATTCAGCTGGAGATTAAAGGAGGTTTTCAGACCTAGGTCCCTTCAGCTGGCCTGGCGACAAGGAAGCTGGTGATTCAAAGGAATGGGGCAGGTGTGTGGCTGAGGAGCTGTCTACATTGCTGTGGTTTGGAGCCAGACCTGCCTGTGCAAAATCCCATCGCCAGAGGAACCCCCAATTTGGGGAAAGTAAAAACCTTGGCATCACGGGTTGGCAAAATTCACTCAGCCCTCCCTGCGCAGGATCAAGACTAACACAGGCACGCGCCAGCCACGGGCGCTAACCTGACGGGAACTCAGTGACCGGTCCCCAGAGAAGCACAGCTCAAGACAACAAGGCTATGAGCTGCTGAGCCTGTGGGCGAGACCGGGCAGATGTCTCCACGAGACACAGGCCTTCCAACCCCAAGAGAAACCAAAGCTTTGCTGCGCCACGTCACACAGGCAAGCTAACGGCACGTGCCACCATTGGCCCCAAAGGGTTTTGGTGCCATGGAGAGTCCTGAATCGGAGTCCACAGAGACCGTTCCCTCCCCCCACCCAACCTGAGACTCACGACCCTTTAAGCCCTGAACCACTGCACTGCTTCATCTGGCAGGGCGGCTTCTGCGGCGATCCTGAGCCGCTCCCAAGAAGTGTTTCATAGGAGAGGCTGGGGTTCGTTTCTGATCGGATGTACCAGGCAAGCTGGTGTTTGGATTTGTTTCTGATGTTGCCACAGAGACACATGCACACAAGCTGAGTCACCTACAAAGGGACAGGAGGGTCTCCAGCGAGACCTGCTCGGAGGGGGAAACTCACACGGCTCACACTTGGCCTGTCAAGTCTGAGGCACCCTGAAATGTACCTGAAATGGACGGACTGCTCCCTTGATTTCTGAAGGATCATCGTCCCCTCCCTTGCTCAAGAACGGAGAAAGGATGGCGGGAGCTGCCTCCACCCCTTTCACTAAGCCAGTCTTCTCCAGGCGCGCTTTGCTCCGATCATACAAACAGCCCTGGAGTTTACAAGAACCTGTTTGGGTGCCGGGGCCTGGTACAGTTCAGAGGCTCATCGGGATCAGAACAGAGCAGACGGAGGTAAGGGAAAGAGCCGCCCTTACCTTTGGCCAAGCCACCAGCAGCTGCTGCCCGGAAGATTTAACGTTAAGCCTATCGCCCACACAGAGTGCCTTGAGCTCATCCTTCAGCCCGTGTGGCATTCACACAGGAACAGGATCACTCTTGCTTCATCCACTCCTCCGCTTCCTGCCAACCTGAAGCCATAATCCTCTCTTTGTAATGTCCTTACAATACAGGTAAACAGCCTCTTTTCTTTGTGCTGCCTGGTAATTTCACATTGTCCTGTGGCATGGGGCTGCTGTTTCTCTTCTGATTTATCATCTGCAGCACCCAGCATGTCCAGACAGGCACTTTTCCCTTAGTAAACCTGAATCACCACAAACCCAGGCACACACGACAGATCCCATGGACTGCTGCAGGTAGGACGCAGCAGCAGGAGGCTAAAGATCCAGCTGCCACAAGAAGCACCCCTACTAAGAACAGAAAGGATGCATAAGCCGCCTGGTTTCGTCTTTCTTCCACAAAGCCTATTGGCTTCATTTCTGAGTTTCTATGTGGCCATCGGCTGCCCCTCGCATTCTCCTGCTGTCTCACGAGTGCCTTCCCTGTCCCTCCTTCGAGGCCCTGCAAATCAACTCCCAGCTAGGTCTCTTCGCTTTCCCGGCCCCAAAGCCCATCACTGGCTGGCCCTGCATGTCTCGCTCTTGCTCTGCTTTTGGCTGCCTTCCACAGAGCTGCAGAGTTTTGGGGGCTAGGAGCAAAATCCGAAAAGGAGCACCCCGTCCCCCCCATTCCAAAAAACATTACCACCGAGGGGAAGCTGGGGTGGGAGGGGGAGGATTGGCACGAGACCCTGCACTGCACTGGCCCCGCAGTGGTGGCTCCTGTCCCGGAGGGCTGGGCCCGGCTCCCCGTTCAAGGCATTGTGACCTGGCGCACAGGGTCATAGAGCTGCTCAGGCTTGACCCAGTGGCCCTCGTCATGACGGAGGAGCAGCCAGGCAAAAGCTGCATGGCACTGTGTCCCCACGTGGTGTGTCACCACCACTCGGTTTGGGGGCCGCTGAAACAAGAGGTCTGGGGCAAACTGCCCCCCCCCACCTTCCACACAGCCCCCCGTGTCTGGAATCCTCTCGCAGACTTCTTGCAAAAACCCTATTAGCTGCAGCCCCCTGCTCAGAGAAGCATTAACATACTGCAGACTTGTTACAGTTCTCCAGCTCCCTGAGGAAAGACAACCCCAACAGGGGAGCAGAGAGAGCAGCGCAGATCGCTTTAAAGGATCTCCAAACCCTCACCTCTCTGGGCCAGATATTGGCCAGCAGGGGGGCACTGACAGAACACGCCAAAATGGGTCTATTCCAAAAAACATCAAGATCCTTTTAAACTATGTCCTGCATGCAAAGCCTGCGTCAAGCCTTTTACAGGGGCACGAGCCACAATACACATGCACTGGGCATCTGCATTTTTCCCCAGCTGTATCAGAAGTCTGGGATCTCCCACAGCCAATTGTAACAGCGTTTCACCTCTAAAATGGGGGTGCCACTGGCTTCCTTTGTAAAGCGTTTTGAGACACACTGATGAAAAGCACAAGGTAAGAGCTAGGAGTGATTGACAGCACAGATGTGATCTAAATAAAGCTGCGATACATTTTTCAAAATTTTCTAAACTGACCAAGTTTCATGAAAGACTTAATCAGTTTTCGACCAAGGCTAGAGGTAACTAGGTTTTAGTTGTGGCCCTAAACCTGGGTCATGTCTTAGACACACCCAAAGCTTTGCCTGGGTCATAGAGCACCAGTAAGGTCTCATCTACACTACAAAATGCAACTGTGTTGTAGCCAGGGCAGAGACAGCCCTTTGTAACAGAGACCCCTGGCACATCTGTAACTGTAAGGTAGATGAGAAATTTCGCATCCAGCCCAGTTCCTCACCTATTCGTGCTGCTGCACTAAAAAGCTGCCCAACGCCTGCAGTTTGCTGGCCTGAACGCACCTTAATTTGACGCTGGACATGTACAAAACTGTACAGCAAAGAAGTAGCTGGAGCTTAGTGGTGTCGCTGGTCCCATTTCCACGACCCCTGCCCTGGAAGTCGGTCTTTCAGCAGAAAGAAGAGAAGCACATTTGAGCCTTCTTCCACCAAGCCTCCCGGAAAGGGGGAAAGTCCCTGGAAAGTCCAGAGGTCAAGTAATCACAGAAATGGGGGGGCAGAAAGGGACCCTGAGAGGTCATCTAGTCCAGTCCCCTGCACTGAGTGAGACAGGATCAAGTAAATTTAGGCCACCCCTGTTCTTCCAGCCTGTTCCTAAAAATTTACTGCGAAGCCAACACCTACCCACATATAGCTCTAGCTTAACAAACAAGCTTTGCTTTAATGTTTGAACACTCACCACTCAAGTTCTTCTTCAGGATCCCAAAGCCAGCGCTGCAACAGACCAGAAGCCGGCTTACAGTCCCACAGCAGCTGGGCAACCGACAACTCCCCCACTCCACTCTACAGAGGCTACTTATGAATTGATCATTTCAATTAAACGCCTTCTCAAGTACAGCTCAGCGAGAAAATCTTCTCCTGTACCAGAGACTGCCGCAAGCTCACCAAGCGCAGCCTCCTGATCAGACAGAGAACATTTTGGGTTTGACTGGCTGAAATATTAAACCACTACGGTTGTTCTCCAAGTTCTCAGCCAAGATCACTAATTAAAACTGCTTTTCTCAGCATCAAGAATATACAGCATTTCTGAACTCTCTCAATCCCTCGTGAAGCAAGAATGGTAATGACAAAACCATAAAGCTACTGAAATAAACACCACGATGGGAATCCACAGGCAAGATTAAGAGATTCAATGGCACTCTGTTTAAGGCAGAACAGCTGATGGGACTCACACTCCAAGCACTTGTGTTTAAGAGGGAGGTTAGCTGAATTCTAAAAGGGCTCCCTTTGTGATGAGGAGCAGCTGGCCATAGGTTGGCAGCCCACAAGTCCAGCACCAGACGACAATTCAGGACAAGATTCTTCCTTGTCTTGCAGCCTGAATAGTCATTTGCACCATCTTTCTACTCCGGTACTTGTGTAAATGACGCCACAAGTTGCAGGGCTGTGGAGAACCAGGCCCACTGAGTGGAGTGGGCTGAGACACACCACCTGCTTGGATATTGATTGACAGTCCAGGCACACATTCTTACAGAAGGGGTGTGTGTTAGCGCGTGGGCACAAGCATGCACGCACTCACTCACTCACTCAGAGGAACTTCATTCCAGCTGGGATCTCGGACACGGAGCTGTTTTTTGTAGATCTGACAGTGGTACTACTTCAGCATAGGCTCTGCGGCTACTTTTCTGCACCTCGTTCAAAGCAATAGCAGGATTTATAAAGGAGAGGCTGAATCTGTGGCACCCCATTTTTCTATCACCAAGGAAATCACTCGTTTCTAGAGTCCAACAGCACCCTTCTGAGGCCGGATATTACTGAAGCCAAGCTCCAGAGCGCACGCTGTAACTAGAAAGGATTTAGCACAGCTCAGACAAGTTTTCTATGAGCCACACAATGGCGTCCCTCCAGTCTGGGTACCACACACACGCAGAAGCAGGTCTGGCTCGTGTTTTACATTGTGCATGATTAGCCTGTAGAACTCAATGCCACAAGATGATACTGAAGCCAAGAGCTCAGAAGGGTTCAGAAAAGGATTAGTGACAAGCATGACCAGAGTTATTCTAGTTGATCTACCCAGCCTTGGAGGAACAAACCTTCCTGCTTCAGGGCGTAAGCCAGCCTCGATCTTGGGGGGGGGAGGGGGGGAGAGAGAGAGAGAGAGAGAGAGAGAGAAAGAGAGAGACAGAGAGAGGAGGAAAATTTCCCTGAAGCAGGTTATCCCAAAAGCGCCTCCTCGTGGGGTTTCTTGCATCTCCTTTGAGGCACCCGGCACCGGTCACTGTGTGTGACAAAGCCGCGGTCTGCTCCAGCCTGGCAGTTCCCGGGTGCCATGGAGGGGCTGAGGAGCTCTGCAGGGAGGGCAGCATGTGGCGGGCTCAGTTTGTAAGTGGCTGTAGAGTCGAACACAGAGTGACTAGCCCTCACACTTCCCGGCAGACAGCAGGGAAGGCTGGCCGGACTTAGGCCTATTCTGTGGGGTGACGAGCACTGCGGCGTCCCCTAAGTGGAATCACAGCCGCTCTGGATCACACCCCCAAGAGCTGCAGATATTAGCCAGATCCCCTCCGCCTCATCTGTCCGCTTTTCGGAGACCCCAGACAGACAAGCCAATGTAATGCTCCACAGGTGCGCAGGCCGGGCCCCACGGCTCCAAATTACCAGCACTTTTGTTGTTACAAGGGTTCTGCCACCTAGACCAGCTCTCTCAGCAGGACCTAGGCACTTCCTAGGTCTTTAATACCCACCCCCCCGGAGCACCATAGCTCAATAACTTCAACATGGAAGAGGCAGCGCACCAAGCCTGGGAAGCCTGTCAAGAATTGCTGCCATGCGCAGGAGCCAGGGCGCTGGGCCTTCATGCAGAGGCTGGGGGCATTATACGGGAGCTCGGACCAGATGCCTTGGTGGGTCCTTCTGGCCTTAAACGCCACGATCTATTGCTGGCACCTCTTCCTGCCCTGAGTTCCCCATCTAAAAAAGCAGGGCGAATGCTGATCTCCGCCTTGGAAGGGTGGGGAGAGGGTTCACAATTGTAAAGCACTCCGATATCCTGGGATGGACGAGGGGGTCCTTTCCTTCCTTTTGTTTCCTGCTTTCAAGGGCATTTCAACTTTGTGTTTGTTACTGGAAAACAACCAGGCATTTTTAGAGCAGAGAAAGAGGCCAGGACTGTTGAAGGGAACGTTTGCGCTGTGGGCTTCATTACTGGGAAAGGAACGCATACAAAAAGTGGTTAAAAATGCTGAGACGGTTTCTCTCTCTCTCACACACAGCTCAGAACCCCCTCACTTTGGGGAACACACGGGACCCTGTTTTAATAGCTGTAGGTAGGTCAGAAGAAGTTCGTCCTATAAAGAGACGTCTATAGCAATTAGAAAGGAGGCACTATTTGATGAATATGGATTATTAGTTGTATTACCAGAGGATCCAGGCTCCCAGTTAGGATCGGCCCCACTGCGTGGCTAGGCATGGTATGCAAAATCATCCCCGCTCCCCCCCATGCTGCAGCAGCTGCATTCAGACACCCTACCCCGAATTCCCAGTGTGGGGGAGAGGCTGGAGCTGGGACAGGCTGGCCAGCAGCAGGCTGTCCTCACAGACCCCTCAGCAACGGGCAATCACAGGCTGGGAGGGGAGGACGAAGCTTGGGATCTCAGAGCCAAGCTGGCACAGAGAGGAGTCTGACGCTTGCTGTGTCGCAGGCAATCCTTCACCGTAACAGCGGCTCCCTTCACAGCTGCCTCACCGACCTCTCGGGGCCAGGTGGCTCCAGCCTGCCTTTCTGGCACCCTCCGACTGCGCGCTGGAGATGGCGCAGCAAGAGACACAGGATGTCTGCTCTGTGCAGCTCCACCTCAAACCGCTGTCTGGCTGCGTGTTTACCCAGCACACACTGGCCTAGAAATGGCAGGGACCATAAATCCAGTCCAGCTGTCTTTAATTCCCCACAGCTAAGCACACCAGCACAGGCCACTAAGCCAACTCCAGCCTCGTCTCCTCTTCAGCCCGATGGATTTCACCCCCAGCGTCACTGGACTGATCTCTTCGGTCAGCCCGACCTGGCGCCAACTCTCTCAGCCCCAGCGAACAGGGCAAAGGAGGAGCTAAGTGTAATCGTGCACAGCCCTTGCGCTGCAGGGCCCAACAACAGCAAAGGAGGCATGAGGGACCCATATTGGTGAAATCTGCCCCTTAAAGGATGTGGCTGTATTTTTATGGCAAAGAAAAGAAATCCAGGAAGGGTGGCCTGATTGGGACGGGAGCTGGACACCGACAGCCGCTCTGGATTTCAGTGGGAGCGGGGGTTACTCAGCACCTCTGGAAAACAATTAAGCCATTAGTCTTCGAGCTAGCTATTAGCACTGTTTGGATGCTACCTTTGGTGAAAAAGCCCCATGCCTGGCGAGCAGCAGCAGGGAATGTGAACTTTTAAGTGGATTTTGCTCTCAGTCAGACAAGGCAAAGATTGGGTTTACCACATTTTAAGCTGGGATTTCTCATGAGAGGATAAAAAAGCAAGATTTTCTTGTCGAGCCAGACACTGCATTTCACAGCAGTCGTTTGTGGGACTCCTGCAGGGAGCAGGTTTGCAGTAACAGCTCAGCCCTGTACCCAGTGGGCGCTCCCCTCTCCCTCATTTGGGGTGCACCACTTGCACTCGTGCCATTTCTATTGCACTAGGGGACAACAAACACGACCCCCTACATGCACAGCGCGCTCAGGGGAGGACACGACAGTGTGAGCGCCCTGGGGAGGGCTCTGCGTCTGTACTCGCTTTTAGAGACTACCTCGAATCTTCGTCCTGGGTCCCTCCTCGCTCCAACCCCAATAAATATCAGAGAAGCCTAGAAGATGAGGGTTGGAAGGGACCTCAGGAGGTGCCTAGTTCCACCCCCTGCTCAAAGCAGGACCAAGCCCAACTAAACCATCCCAGCCAGGGCTTTGTCAAGCCAGGCCTTAAACACCTCTAAGGATGGAGATGCCACCACCTCCCTAGGTAACCCATTCCAATGCTTCTCCACCCTCCTAGTGACAAGGGTTTTCTTAATATCCACTCTAGACCTCCCCCACTGCAACTTGAGACCATTGCTCCTTGTTCTGTCATCTGCCACCACTGAGAACAGCCTAACTCCATCTCCCTGGAACTCCTTTCAGATAGGTAAAGGCTGCTATCAAATCCCCCCTCGTTCTTCTCTTTTGCAGACTAAGCCGGCCTAGTTCCCTCAGCCTCTCCTCATAAATCTTGTGCTCCAGCCCCCTAATCATTTTCATTGTCCTCCACTGGACGCTCTCCCATTTGTCCACATCCTTCCTGTAGTGGGGGGCCCAAAACTGGACACAATACTCCAAATGCGGCCTCACCAATGCTGAATAGAGGGGAATGATCACTTCCCGCGATCTGCTGGCAATGTTCCTACTAATGCAGCCCAATATGCCATTAGCCTTCTTGGCAACCAGGGCACACTGCTGACTTATATCCAAATTCTTATCCCTGTAACCCCCAGCTCCTTTTCTGCAGAACTGCTGCCTAGCCCGTCAGTCCCCAGTCTGTTGCTGTGCATGGGATTCTTCCGTCCTAAGTGCAGGACTCTGCACTTGTCCTTGCTGAACCTCATCAGATTTCTTTTGGCCCAATCCTCCAATTTGTCTAGGTCACTCTGTATCCTCTCTCCCCCTTCCAGGGTATCTACCACTCCCCCTAGCTTAGTATCATCTGCAAACTTGCTCTGGGTGCAATCCACCCCATCCTCCAGATCATTAATGAAGATGTTGAACAAAACCGGCCCCAGCACCGACCCATGGGGCACTCCGCTTGTGACCAGCTGCCAGCTAGACATCAAACCGTTGATCACTAGCCATTAAGCCCAACGATCCAGCCAGCTTTCTAGCCATGATGGATAGAAATGATCCATTCATCCAACCCAGACTTCTTTAACTTGCTGGCACGAATACCATGGGAGACTACACCAAATGCTTTGCTAGAGTCAAGATATCACATTAGTGCTTTCCCCACATCCACAGAGCCAATCCACAGAGCAATCAGGTTGGTCACACATGACTTGCCCTTGGTGAATCCATGCTGAGTGTTCCTGATCCCCTTCCTCTCCCCCCAAGTGCTTCAAATGGATGTCTTGAGGACCTGGTGCATGATTTTTCCGGGGACTGAGGTGAGGCTGCCTGGTCCGTTGTTCCCCAGATCCTTTTAAGAAGATGGGCACTATCTTTGCTTTTTTCCAATCGACCAGACCCCCCTCCCCTGATCACCTCGAGTTTTCAAAAGGTAATAGCCAATGGCTCTGCAATCTCATTTCTGAGCCCCCAGCGACACACACGCCACAGACCCCACTTACAGGTCCCCAGACTCCTGGGTTTTGTCTAGATGCTCACACAGATGTTTTCTTTGGCAGCATCTTTCACCCCTTTTGTGACGAGTTGCACGTCACCGCTAATGAAGCGCCCTGGCTCTCCTGAGTTTACACACACTGGTTTTTCTCTAGCCCAAAAGTTTCAGACGGCAGCAGATGCAGTTACACAAGAGCCGTTCTTGGAAGCTGGGGGCTGACGGGGAGCATTCAGAGATCACTGTCTACTGACTAATAACCGTGGCGGGCTCTCTTTCAATGGCTCACAGAAGGATGCAAGCGGTTTCTCTCGCGTTCTCGCAAGAAAAGAAGTTGCTTTTTATATAACTTGCCTCTCCCTTAGGCTAAATCGCTGCCTGTGCTTGCCTCTCCTGGCTGTAAGAAGCTTAGCTGCTACTTCCACGCAGACCCAGAACAAAGCTTTCCATGGACAAGCCCTCGGCTGGAGCCGAAACACTAGAATTTAAACATCTCCCAAACGCCAGCCTGAGCGAGCCCGAATCCTGCAGGCAAGTGCTGCTGCTGAATGCTTCCTCCTAGCACCTGGGCGTGAGCAGCTGCTGAGATGAAGCACAAAGGGCAAACGTCTTAAGCAGACACAGGATCCAAAGCTTAAAGGGCTTTCCTGCTCAAAGCCAAAACCTGGAATTGCAGCCCGTGCAGTCTATGGCAAAGGGGTGCAGCATGGACCCCAGACAGTCCCACGCAGAATACATTACAATAGTGGGAGATCTCAAAGGCATGGACCGCAGCAGTGAGCAAAGCCCTCCAGAAAGGAAAGGAAGCACTTATGGCTACTGTTGAGAACCCAGGGAACAGCTGGGAAGTCAAAATGCCCCCACCTCAGCCGCAGCTAACGATCAGTGAATGGGCCCCTCAATAGAGGGAGAAGATCTCACCGCTGCCTGGCACTGTTCAGTACTGCATCAGTTTCTTCTCCAGATTGAAGAAGCCCAAGTCTGAGCCCTCTCCCCACCAGCCAGCCCCACCCTTCCCCTAGGTGCCACACGGTCATTGTTTGCTGGTCGAAGAACAGCAACCCACCCCGAGCAAAGGATGCAGCACGCAGACGCTGCCAGCAGCCAGCAAGTGCCGGGAGATATGGGGATGGTGGGAGACAAATACCAAGCCAGAGGAAAAGCAGAGCCGTGATTGCCAGGAAACCCACCACTGAAGGCAGCCAGAGGAGGAGGCAGGAAGTGGCACATGGCAAAGGGGAGGGGAAAATTACATGCTGAGAAAGGACTGACTGCAAGCTCCTCCAAGTGGGGACCTTTCCCAGCACAATGGGGTCTCAATCCTGGCCGGGGCCCTGGGCGCTATTTTAATACAAGTCACCATAACTAGCACCATCGTCTCGGTCTTCTCCTCCAGGCACCTCAGTGCAGCCAGTCCCAAGCCAGGCCAGGCCAGTATCTTTCAGGGAGTTATCCGAGTCCTTGGAGGGACTGGTGCTACGGAGGGGGGCACATCCCCAGGCAGGGCCCCTAGCTCGGAAGAGCTCTCCCATTGGGCCTGGCAGGTTTTATCCAAGGCAGGGAAACAATCCCCAGGCAGACAGCAACATGTAGCTGCAAGGCAGAAAAGCAGACATCCTTGCCATCATGCGGAGGTGCCGCCAGACAGGGCCTCGGACACCAGCAGCAGGATCCTGGACTTGACTCACTCGTCTCACTGACGCATCTTGCTCCCGACTGGAGCCTTTGATTTCCTGGACAAGTTCAAGAGGAGCGAGCCAGGCCGAAGCCGGCCTTACAGCATGCGAGACCCCCAGGGGCCAGTAACCAGGGTCGCTGTCCCCACAGGCGCCGCTCGCACTGCTTTGCCCGGAGCAGCCCCCGAGGGGCTCTCGGGAACAGAGCTGGAGGGATTTTGCTTCATTAGAGGCACGAGGCAAAGCTGGGGATTCAGCCAGGAAGGGTTTCCCTTGCTGGCTGCCATGAAGACATCTTGGTGGGGCTTAAACCTGGGTCTGCAGGGCCACCAGGCAGCTGTGGCAGAGGCACGGTCGAGGCACCACGCACCCAGAGACCAGCCACCGCAGGGAACGCCAACCACCAGCAGACCCTCCCGTGACCTCGGCTCGGCCCAGACCTATTACTTAAGCCTTAAGGGAGGGAGCACCAGGAAGTCACCTGTGCAACAAGGCAGATTCCTGACCTGCTGCGCAGATGGATCCTGGCTTCCTGCCACCCAGTCCCTGGCCACTGACTCTGGCTCAACGTAGGCTTGGTCCCGGCTACTGAACTTGGGTGACCCTTGGCTTTAGGCCCCAGCTACCAACTCTGGCTTGACCCTTCAGGGCTGACACCGACAGCTCTAACCACTGGGCCTGCCTGGCCACAGCCTGGTTCCTGACAGAGTCTACAACGGCCACGCTCCACACAGGAGATCTCGGTGCAGCTCCGAGTTGCTTGTGCGAACCAGAGATGCCGCAAAAGTCCCAGGCATCAAATTCTGGAGCCAGCCAGGAGAGAGATGCCAGGTGACATGGGCAACGCTCAGGGTGGGGAAGACACCTCTACAACCAAGATTTAAACCACTCTGGGCCTCTGAGGACATGTTAAGCCCTGGAAGAACAGGAGGCTGACGGGCTGGATTGGCTAACAGAGGAGAACTGCAGAGCCAGGCAGGGGAAGGACAAGGTGGTCTCACTTAATTGGCTCTTCACAGTTTGCTTGGCATCTGCCTGGTTCTTGGAAAGGGCTATGACCCCCCCGCTTGGAGGGCGTAGTTTATACTAAGCATACAGCTGTGGACTGCTCCCCACATCATAACCTGCCAGGGCTTCAGCTGGCGGCCCTCAGTTGCAACTCCAAAGCACATCTATGGGTATGTCTACATTGCAGTGAAAAACCTGCGGGACCTGGTCTCAGAGCCCAGGTCAGCTGACCCAGGCTCGTGGGCAGGGATGGCATGGTATTTAGCAGAACTGATGGTACCATCAGCCGAATCATGGTCTCCCCGCCTGGGGAAAAACCAGTCCCAGCTAAGGGCGTTTTCTGTTTTAACAACTGCTTCACTTACACACATTACGCGTAGCTCTAGTGACAGGCAACTTGTGGTCACATAAAGCCACTGATTCGTAGCTTAATTTAGGGCTGTACAAATAAGTCAAACTGGGCGCAATCTCAATACAGGTGATTATAAAAGGGAACAGCAGGACGTCTCTGTACATTTTGGCTTGGGATTTTCTCCCAAAAGTTCTACATGCGTCAGTTTCCAACACCCGATTATATGAAAGGGACAGTAATACAGAGGTGAGGCTCAAAGCACTGAACCATCAGAAGCATATGGAGCTGGAGACGTCAGCCCAGGTCCAGCTGGCCACACAGAGGAGGCACTCAGAGGCAGTGGATGGATTGAACCTATTCCTCAGTTTTGAATGGACGTGTCCAGAGTTTGAAAAGATTCAGTCTCCGTTTGCTGAACTAGCAGGGTATTGATGCAATTATTTTCCCCAGTTACCCGGTTTAAACCGAGTTTAAGGCGGTATTTACCGGCACCTTGTCCTATGCTACTTTTTTCCCCAGAAAATTTCCAGCCCCGCTTGTGGGGGTCGGGCTGCAAGGCTAAAAACATCAGCGTCGACGTTTCCACGTTGGCCCGAGTCCCAGCTTTGAGACCCTCTCCCTCACTTGGTTTCAGAGCCCGGGCTCCAGCCCAAGCAGGAATGTCTACACAGCTATTTTGATCCCCACAGCTCTCACCCCACAAGTCTGAGTCAATTGGCCCAGGCTCGGACACTCAGCACCGCAAGGTTTTACTGTGGCACAGACATACCCCAAAGCACCAAACGCCTGCACTCCAAGCACTTTGCATGCATCCAAATGTCTGCCTCACCGTGAGCCTACCCAGCCACGGGGCAACAGCATGTCTCCACTCCCAATGGCACCAGTGCGGCGCACCTCCCAACAGGACCAGCCGTGAACCCACAAGCCGACGGGGGTCAGGCTCTCTCCTTCTCCCCCCCCCCCCCCCCAACGCGCACACACTTTCCCCAAGGCCATTAGGGCTTTTTGTTTAGTTTCCCTCTCTCCTTCCCTTCACTTCTCCCTCCTCCCCAGCTTCCTGCTGTGGCTGTGGGGGCGCTAGGAAAGGCTGAAGGATCTCGGAAGGGGGCCAGGTCTGCGGTCCCTTATCACCCTGGTTCCTAAAAGGCTGAGTACCAAGGCCTCGGCCCTGTAGCCAGGAAGGCCCCAGCTCCGAGCTCTTGAGCTCCAGACAGCTCTGAAATTCGGTAGGAATGCCCGTGCCAGGGGAGGGTCTCCCAGCCCCCTGTGAGGAACCTCGGCCCAATTCCAGCAGGGGTTTGGAGATCCTCCTCCACGACATACCGGTAAGGAAATCAAGACACGTGACCAGACGGTGATGTGCCAAGGCCCCACAGCCAGTTCATGATGAGGCAAAGCAAGAGAGACACTCCCAGTCCTCTGCTCCCACCGCACCTTGCAAGCACACACCCCCACCCCCCAACCCCTGCTGTGGGGAAGAAAAGTGGGAGAATCCTGTACCTGGGGGGTGCCCCCAAGCCCAGCACAGGTGGCTGCGTAACCCAGCTTCCCACCCGTCACAGGGGCTGTGAGGAGGCCCAGAAACTGAGGAACTGCCAAGTCACCTGTGCCTTCGGGGCAGGACTGGGAATGAAGATCTCCTGTTTCAGCATTTCTGCAGGAGCTAAGAATTCACCATGGCCGCAGGCCACCTCGGGAACTAATTGCCATTTCCTGATGATTCTTGTCTCTGCCCTGCCAGGCCAGTAACACGCGCCCGGGAGACAGCACTAAACCTGAGCTCTGGGGCCTCGGGGTCAGGAATTTAGCAGCACTTCACAGGTGCAGGACTTCCCTGGGCGTGAGCGCAGAGACCACAGCCCCCCCGTCGCCGGCTGGTGCTGTAGGCGCAGGAAGGGAACCAGGACAGGGTGGGTCCCGTAGGACCCTCTCACCAGCCCCCTGCAGCTGTCTGATAGCTAAGGGGGACAGATCAAAGGGAGAACCAGCCCCAGAGTGGCAGGTATTTATCCCCCTGCTGTACACTAGAAACTAAAAAGCATAGTGCACCTCTGAGAGCTGCTCTCCAGCACCCTGCGCTGCCTTCCCTCTGTGCGCTGGTCCCTCGCTGGCTGCAGCTGAGCCCAGCCTGGTGCGTCTCCCCCTCACGAGGGAGGCCAGACTGGCTTCTGGGTTGATTATCTGTAATTCCACAAACAAGAGTCTAACAAAGCAGCTGCCACATTCGCAGCCGAGCCAACTATTCCCCCTGCCACTTCGCCAGCAATGGCATTTTTCTCTTAAATCTTAGTGCGAACGGTAGAGAGGCAATGGAGCATGATCCAGCGAGCAGGCGCCGCTCAACAAGCGTGGGTTCAATTCCCAGCTCTGCCACCAACCTGCTGGGTGGCCTTGGGCAAGTCCCTGTCCCACACCGTGCCTCAGTTTCCCCTCCTACCCTTTGCCTGTCTTGGCTTTTTTCAATGACAAGCTCTCTGGGACAGGGACCGTCTCTCACTATGAGACCACAGGGGAGCCCTGTTCTCACTCACGATGCTATCGTAATTCAGATGACAGTAACCCATCATGTTGGGGGCTCCCTCAGCCTTGAGCCTGCTCCCCCCATTGCACGTGACAGTCGATTTTGCAGGGAGATCTGGCCAACCTGGGTAACAAGCACCAACAGCAGTGAAGGAGAGAGACTCCCAGAGCACACAGAGTGGCCCAGCGACAAGCCACCATCACACCGTTGGCTCTCTCCTCCCTTCGCACAGCCAACAGTAGCAGCCAGGGATCTGCTTGAATCCTGAGCGCACCTGGCCACGCTCCTCCGGGGTGCAAGGCTTTGCTGGCCCCACTGGACTTACACCAGCAAGGAGAGCATTCCCCCCTCGTCGGGACCCAGGGTGCCACAGCTGCCAGGAACAAGGCTCAGGGAAACCTCACTTTCAACACTCACTTCTGGGACAGCAGGGAAAAGCCCGTACAGCTTGAGTTCAGCTCAAATATGAGCATGTAAAAGGAGGGACCTCGGATCTCCTCCAGCCTCTTAGACAGGCACCATTCCAATAAGGCTGGCTGTTTGCAGGGAGAACGCAGCTAGAAAACCAGCTCTGCTTCTGTACGCAACATCTGCAAAGCTACTCTAGATTCCATGTGGAAACTGACACGGAGCAACACAAGCCCACTCCAGGGAAGGTTCCTGGTCCCTTCTCAGCTGGGCAGGATGCATGGATGGGTTTGGAGATGCCACCCAGGAAGGGTGAGTGAAATGTTTTGCAGTAGGGCAGCTGTGGAAAGGGTTGGTCTTCTCCATGTCCCTGTGTAGAAGCTCGTTATCCCACGAGAGGAGGCACAGATCTCTGAGCCAACTGCAGGTAGCTAGGCATTGCTTGGACAAGGTAGGTCGCACGCGGGGGGCCACTTCATGGAAATACTTACAATATGCAGAAAGACAAGGTGGGGGAGGAAAGATCTGCTATTGGACCAATGTCTGTTGGTGAGAGACAAGCTTTGGGGCCACACAGAGCTCTTCCTCAGGTGACCTGAGCTCTGTGCAAGCCTGCGCTCTCTCACCGATAGAACTTGGTCCAGTAAAAGATATTCCCTCACCACCTTGTGTCTCACATCTGGGGCTGACCCGGCTACAACCACACTGCATACAAGACATGCAGAAAGGCTTCCACAGCCTGGAAATTAAGCACACCGCCAGCTAATGCCATCAGCCTCCAAATCTAGTCTGAACGAAGTGCCGTGTATTCAGATAACACTGAAGAGGAGAGGATGGGACTTACACACTCACATTTCCCAAGAAGTGCACCTCAGAAATCATCAGCGTGTCACTCTCAGAGTCGGCACAGAATCCAGCAACCCCCAAAGCAGAGCAAGGCATTCACCCATCTCCATCACTGCCCCAAGGCTACTCAGCAGAACTCTAAACCAAGGACCAAATTCTACACAGAGGCTCTTGATTGGCCAATGCCAGGCAAGTAGCCGTGGAATTTATATCAGTCAGCTCCCACTCCAATTCCAGACCTGCTGGCAAGCTCCTGCTTGCCCAGGGGGTTTCTAGCGGCCCACTGCGAGGCGGTGGAGACCTCAGCAGAAGTAGAAGAACTGACACAAGGATATTTCTCTTCTCTTCCCCACCCACACCCATCTTCAGACCAAGATCAGTCATACCGTTAACCACGCCTGGAAGCATTCACTTTTTAATCAGTAAGTGTCAATTTCACCAGACACACAAACTGATGAGAACGGTGCCATCAATAATCAACATTTACAGAGATGCAAAGTAAAATGCTGTTTGAGGACTTTTTGAGTTTGATTTAAGTATATTTACTTTGAATAATTTGACATATGTTTGACCATTTGTGTTTTAGCCATTACAATGCTTGAAACGGTTAATCATTGCCTCACTTCCCCATAATTTCCCACAACTGTGAAAATTAAAGATCAATAAACCAAAAGAAATGCTTAAAAACAAACACTGAAAACAAACAGAAAATATAAAAAGATAAAAATCTAATTCTGCCAAGCATGCTGTTAACATGGAATTCACCAGGAATTAATACCTGAGATCTAACTTTCTATTAGTCACACTCCAGACTAGTGATCGTGACTCGTATTTTGCTCATCACCTCTAAATAGGACTCCCTCCACCGCTCCACTGGAGAGTTTTCATGGTGGTCAGAAAGGCGGCTCTTCTCAGCTGAACAGAATCCACCGCAACCTACAGCAGACCCAGGAACAGGGCCAGGAGGCGGTGAGCTGCCATTCCTAACTATGATCAATATCAGACGCAACAAAGAGCTCCCAGCATCCACAGACAGCGGCAGGGAGTCCGATGGATGGACAGTCAGACTAAGCGCCACGATATAACCAGCTTGCAATTCAGACAGCCAAGTGTCACTGAAACTAAATGGACACAGTGAAGGGCAAAAAGAAAAGCCACAAAGAACCTGAGAGCAGATCACAGCTACATTCTAGACGGACGCAGCATTATCATAGAAATGTTGGGTTGGAAGGGACTTCAGGAAGTCATCAAGTCCAGCCGTCTGTGGTGTGGCAGGACCAAGTAAACCTAGACCATCCGTGACAGGGGTTTGACTAACCTTGTTTCATAATGGGGCCTCCATGAGCTCCCTTGGAAGCCTGTTCCAGAGCTTAACTAATATTTAACCTAAATCTCCCTTTGCTGCAGATTAAGCCTATTATTTCTTGTCCTCCCTTCAGTGGACAAGGAGAACAGCTGATCACTGCCCTCTTTATAACAGCCCTTAGCATTTTGGAGACTTATCAGGTCCCCCCCTCGGTCTTCTTTTCTCTAGACTAAACATGACGGTTTTTAATCTCTCGTAGGTCAGGTTTTCTAAACCTTTTTTTCTTTTTGTTGCTAATCTCTGGACTCTTACCAATTTGTCCACATCCTTCCTAAATTGCAGTGCCCAGAACTGGACATGGTACTTCAGCAGGGGTCTTATCAGAGCAGCGGGGAACAATTACCTCCTGTGTTTTACATACAACACTTCTGTTAGCGCACCGCAAAATCATATTAGCCTTTTCTGCAGCTGCATCAAATTGATGACTTCTATTCAATTTGTGACCCACTATCACTCCCAGACCCTTTTCAGCAGCGCTACCACCTAGCCAGTTAGAGCCCATTTTGTACTTGTGCATTTGATGTTTCCTTCCTAAGTGAAGTCCTTTGCACTGTCTTTGTTGACTCGCCATCTTGGTGGATTTCAGACCAATTCTCCGATCTGTCGAGGTCATTGTGAATTTTAAACCTGTCCTCCAGAGTGCTCCAATCCCCCCCAGTTTGGTGTCATCTGGCAATTTTACAAGCACACTCTCTACTCCAAGTCATTAATGAAAACATTGACGAGTAACAGACCTAGGACCGACCCCTGTGAGATCCCATTAGATGCCCCATCCCAGTGTGACAATGAGCCATTGATACCACACTTTGAGTACAGTCTTTCTACTAGCTGAGCACCCACCTTCAAAAACTGTATCTAGCTCACACGTCCTAGTTTATGAGCATGTCTGTGGAACTGTGTCAAAAGCCTTACAAAAATCAAGGTCTAACCACATCTCCTACTCCTGCCTACCCATTCACTAGGTCAGTAATCCTATCAAAGAAGGAAATGAAGTTGATTTGGCATTATTTGTTCTTGACAAATCCATGCTGATTATTCCTTAGAACTCTATTGTCCTCCAGGTGCTTCCAAATTGACTGTTTAATTATTTGCTCCAGTATCTTTCCAGGTATTGAAGTTTGCACCTATCTTTAAACAGTCGACCTATGCTTACCCTTCTCCAGTCTCCTTGGAACTCTCCTGTCCTCCAGGAATTCTTAAAGCTAATTGCTAACGGCTCCAAGATCGCTCCAGCTAGTTCCTTATGACTAGAGAGAAATAAGCCATAAAAACACACTACAGTCAGGGGCAGAACGCACACAGTGTGTGGAGTAAACCCACAGGCAGGCCTATCACAACATACAACCAGCTTCCTGCAGGGACCCCGATGCTGCTGACAGCGCGTACACAACACAACAGGAAGCACTTATCAGGCACATCAGTGTGGGCCGGGAGTGAATGGAAAAAACCCCACACAGCTAAGTGAAGGCTAGCACCACTGACCACACACTCTGCCCCGAGAGCTGACACCCATGGAGCCAGAGCACAGTTAGAATTTGCCTGCCGCACTCATTCCATCCACCTAATAGCATGTGGTTGAAAAGGGGGCCGCACACTCAAGAAGGTTGGGCACTGCTGTTCTAGGGGGAGATTTATCCCCACTGTTGCTCGGAACATTCAACTGTTAGCTCTCCTGGGGCACTCCCAGTTCTGTCACTAAACACACCACACTGATGGAGACAAGACATCTCCTTGGGGAATTGTACCACGCGCCCCTCAACATACACGCCTTATCCTAAGCCTGCAGGGGGACTGCCAGTCCTGAGGCTCGCACAAGATGGGAGCGTCAGGGCAGCCACACGTGGCACAGAGGATTCCAGTGGCCAGTGCAGGTGGAGAGCTGGGCTGGGACTAGATCCTGGCCACCCCAGGCGGGACGCTGCCAGACCAGGCAGAGAGAGAAGCTGGGATGTTTGCTCAGGCTCTTCTCTCTCCCCACTGCCTGCAGGCAAATTTATTGTACGTGCTCCACACCCTGGCATGGGGGTTTGAGGCACAAGCTCCCAGGGAAGAGTTTGAGAGGCAGTTTCCTCAACGTATCCCACAGAAACAGTGGAGCCAGGGTTTCGGTGTCATGCAGGTACCATCAGAGGTCGGGACGCTCACAGTTCTCCGGAAGCTCTGGGACTGTGGATTGTTTCCCAGCAGATCAGCCTTTGCTTCATGCCGTTCCCACAGCCACTGCTCTGGGGCGCATGCCAGAAGCCGTTTCTGCAGAAAGTCACACGTGCACGGCCTGCAGAAAGAAAAAACTACCCCCCGGACCAGGACATCTGGCCACGAAGGTTCCCCTGGTGCAAGGACAAGATGAGTCTGGGTGGTTGCCATGCAGACGACGATGTTTATCCCCACAGGGTTTTTGCACAAGGCAAAGGCTCTGGGGAAAGGAGGAAAGCTGTGGGGGAGGTGGCTAGAGAGGAATCGCACAGCACCTGCACTGCCCCCAAGCAGGCCAGTGAAGAGTGCTGCTACTAGGTTGGGATCAGGCTGATCTGAGGACCCCAACTGCGTGTAAGCATCCCCTAGGCTACGGCTGTGGCTGGGCTCCCAGCGAAGGCCAGGTGAACTCAGGCTCAAGCAAGCAGGGCAAGTTTCACCCAGAGCAATTTCCACGCTCGGTTTGTCACTGACACATCAGCTCTTCCCACCCCTCATCTTGTGTCCTGCTCACTGGCCGGCCGAACCCTCCACCGAGTCGCTCTGCTCAAACCCTCCATTTCTGACGCCCACACTGTGCAAAGCCAGACGGTGGGGGCGCCAACATCAAAATAACTGCCCAAACCTGAGGCAAGAGTAAATCAAAAAACGCAGTTCGCTACTGTAACCTCCGCCCTGATGGGCTGAAATAGCAGTAGGTGCTCAGAAACCAAGGTTACAGGTCCATGCTCGCATGCCCCAGGCCTTCAACCCAAGCAGATGCCAACAGCACTGGGAGAAAGAGGAGTGTAATGAAGAGTGAAGTGTCCATGTTCTTCTCCCAAGAACGAGCAGTGGAACATGCTGCCCTGGAGAAGGAAAGCATCCTCAAATCTGAAATAAGGTCTTTGCCTTTGGCAAAGGGTCTCAGCCACCTGTCTGGTCCCCGGCAGCATCCGCAAACAAAATGCTGACCCTGCTTCCTCTCCCTTTGCCTAATAAGTGTCCCCAGGCATCCAGATAACAGCCTAGAAATAGGAAACAAAACCAACATTTAAACTCCATCACATGCTCACTGCTCCACGTCTAGCCAGATTACTGTTGCAATTACCAGGGGATTTGGGAGTCACCCATAGTAAGATTTAGACATTTGTGTAACCACCACCAAGAATGTGAACACAGACTGGAGCTGGGTTAAGGAAGTTACATTTTAGGGGAAAAATCCAGGCCTGAGAGATCAGGCGCTCTCTCGGGAAGGGAAGATCCCAAGAACAAGAAAATGCTCTGGGAGTTGCTTAGCCCAGTTTTTCAGAGGCAGCTCTCGCTGGTTAGTGGCTAAGCCCATTGTTGTGTTTCTTTAAATCGCAAGAATCTAGCAGACCCACTGGTAAAGGGAATTTAGTGGAGTCAGGCAACTCTAGCTGACTGGCCATGATCTTGAGACGATCAAGAGCAATCAGAAGTCATTACCATCTGCTGGCTGTTTGGTAGCCTGCACGCACTGGAGCCAGTTCCTAGTGGGCCTGTGTCTGCACTGGCAAGCTAAGCAGCAAGACCAAGGAGACACAAACAATGCAGAATGAAGCCATATCTTCCCCTGTTCCTTGTGAGTATAAAGCCACCTGGGCAGAGGCACACCAAGCTCTCATCATCCATGCTATCACATTCTAAATGTCAGTCTGCCGGGCTAAAACCACTTAAAAACGTCAAGCCCTAGACATTTATGAAAGATGCAAAGTTTCAAGTTTTTGGAAGAAGGGAAGCCATCCAGTGAGAAAACGACCCAGAAATCCAAGCCCATGAAGCAGCCTTCGTCTCCTATATATTCCAGGCTGCCAAGGCAAACAAGCGTTCTCAATCCAAGAGAGCGCTCAGCCTGCGGAAAGACAATTAACATGCACAATTGCGTGTGTGTTGGGGGGGGTACTCAGATGCTCATACTAACAAGCCAGGAAAATGTAATAAAACAAAACCAACAATGCAGATCCTGTTAGTGCCGAGATTCAAAGGCAGGCTTGCCCTCCTTTTACAGGAAACAGCGACTTGCGTTTCCCGACAAGATACAGTAAGGAGAATCATTAGCATACTGGAAAAAGTGCCAGCAGCCTGGAGAATGACCCACCAGCATGTTTGATGAGATGCAATAAAATGGAGAAGAGAGGAAGTGGGGGGGAATCTTTTTGCACTGGCTAAATAAAAGTCTGGCTTTTTCCTCTGCTTTGCCAGCGTATCACCATATGCTCTGCAGCCCCGCTTAAAGGGACCTAGGAAACTCACTGAAAACAGAGCTGCTAAAACCCGCATGGAAACATTCACACACAGAAAGCCTGAACATGTCCACAGCAGAACACGGCTTGCTAATCTGCCGACGTGTCCAACCCTGTTCAGGGTTGGGAAGCTGCACACATGGTAGAGACAGGCATAAACAGCCCCGTTCCCTAGAAGGAAGGCTCACCGGCAGCACACGAGGCAAGAACTGTGTAAGAAGTTACAAGGAACCACAAGCCCTCAGTGACCGCCCTCCTCCTTCCCAGCAGTTCGCTTCTGTATGATGCAAGCTTGGCGGCTGGCACTCAGACCTGTGTGGAATCGCTCCTGGCCATCGGCACTGTTTAAAGACGGCAAGGGAAAGAGAACTCCCCATCCCCTTCCCTGGCCCCTGGTTTGCAGAGCCAGCCGCACCGAACCCCAGCCGCCAGGCAGCCCTCTCCAAGGCGAGCCTGGCTTTCCGGGCCCCCTCCGGCGTTCAAGGGACACGCTTTAAAGGGGCAGGAACCTCGCAAACGAAAGCGACGGATGAGCGCCGCGCTCACCCCTACCCAGGGACCACAGCCCCCCAAACACTCCCGCACCCCCGCGGGACTGGCAACCGCCACACCAGCCTGCCGGCCCGGGAACGTCGCTGCACCGTCGGGCCCACACGCGAGCCAGGCAGGGCCGGCGCAGCGCCGAGCGCAGGGGGACGTGCCCCGTGGCCCCAGCGGGCAAGGATCGCCCAGCGACTCCCTCGCCCGCCCGCGGGTGCGGAGGGGCCAGCAGCGCCAGGGACGGGGTCCCCGGAGGGGACCGGCCATCCCCGGGCACGGCCCCGGCCGGCGGAGCCCCGGGGCCGCAGGGACCCACGTCCCGAGGGAGGCGCTGCCCCTCGCGGGGCCTCCCCGGCCACAGGCCCCGGGGCGGGGGCTGCGACGTGGGTCTCGGCCCGGGGCCTCCGGACCCGCGGCAGCCGCCCAGGGACCCCGCCCGCCCCGCGCGGGGAC
>ML675621.1:11599956-11653867 GCA_007922155.1 Mesoclemmys tuberculata
CCCCGGCGCACAACTTCCTCCGCCTCCGCCCATTGGCTGCTCCCGGCTCCGCCCCCACCCCAGCACCTCCCCGGGCTCAGGTGAGGGGCGGGCACCGGCGGCGGCACCTCCCCCGGCCGGGCCCCGCCGTCCCTGGCCCCGCTTGCGGTTGCCCCTTCCCAGGTCCCCGCAGCGACCCCGACCCGCGGGGCGTGGCTGGCCGGCGGCCGAGGCGGCCCCGGCGGCCCCGGGATCCTGGTGCAGGGCGGGTGCCGCGAGCCCCGCAGGGCTGCCCCGCTCCGGCAGACAGCGCGGGGAGCGCGGGGCTCCGGCCCAGGGCAGCGGCTACGCGCGGGTCGGGCCGGGCCGGGCCGGGTGTCCAAGGACGCGGGGCCCGTCCCGCCGGGGGCAGGCGGAGACCGTGGCCTGCTCCTCCGCCGGGTCACTCCGGCGTGTGCTAATTAATGGGCCGCAAACGGGCCCGCCCCCGCCGGTGCGAGTCAGCTGGGCGTGCGCCCGCCCCAGGGCCCGGCCAGCCCCTGCACAGCAGGGCGAGCCCCTCGCCGCAGCCTCCGCCCCCGGCCGGGCCGCCGTGTCCCGGCACCCGGGTGCCCGCGTCCCTGCTGCAGCACAGCTTCCAATGAGCCATGTTCTCAGTTGTTCCCTGGCGCTTGCGACGCCCTCCGCTCCGCGGGGCTGCCGGCTGCCAGGATCCCCTGAGAGGAGCCGCTGCCTTGTGGGGCCCCCACGACTCACCGGCGTGTCCCAGCGACAGCTCAGCCTGGCAGTCTCTTTTCTTCCGCTCTTCCTCCCCCTGCCCGGCATGTCTTCCTGTGTTGAGGGGGGAGCTGCACCTTGTTGTGGCTCAGATTCTAACAGGGCAAGCAAAACCCAGGTCCGGGGTCCTTTGCCTGTAGCAGGGCTGAAAGCAGCCAGCAGATTCCCTCAGAAAACACCCAGCACAGGAAGTATTTCAGGCGAGGCCCGTGGCCTAATCTGTGCAGGTGGCACTCCCTCCCTGCCCCGGCTCTTATTAGCACTCAATCGCAGAGCCTTCCACAAAGCAGGTCAGTATCACTAGCCCCATTTTACAGATGGGGAAACTGAGGCAAAAAGCAGGGCCATGATGTGCCCATGGTCAATCAGCCAACCAGCCGTTGAGCTGGGAACAGAACCCAGGATGCCTAAATCCCTGCCTAGTAAGTGTGCTGTCCACCAGGCAACACTACCCCCACACCCATCACAGCAGGGTAGTGGAGGAGCCGCGTGAGGCATTTCACAGAGGTTTATTGCCTGCTCCCGTGATTTTTCCAGGGGGCGGGGGGATATCGTGACCCCAGCCAGTGACTGGAGTAGTGTAGAACACTGCAACAGAAGCAAACAGCGCGCCGTCCAGGCCATGAATGCTCCCCAGAGAGTAAGGTTCTTTCAATCCAGAGAGCTCGTCTGGAAGAAGGGCTCTTAGCCCTACAAATCCACCACTTGCTCAGGGGATTCAGGAGGCATCTGCTGTACAGAAATCGGGTATTAGATGAAGTGGCCTGAGGCAGAATGCCACTTGGCGTGCTGGCCATGCGTGGTCATGAGTCCAGACGCATCAGCCCTCAGATTCAGCAGTGAACTCTTCCACAGGGGCAGAATTTCCCCAGCCCTCATTACGCAGCACAAAATCCTTTCTATCCTCCAAGAGGCAGGTGCTGCCTTTGCGAGTGACTGGCAATGTCGCAGGAAATAGCACAACAGACACCTGCATCATTAAAAGATCCCACGGCGCTATTCACAAGAGCTGTCCCTACGGCCCTGGCCAACTTCCAACGTGCCTAATTAAGTCGTGCCAACCTGGAAACATTCTGCCAACCTGCAGTCCCTCTAGAGTTTCAAATCAGGAAGTTAATAAGCCCTTCTCTTCCTCAGGAAAGGGAACAAAAATGCTCCGCTATAAAAAGGACTCATTGCCATGCGCTGTTCAATAGTTGCCACGTTTCACCTCAGAAACGGCCGCACCACTTACTCCAGTGGGGTGTTTTGCCTGAATAAGGACTGCAGGCTCCAGCCCTGAGGTCCTGAGATTCTTTGGGAGCCTTCGAGGATGACAATGGATGGGAGATATGTGGAGAAAGGCATTGAGGCACTGCTTTCTGGCTGCACCGCTGCAGCAAATTTCCTGAGCTGCACCAGTGCACGTGGAACTGAAGAGAAAGAAAATCATCCCATGCTGGGATCACTGTAGCCACTGCTTGCACTGGGAGAAAAGAAGCTGCACTGCTCTGTTTTAGACTTTGGGCCAAATTCTCAGCTGGTATGAATGGGAGAGGTGCCCAGTGATTGCCCAGCCCCTCAAAGGGATCCAGGTTCCTAACTCCCACAGAAATCAATGGGAGTTTGCTGCTAAAAACCTGTGAGGATCTGGGCCTTCATGCTTAAAGACACTTGCAAGGGCTCATAGTCAGTTCCAGCTTCCCGCTGGCTGGGCAGAAGAACACCAGAGCTGGGAAGCTCAGCTCTTAAAGGTACGCTTCCCCAACACCACACAGTGTAGCTCCATTGACTTCTGTGCAGCTACACTGACTATTCTTAGGAGCTGGCCCCTCGTGCAAGGCACAATCCTCGCCATGCTGAGGTTTCTGCAGTGGCATCAGGAATGCACCCATCTAGCCTCCGTCAGGTAGGATTCCATTTCCTGACCTTTGATACCACTCGGGAGCAGGCCCATCTCACCTTATCAAGATCCAGCACACTTTCTTGGCCATCTCCTTTTAGGTTTATGTCCCCACTGTCCCAGGGAATCGGGCGCCTGCTGGCAATTAACCAGCAGGGGCTTCCTAGAGAAAATGGTGAGCCACCTGGGGGCTGGCACACAGCAGCTGCAGTGGGCCTGGCAGCCACCCAGGGCAGCAAAACATTCAGGCCAGTGATCCCTGCGTCCACATGACTTCATTTTGGGGTGCCCGATTTTGAAATGCCTCAGGTCTGATCTTTAGAAGCACAGAGCGCCCCGAACTCTGGGTGAAAGCAGTGGGGGGCACCCTCGCAACCCAGGAGGCGCCGCCACTTGGACCCCAAAATCAGTGGCTGCATTTGCAAATGTGGGTCTCCATCACTGGGTCCGCTGGCTTTTTGCCAGTTCGCCTAAGGCGACCTGCGAACCCTTCCTCTAACACTCTTGTAGCACCGGGTCGCTTGCCCTTCTTGGAAAGGTGCTTTGAGACCTTCAGACAGAAAGGGCCAGCGCCCTGCCAAGTACCACCATTATTCCCTTTGCAGCAGCTCATCCTTTGATCCATGCACATTTCAATCACCGACAGCTCTCCAGGGCACTCTGGCGGTGTCTGCGCTGCTTGGGAACAGCGCTGCACACTCTGCTTACTACGGTGCAGAGACAGCCCCGCCCCATCAATTTATAGTCTGCTGCTGTTCTGTGCCTCAGTTCTATTCCCAGCTCTGCCTCGAGCCTCCTGGGTGACCTTGGGCAAATCACGACCCTGCCCTGTGCCTCAGTTTCCCCAGCTGTGAAATGGGGCGAATGATACTGCCCTCCTTTGCAATGTACTTTGAGATTGACTGCGGAAAGGTGCATGGTAAAAACTAGATATTATTATTACTTCCTTGCCTATTTAGTCTGTCAGCTCTTCCGGGCAGGGACTGGCTCTCACTGCGTTTGTACAGCTCCCAGCATAGTGAGGGCCCAGTCTCGGTTGGGGAATGCAGGTGCCACCATCATGCAAATTAGTAATAATTAGTGTGACTACTCGGGTGGGAAGGGTGATGGCTCATTAAAGTCCTTTCGGTGGCTTCCCCTCATCTACCCCTCTGCACGCATGGCAGGCCATGGCATGGTCACGCACTGTCGCAGGCGCCCAGAGATCCGGTTCATCAGCCAGGACAGTTGTGCTGTAACCATCTCTCTGCTTTCCGCCCTGTTTGCTATTGGTCACAGATAACAACGGCTGGGATTTTCAAAGCAGTCGAAAGCAACGAGGTGCCCAACTCCCATGGACTGTCCCTGGAGTCTGGGCACCTAACTCACGTAGGTTCCCTTGTCAATCCCAAAGGAGCCAGATTCTAAGGGGAGAAGTGGTACTTGTCCAGCAGCCAGTCAAACCTGAACCTCCCACAAACGGTGCTGAGCTCCTCGCTGCCCTCACCTCTGCCCAGTTCTAGATCCCCCTCCACGCAGGTCCCTCCTGCCACACAATGAGACTCCTGGGCCAGTCTCCCCAAATCCCCCCCGGCCGGGGGAAGTTGGTGGAGTTAATCTGGGGTGGATTTGTCCCTTTCTCTTTCCAAACCCAGCCCTCAAACAGTTATTCCCCCACACCCGCCTCCACCTGACATCAATGGAAAGTCTGAGGCAGCAGCAGCACGGAGCTTTCAAACCCTCTGAAAGCAGGAAAGTCTCCCCTTGGCCTTTCGGTCCGTGCGGGGAACGCAGTGCGTGGGTGTCTCTCGCGATCACAGGGCCGCTGTGGCCAGCGTGTGGTTACCCTCCCAACAGGCAGGCTATGCGCTAAGCCAATGCCTCAGCTTCAGCTGGGGGCTCAGCCAGCAGCGAGAACTGAAACTGTTTGTTCCCTCGGTCAGGAACTTGAGCCTGTGAGGTGCCAAAGTCCTCCTGAGCGGGGCCGAGAGTCGCTCTGGGGGACGCAGCACCTTACAGGATCCAGCCCCTTATGTACTAGTTGTGCAGAGTAAAGCTCCTCTCTGAGCACGGCTGGGTCTTGCTGGCTGCTCCAAGCCAGCTCTGTTATCTGCCTAAGCACCAATCGGAAATCAAGGGTGCAGACAAACAAGGGGGCCATGCTTGGGAGAGAAAAGCGCGTGGGATATTTCTGCCCAGAGCAGAGTCTCACGGGCCAGTGATAAAGCCTTGAAATAAACGCCTACTCATAACAGAAGTACCACTAGCCATTGGCCTGCGCTGCCCTGCCTGTGGGCTGGGAGACCAAACGAACCTGGGTGTGCAAACGAGCAGGGTTGGGACAGCACTCTCCCATTTACACCCACCCTTCGAGTGCTTGACACGGCAGTGTAGCTCCGGACTTGCCAGACAAGGCAAGGCAAATACCGGGCTGATTGTATGAACATTAGTGAATCTGGCCAGAGATTAGACTGTTTACATAGCTCTGTAAACTGATTAAAAATCTTGGTTCAGACACATTTACCTTGCCTCTGCTGATTAGTCAGTTCCAAACTCATGGCTCAATCACTAGTTTACACCTGCTAGGGCCCAACTCTCCTCTCTCTTACACTGGGGCCAGTCAGGCGTCACTGGGCCAGCTTCTGACTTGTTCACGCTATTCTCACACTGTTATAATTCTATGGGGCCTGATTCCCATCTCCCTTAGTGTAAATCAGGAGTGTCGCCAAAGGCATCAGTGGAGTAAATGGTATAAAGGGGTATACCTGAGAGCAAGGCCCACTGTGCAGACCTCATTCTCCTTGCAGTGGTGATGCTTTTGTGTAAGGAGGGGGGATCATTGCAGGATCCGTCTCAACTGCTGGGTCAGATCTTGGCTTCAGCTGAGGAGCTTTGCACGGCTGCAGGGAACAAAGTGACCTGAAAGCTGCCTTAGCAAGGCTGAAAGCAGTGATCTTCACTATTTGTCAAGCAGGGGCCACTTTGGCAAAAAACCTTCAGTGTGACAGCCTCATCAACTACTAAATTAACACATTGCTTGCTACTCCTTAACGATGTCATTTTGTGACTCATGTATGGCCTTATTGTGGCCGCTACTTTTTCCAGCCGCATTGTTTTCTGTAGTTGTCGTTGAAGTGCTTTTGTTCGTTTCATTAGTATCCACAGTTACTTTCGTACCTGCTTTTCCTCCTGTTTCATGTTCCGATTTGCTCTTCAACGGAATTCAGAATCTCTCCATTCTTTCCGGTAACTCACGGGGGCCAAAAAATAATACACGACACAAACGGTTGAACAGCCGAGTTCAACGCTGGTTTGTATGGCAATGTTCCGGTTATAATACAACGGACATACCTAGATACACTTATTGGCGCACGTCGCACCAGGTGGGCAATGTGACTTGTAAAGAAGGGGGACGTTGGTACCTATTCGAATGTTAAAAATACAATAATTTGGAATAGAAACAGTTCGCCAGGGAGCCGCACTTAGGGGGGAAGGGACCCGCCGCTGGCTCCTGGGCCTTGCAATGAACCCTGGTGCAGAGGGTTGCTTAGCACTGAGGAAACCTGGGCTGGCCAACTTTACACCAGCCTTCCTGGGACCCCCGCCCCCTGCATACAGCACTGTGACAGAGCTCCAGTGACCTCAGGTGCATGATGGTCCCCAGGGGCAGTCAGAGCAACCCTTCGCACCAAGGGGCTGTTTGAGCCCAGGCTGAGAGGCACCGTGGCCTCTCCTCAGACTCTGCTCTGGTGCAGCTGAGGTCAGAGCCTCAAGGCTCATTGATCACAAGGCTCATCTGCTTCTCCGCCCCTCACCCCCCCCAGCGGAGTTTGGGGAGCCAATGGCCAGCCAATGGGGCCACAGGGAAGAGCCAGGGAAGACCAGAGGGGCAGGGCCCCAGGAATAGGCAGGTGGGCAAGGAGGGACTGGCAGGGGACGCTGGGAGGTTTGCTGGGCTGGGGCCCATGGGAGTATTGCCATACCCCGTCCTGCACCCATCCCGCCAAAACAGACTCAGCTTTAGGGTCCAATCCTGGGAGGGAGACACTCGTGAGACCCCCGCTGGGGTCACGGGGAGCTGTTCGTGCCCAGCTTCATTCCCTCAGGCTTCCCTTAGAACACGCTCGCAGCTCCGACTCGTGCCTCTTCCAGACGCTGGGCCAATCAGCGGGACAGTCTGTGCCGAGCCTGCCCCGCGAGCACAGGGCATGTGACGCACAGACCAGTCAGCCCAGATGAGCACCTCCCACTCCCAGCCTGAGCGAGGGGTGCCTGGTCCAGCCTGGGTACCTGAACCCCAGGGACACGTCTGGTTACCTAACCCATGGCCACAGCTGCCATTTGCTCTTTGGGGCTGGCTGACTGCTTCCCCGCATAGTCACCTCCCTTCCCTTCCTCTCACCAAGCTGTGAGTCCTCAGGGCGCTGGGCCATGGGGCGCGGTCCAGCATCGCTTTCCAGCCAGACGAGTCACTCGTTCCCAGCATGGGAAGCTCTGGCTCCGGAGGGAGCTGTGCCAGGGTTCCCAGAGCTGAGCGGGAAGCCAGGACCCCTGCAGCGAAGCGGTCTCAGAGATCTCTAGGTTTTACGGTCACAAGGATCACTGTGGTCATCTCGTCTGACCCCCTGAATAGCAGGGGCATAGATTGTTGGAGTGTCCTGCCCGGCGAGTCCTGCAGCAGGCCCAGGCCCCGTGGCTGAACAAGAGCAGAGCCTGGCGCTCATTCGAAGTTGCTCAGCTCTGTTAATACCCGAGGCAGCACTTTGCAAACAGTGGGTGTCGTTTCCACTTCTGCCTTTTACCCCGGGGCCTTCTCCACCTCCCCTCACCAGCCTCCGGAGACCAGTCGCGAGATGGTTTGAAAAAATCGTACAGGGGTTTGGGTCTGTCTTTAGACTGGGACGCTCCCCCGCCCATCACTGGGCTGCGGGTGACAATTAGTGTTGCCATTGCTCCCCGATGTCTGGAGTGGGGTGACATTGGCCCTTGCTGCAAGAGCTCTCACCCCACATCTCCCCTGCCAGCTGGAGCCCGGGGCTGAGCCCGGCACCACCCGCCTCTTTTGCTCTAGGACACAAGTGGCTGTTAGATCATCTGCTGCCCCCACCATCTTGGACCTGTGCTGCATTCCTAGGGAGCTGTCCGGCCTGGCCCAACGGGTGGGCACTGGCCTGGGAGCCTGGAGATCCACCTCTGATGCCGCCTGCAGAGAGCCCTGGGTGAGTCGTGTTACCCGTCTACTCTCAGGCCCTTTGTCCTGTCTGTGTACACAGTGAGTCTCTGCTGTGTTGATACAACATCTAGCACGGTGCAGCCCTGATCCGAGCTGGGACATCTAGGGATGACTGCAATACACAGAACAAACAATAACTGTGCCACACGAGAGGGCTTCCACGTCTTGCTGCCAGGAATATGAGACTCAGTCTAAATAGTCCCTTATCTTTGTGTATCTCTTAACTATGTCGCCTGATCCACCCTAGCTAATTCCTCTCTTTCCTTGGCACTTGCTTCTCCACCTTCCCAGCCCTTTGCCCCTCCTGCAACTCCGTCAGCCTCAGCCACAGCCCCCGCACTGAAGAAGAGACTTTCCAGGACAAACCAGTGGCAGAAAATCCCGTGCTCGGCCCCACACACCGAATTGGGCACCCAAGCTGCCCCTTGCTGACCCCCCAATGTCTGAGCCAAGGCAAGGGTACGACCTGCGACCTTTTAGAAAGATAGGAATCAAAGGGGACAGGGGTCAGGAGGGGAGGGATTCCCATATTTCCTTAAGGTGTATTTGTGTCTTCCCCGAAGCATTGTCTTCACTGTGTGTTTCCTGTTTGCTGAGGTGCATGTGACGTTTGGTCGAGGGTATTTCCTGGTTCTCAGAGGCCACCCTGTTTGATGCTAACTCCCCGTCTCTGGAAGGGTTGCTACAGAGCCCTCATTCCTGCACCCAGCTTTCGTTAGCAGCGATGGCGAGATAATGTGTGTTTCGTGCTGCTAGGGAAGAGCAATCGGCCAGTTTCAATGAAGACATAAAAGGGGATGTAAAATTACTCATCTGCCTGGATACTGACCTGGCCCATTACGCTGATCTCAAGGTATCGCCCGTATTTAAAACAGAAGCTCTCTCTCCCGCTCCCCGGCCAATCGGAGAAAGCGCTGGATGAAGTGATAGGGGCTGTTTCTGCGAGAGTGAGTGGGTGGGGAGTACGTGAGGCGCAGGTGATGCGCCATGTGCGAGGGATGGGCTGGTACGGGTGTGCTGCTGTACTGTGTGGATGTCTGTGCTGGGTGAGTGAGCACGTGCGTATGGCGGGGAGCCGGGTTTGCTGTGCGTGTCAGTGGGTGCACTGTATCTGAGTTACGGAGGGACACTGAGCTTTTACATTTAGGTCTGAGCGTGGTGCGAGGTTGCTCAACGCTGTCAGGTCCACAGTCTAGTTCCATTGCTGGGGGACAGCGTTGCTAGCCCAGTGGATTGTAGCTGTCTCGGGAGGTCATGATCATGGAAGGAGACGATCTTGCAGGTTCCCATAGAGCTAACCACAAGGGGCCTTGGAGCCCTTGAACTGGACTCTGCTGGGTGGAACCAATGCAGAAAGCAGGGCGCCCGGGGAATGCGTTCACAATGACCTGTGTTCAGCAGAAGGGCTGCTGCATTTATACCAGTTGGACTGGAGCTAGTGGGAAAATGTCCTGGAGCATATTCCGCAATTTCAGTGTTTGTTTTCGTCCTGAATCAGGACCAAAAAAATTAAACACAAACATTTTCCATGGAATGAAATGGCTCAAAAACGTTGAGAACATTTGGAAATGACAAAGCAACTATTGATCCGGATGGAAATATTTGGTTTCAAAATAGTGATTTCAAAATGAAACATCATTACGTGGGTATGCTGGGCGAGTGATTGAAACTGACACTTCCGGTGGAATAATAATTCAACATGGACAAAACCACATTTTCTGATTAAAATGATTTGTCAGAACATTTTTGACCCACTCTAGTGACAGGTTTTTCAGGCTGTTTGGCTTCTTTCCTAGACATAAATCGTAACCAATCAGTGAGGAGTTCCCAATGCCTTGGTCACCTTGGCCTGTTGTGTCTGATGGGCGGGACTGCAAGCTGGCTGTGAACGGCAAAACATAGTCTGTTTCACTGGTCTAGGCTCTTCCCCCTATCTCACCCCTTGGCGTGTAAGTTATACCTGATCTGCACCCTCAACGAACACAAATTGGCTCATCTTACACTTCAGACTTACCCCATTCTGTAATGCCCTAACCCCTATGTGTAGCTGATACCACCAGTGAAAATGGCCCAGAGAACTCCACAAGAGTCACTGCTGCTTCCTCCGGGCCAGAACTGGCCCAATACGCTGAGTGCTGCACAGCCAGCTAGCCTGCCCTTCCTGTCAGTGGTGTGGGGCTGATCTCATTGAGCCATGGGGTCACAGAGGTGTAAATGCCATCAGCAGCCCTCGATGCTGAGTCGCAACTCAGCCTGGCGATTGCTGGGAGCTGCGCACTAGTTAAATCACAAGAGCGTACACCTGTTGCAGCACTTTCCATTTTTGTTTTCGTTTTTTTTCGAGTGGCTCAGACAACCCGATTTCCTTCCTCTCCTCTCCTCCCCTCCACCCCCTGCAGAGCCTGAGGTTACACAACATCCACTTGATCCACCTCTTGATCCACTCCACCTCTTTCCTTTGACCAGCTTGATTCTCACTCACAGGTTTCCATCCCACTGCCAATCTGATCAGCAGCCCCAGCTCGGTGCCTGTAGGCCTCTCCCTGGACAAATGCAACCTGCTGCTTCTTTGCTTCTCCCTGGCTCACTGGTCTGGCAGAGATCCTGCGTTAGCTAGGAGCTGCCGAAGCCAATGAAGAAAGAGGGAGCAGGGAGGTGGGGCGGAATCTAATCAAGGGCTTTTCCTGGTGAAGTGTTGACTGCCAAAGCCCACGCTGCTGTCAGACAGGAGAACGGCTCCCTTCTCTCTCAGCCTCTTCAATCACTTGGAAGAATCTGGGGGCCGCAGCAAATCCCAGGCTCCTGCCCTGGGCCCCAGCTGAAATGGAGAAGAGGGAGCAGGAGACCCTCTGCCACTAACTGGCCAACAGTCCTGCATTACAGGGGCGCCCCTTATTTCAATGGCCTGTTCCGTACTAAATCTGTACGCGGCACCTTTTGTCCCCGATTTCCACCCCGGGCGAAGTGCTGCCAGGTGGTCTGCGGCGCCGCTCCAGCACCTGCAATCCAGCAACGCTCCAGCACTTCACTTGGCAAAGTGCTGCTGGCTGCAGCCGGACCCGCAGCAGGGGGTCACAACACGACTCAAATTGTGCCCGGCTGCCCCTCCATTCCTGGGCCCACACTGAAAGGTGCCCCCCCCATGGAGTGTACAGCGCTGGGGCAGGCGGAGCAACGTCAGCCTCCAGCTCAGCTCTCAGGGGGTGCACAGGAACTGCCACAACTGCCCAATCGGGCACCTAAGGTTCTCTGCAGCAGCCAGAGCTGGGGACAGATCCTCTAGAAAGGATGGGGAAGGAGAAGGGATTTGCTGAGAGGCTCAGGTCCCATTTAGGGACATCTGAGGTCTGCCCCGTATTTTGGAAACACAATCTAGATGACCCAGGATGACCTTGGGCAAGTCCCTCAGGCCGACAGTGGCTACTGGTTTGGGGTGTCTCCAGCTTGATGCTGAAGTGAAGAAATGTGGAGCCTGGTTTCGAGCAGGGCTGAGCAGCTGCTGCTGCACTCGATGTCTATGAGCTTAGCCCTGCCGAAAACCAGGCCCAAAGGTCTCAAACTGGGCACCAAGAACGGAGACACCCTGTGCCGCCATTTCCCACCTGCAGGATGGGAAATATGGCCGTGAGCCCCTGCCGGGCGCACTGTGAGCTTCACAAGTCCCCGTGCAGACCGTGCCGTAGGTCCACAGAGTTTAGGGCCAGAAGGGGCCATTAGATCCCCTCGTCGGACCTTCCATAGAGCACGGGCCATTACGTCTCACCCAGCCACCTGCCCTGAGAGCAGCGCCTTGTGTCTGCTGGAGCAGAACTAAGTCAGAAGCAGCATCTGTGTTCATTGCACAGGCGAGGCCTGCCCACGTGGGCCCCAGCAGATTGCTTGACTGGCCGTGGAGCGAAAACTGTTGTCTCTGTCACAGTCTCAGCCGTCATGGGCGCTTCCAGTGTCCGCTGTGCCTCCTCCACAGCTTGTCACCCTGCTGCCCTGGCTGGGCTGGCCACTCTGCGGGCCAGATCCCCGCTTCGGTGCTCCGCCCGGGGCAGAGTAATGGCTGAAGGAATGGGCCCTGTGAAGGGGATGTTCAATCTAAATAACCGACCATCCGGCCTCCCCAGCTTTTCCGCCTGAAGACTGTTCCACTTCTGAGGCAGCATTTATGGCTCGATTCCCCTCCCATGGAAGTCAGAGGACTCAGTTTCCATTGATTTAAATGGGGCCTGGATTGGACCCTTGAGGAATCACTAAGGCGAACACAGATGCTCTGTGGTTTGATAGCAGAACTCCCCTGATGGCGGGCGTGGGGTGTCACAGGCCTGGTTGTTCTCCACCCTGCCTATAGTATGTGGGGGAGCCTGCCCACCTCTGCCCCTCCCTGAGCCCAGCTCCCTTCGAAAACACAGCCCCAAAGTCAGAGTCCACATCCTGCAGGCTTCCAAAGCCCACTCCGCACCCCCCGACTTCCCTCAGCAGCCCGCACTGCGTCCAGCTGCCCTCCCCATTTAGCATCCGGGCCTGCTCTCGCCTGATGTCACCTGGCGGCTGTGCTGTGTGACCGGAGACCAGAGGACACTGTATTGTGGGATGCCTGCCTCACCCTGAGTCCCCCTAGCCCCCGCGAAATAATGGATGGGGACCAGGACGGGGAGCCAGGACTCCTGTGTTCTATCCCCCCCGTCCCCGCAGCCGCCGTTCTCGGTGCCCTTGTGCAGTCACTGGATTGTGCGAGGTGCTGAGCCCCTTCTACCTCCACTGGAGTTCAGGGTGCTCAGTAAGTACCACCAACCCCATAACCCTCCCTGGCCTCAGTTTCCCGGCCTCTCGTGCAGGTTCCCCAGCTCATCCCCACATGTGAACCCTCTGTGACATACTGTCCCCCGAAACAGGCCCCTGTAAGCCCCATATTCCTCATTCCTGGTCGGGTTGTAGTTCACACTAAGCATGTCACAGGAGCTATCTGATGAAAAGTCACGAACACGATCTGCTGAAACCCACTGTTCTGTCAAAATACTCGGATGACCAAGTAATGAGATTTGCTGTTAATGAAATACGTTATAAGCTTGCTAGGAACAGCAAAGGAGGCTCCACACCCAGGCGGGGCTCAGCAAAGGAGTTGTAAACGAAGGGTTTACAATACAACCATTGCACAAGCCCATACAATGGAAACTGCTCAACTCTACGACTCAGTCGTGCAAGGTGAGGGATTGAGCAACCTTGCGACTCAACAGAGGCCACCTGGACATGTCCAGACTGTTGTCTCCCAAGCACATGGATATGGGGACAGGGGCTACGTGCCTTGGCCTTTCTCCTCCCCCATCTCCTTCCCCAACAGAAGAGCTGAGAAACAAAAACTTCAGCAGGAGAGTGGTCCCCCAGCTTGCGTACGAAAGAGTTGTAACATCTGGTGGGGTGAGGAAACTGCTTAATCTAGATCCTGCCGAGTTTAAAATGTAGGGTTTTAAATTTCAGATCCAGGTTTAAAATTTCGATTGTGCGTTTATCTTTTATTTGCTGTGGTACCTATCTCTGATCTCTCATGCCTTCCACTTATCCTCACTTAAAATCCCTCTTTCTGTATTATCAAATCTGTTTTACATTTTAACGAAACCAGTGTGTTTGGCTGAAATGTCTGGAGCATCTCAGCTCAGTTAACAATGAACAAAAGCTGGTGCATGTCCTTTCACATTAAGGGAGGGGCGGCCTAAGTAATAAACTTATACTGATCAGACTTCTGACCAGTGCGGGTCAGGGAATTTTTAATGTGAGGCAGGAGCTGGGGGGAAGTGGCTGCTGCCTTTCTCTGATTTTCTGAGAATTCATGAGTGGCTCTGGGAGCACTCAGGTGATCTAGCTGGGCATGTGGCTTCACATGCTGTCATGCTGAGTGATAGCAGCACCTGGAGGGGTTTGCAGCTCATCCCTAGCAAAGCATTGTGAGGGACAGCCCAGGCAGGAGAGGTAGGGGGCACAGTGGTACCCCAGTCCCAGGTTGTACCCCATGCGAACATGTCTCACCCCCTTTGCCAAGCACCTGCAGATCTGTGGGTGAGAAGCATGAGTAAATTTAGGCTGGAAATGAAAAGAAGGTTCTAATCACCAGAGGAGGGAGGTTCTGGAACAGCCTCCCAATGGGAGCAGTCGGGGAAAGACACCTAACTGGCTTTCAGATGGAGCTTGATGAGTTTATGAAGGGGATCGTATGACAGGGCTTCCTGCAATAGCCGGAGACTGGACTTAGGGATCCACGAGGTCCCTTCTTGTCCTATGTTCTTAAGCACAACATACACATGCTCATTAGGGTTATTACAGTAACATGAATATTCAGGAGGGAAGGGGGTTCTCAGTTCAAAATTCTAGCACAGTGAAAAAGCAACAGTGGCTTTCACCCCTACAGATGAGCTCAGAGAAGTGAGAGCTGCTTCTGTTGAAACAGGTGGACGTCTGGCAGCTACAATCCCTTCTCTCTGTAGCCCTCTCTCTCTCCATCCTACTCCATCAGATTCCTTTGTAAAAGTCTTTATGTGTCGCTCCAGCAAAGGCTTATTTTATTTTATCATATTTATTTTATTTTATGCATCTCTTTCTACAGGGCAGAACCCTATGCTACTCTATTTGGATGGTAAACAAACCCATGGCACAAACTACTGGGGCATAAACTACTCGCAGTATTCATAGCAACAGCCTTTGCTAATCCTGCATTGCCCTGCTGTTCACAGGCCAGGAGATAGCCATCGTGTTTTCCTTTCTCACACGCTTAGTCTGAGTGTTGCAAACAAGCTTCTACTTTGATTGCATTGTTTGTTTCTGTTTGAGGATCAGCAATGGAATTAGGGAAGTTTGGTCTGGAAAAGGCAAGACTTCTGGAAATATTATCAAAGATGCTAAAATCTCCACTAGATGAAATGGAATCTGTGCCAACAGGATTGCTGGAGGGATGGCTCTGAGCCAGCCACATTCCTGGATGTGACCCATGCTTATGGGGAAAGTTTGATAAAGAATAGAGGTTAAGCCAACCAGGAATACATTGTTTTTATAAAAAAGGCCTGCCGGTAATTCTGGCATCTTGAGACATCGTGAGCCAAATGTTGTTCTGTGAGTACCTGATGCCTCTAAAAACCAGCCCCCAAAGCACAGAACACTTTCAGCCAATGACAGTTATGGATCTTGATCCCTGATTATTGGACAACCTCCCCCCACAGATCTGCCCCTTTGGACTATGGTTATGGTCAGCTAAGTGACTGTGTGCAGTACCAAGTGCCTCTTTGTGCGTTCCCTGGGAGCAACTGCTGACTTTACCAACACAAACCCCAGTCCCCTTTTCCTGGCATGACACAGCCCATGCAGGATCCAGTTCTAACCTCCATCATTAGCAGGATTCAGAGCTTCCAAGGCCAGAAGGGACCATTGCAACCACAGGCTGACCTCCTGCCTAACACAGCCCAGAGAACCACCCCATGCTAATTCCCAAAGGAGACCTTTTAAAAAAACATCGTCTTGATTTCAGAATCGTCAGTGGGGAATCCACCACAACCCTTGGTACGTTGTTCCAGTGGTTAATTACTCTCACTTCCTCAGCAGGCAGAATCTTTATTACTGGTGATGGTGGAGAAAGCAGAAAAACCCAGTCTGCTTTTCACATCCTCAGCACGGTTTTCGTTTGAGAGCTGAGCCCCGTGGATACCGCCCTTGGCAGTCGTCTTGCAGCTGTGTGTGCTCCGTCCATCCAAGAATCGTAAAGCACTCTGGCAATGTAAATGAATAAAGGCTTCCCACCTGCTGGGGCTGCACTCTCCAGTGCTATTCTCCCCATTTCATAGACAAGGAATCAGAGGGCAGAGAAGCCAATGACTCATCTGTAGTTCCACTGCAAACCCATGGCACAGCCAGACCTTGTGCCCAGGTCTCCTGACTCCACTGTGCTGCACTACCCACCAGCCCGTCTTTCCCCGGAGAGACAGCAGGGAAGTCACAATATGTTGCCCTCAGAGTCCCTGTGAACATGCTGGGCCAAATCCTTGGCTGGTGTGAATCATCCCCGTTCCATCGATCTCTGTGGAGCTGTGTCAGTTTACACCCACTGAGGATCTGGGCCCCTGAGAGCATCCGGAATGATGCTAAATGTTTTCACATGTGTGTGATGGCCGCCATCTTGACCATGCGTCTGGGGATTGAACCAGGGACAGCCAGGGCGAAGAGCATGAGCTGCTGCAGCGTGAGTTCAAAAGCCGACCCTGCCTAGCCTGGCCTGAAACAGCCTCACATCCTCTATGGGTCAAGCACAGCCAGGGACCCGTAACACTCCCCAGTGGGTTGTACTTAGCCACACACAGTTTCATTCAAGCACACACACAGAACCTTGCTTTCCTGTAGGCCCTGGCCATTTCCCCCCGTGCCTCCCCTCATCATTAGCCCCTGGCCAATTTCCCCTGCGCCTTCCTTCACCATAAGACCCTGTGTAAAAGTTGTCACACGATCTCAGATCAGTGCAGCAGCCTTTTACACCCACTTTGCCTGGTGTAACCAACTCCACAAGGTGCTAGGCAGTGGAAGACCAGGCCCATGAACACGCACTGGGGATTTTTGATCATCACTAGAACACTTTGGTCTGGGTAAGAGGATTTCAGCTTAGAAGAGTAAATCCCCAGCTGCTTCCTGCCACCCAGGTCACCGCAGCGGACAGTGTTAGCATGACTGACTTACCAGAACTTGGCTTGGAGGGAGGCCAGGAAAACGAACAGAGCCTGTTCATGCAGGGTGCACACAGCACATTTGGCGCAGCACCTATTGGCTCCCTTAGCACTGCTGTGGTCAGTGTGTGTGTCACCTCACGGGAACGGAGCTTGTAAAATGGGGGGTTGAGTCAGTGAGAATCTGTTTGAAAAAGCAAACTACAGAGTGCTCCAAATGCTGCTGCTTTATTCTCAGCAAGCCGGAGCGGGCTAAGGGCCCACGCTGGGCACTGGGCGTCAGAATTGTTGTGTTCTGTCCCTGGTGACGCTCGGCTGGGTGATCTTGGGCAAGCTCCATCTCTGTGCCTGGCTTTCCCCATCTATAAAGTGGGATAATAATATCCTCCCCCAGGGGAGTGAGGCCTAACGACTCTTTGAAATCCACAGACGACAGGCACTGAGCATGATGACAATGACTTCGACCAACCAGGGTGTGATTTCATCGGAGTTAGACAAAATCAATCAGAGGGCTACAACTGTGTGAGGTTGGAGGAGCTCAACCCACCATACCCCGCCCCCCAGATGGAGAGGGAGTGTTCTGGGTGGAACAACGAAAAGAGATCAGCGAGCTCCCTTACAGAGGAATCACAGAGCATGTGGACATTGCTTTCGGATGTTTGCCGTGCCTCTGCCGTAGCGCTTGGGAAAGAGGGTATAGCTCCCTCAGACTGGCCCATTGTCCCAGCTTGGCCAATAAGCCTTTTTGTGGAAGAGGAAAATGGGGCTATTTAGTAGGGAAGGGAAGTGTCGCATGTACCCACTTGTCCCCTCCAGGTGACCACACCAGGGACTCTGCTATTTTGCTCCTATGCTGCAGGGATGCAGAGGGAAACACAACAAGCGATTAGATGGCCAGACCTCTAGCTGAGCTGTGCTCAGTAGAAGACGGGGAGGAAGGGGAATAGGTAAGAGGCTTTACGCCACCCTTCAGCCCTAATCCTGGAGCTGGCCAGGGAGCAAGCCCTTCCCCAGCATATGTTAGAGCAGCCTGGAGGCTGCTCTATCTCACACCCAGCTGCCTATGACCTCAAGAAGACATTCTAACAACCAGGAATCACTGAGGTGGAGGAATACCCTAGCAATGCACTTTGCCCCCAGCCACAGGCCCTGTGCCAAGGCTGTGGCTCAGGAGTAACTACTGCAGTCCCCCCAAGATTGCCCTGCACTGGGAGAATCCTCCAGGACTAATCGCTTTGCATCACTGGATGTGGCCCAGCTTGAGGCTCACTGTCCTGGATGAGCAAGCGGCTTAAAGAAGTAGGATCAGAGTCACATCACAAGATATCAGAGCTGGAAAATAAGCCAATGGAGGCTTAGGCAGCAGATTTAATGCAAACAAGAGGAAGTAGTTTTTCACACAGTGCACAACTAGCCTGTGGAACTCACTGCCAGGGATGTTGTAATGGCCAAAAGTATCGCAGGTTCAGAAAAGAGGTAAGTTCATGGGGGATAGGTCCATCAATGGCTTTTAGCCAGGATGATCAGGGATGCAAACCCCATGCTTAAGGTGACCCTAAACCTCTGGCTATAAGTCAGGAGTGGAAGCTGCGGTGGATCACTCCACAATTGCCCTGTTCTTTACACTCCCCTTGAAGCTTTGGTACAGGCCACTGTTGGAGACAGGATCCTGGGCAAAATAGATCGTGATCTGACCCAGTATGGCAGCTCCTGTGTTCTTAAAACACCTGTTAGGTCATCTAGTCCACGCTCTAGGATCCAAGGCAGATCGGTCTGTTATTTTAGCACCAGGAAGGCTCTCTCATTCCCAGTGTGGCCTGTATGCGATATGTTAGATCACTTGGCCATTCATTGTGAAAGTGGGATCTCAAGGCAAGTGACGAGGACACTCCTATATTCAAAGCATTGTCTTCATGTGAGGAATGTGAGCGCCCCACCATCACGCTGCACCTGGCTGAGAGATAGTCCATCTCCAGGGAAAACCTGAACCAGGATCTGACCACAGGGAGGGTCCCCCTGCTTTCTCATTTGCCTCACAGTCCTTAGCATGAAGCCCGCATGCTGACAGATACCTGGTATCAGTGAAATTCAGGCCACAGAGCAGGAAATTCTCCACATCACAGGAGGAATTTTAAGGCACACGGGCTGTGTTTTGGACCAGTATCACCTTTACTAGAGACATTCAGGTCACAGAGCAGAGGCACCAAGATACACAAAGCTGTGGAACATATTTTGACTGCAGCAAAGCATGATCTACTATTTACTAAAGCACCAGTTAGTTAATAATTAACTGGGCTCAGGAAAGGGCTGAGATTTCATGTCTGTCACCAGCTGCAAGAGATCTGTTGTTAGCTGGGTCAGTGCAACCCCCACGTTACCTGGACATCTCCATTCTTTTGAAATTGCCATGATCTCCTGGAGAACTGAGAAGGCAGCCACAAACTTACAGTGCCTAAGAGCCAGGGGTTGAATATCAGATATGTTCGAACAGCACGGAGCAGAACAGACACTGCCTGGGGCCCAAACAATACCAGACAATGACAGAGGGGGCCAGGTTTTGTCTGACTGGCTGAATGTGATGCTGTGTTTGTCCCTTATGCAGACAGGCTAGGAGAATCAAATGCTAATTGCACTCTGCAAGGTTCAGGCCAGAGTCCATTTTGGTTCCGGGGATTGTCCCAACTCTCTGTGTAACTTTCTTTTCAGGTACAGCTCAGAGGAATTGGTGCCTACGATAGTGCGAATGCAACTTGATAGAGCCTCATGTTTAAATAAAGCAGCTTTGACTCCTTGTCCCTTCCCTCGTGCCTGTTCTCTCACCTCCAGCAGGTTGTTGCACTGGTGCTAATTAAAGAGCATGTGTAAATAGCCGCCTGTGTCTGCTTCTCAATCTCGCTCTTGTTCCTCTGGAACTCAGCCCTTTAGCAGGATGTGGGCTGATTTCCCAAGGCACACAGAGACTTGTACGTCTCACTAAAGATGTGACCAGCTCCGTGCTGATGGGCTGGAATGTCTGTTCAAGGCCCTCAGCCACACACTGATCATGTGTGCTGGTCTGAACCACAGGAATTCTGCACATAGCGCTCTGCCCATTAGCCAGCAGGATCTATTCATTAGCAGCACATGCACGCACCCCCAGAAAGTGCCAGGTTTCTCATTAAGAGCCCTGTGCTTTGGCCATCGCTGAGACACTGAGGACAAGAAGCTGTGCATCACTGTTGGAATTCTATAGAAAAAGCTCTCCCTGCAATTGCCAGGCCAGTCAGGTATCTTACAAACAACAATCAGACAAAGGATGAGTTAGAACGATCTAGATAAATGCACTGGGGAGACAGAACGAATGAGGCAAGGTGTGAAGAACTTACTGTGGGAGACTAAAGGCACACAAAATATTTAGGTTACCTAAGAGTCCCTACCCAGAGAAGACATTTCTGGTAGCGTACTATCAGACTCTTTAAACTGGCAGAAACAGGCATAATGAGATCAGTGGTTGGAAGCTGAAGCTAGACCAATTCAGTTTAGGAATAAAGACTTTAAAAAAAATTAAATAGTGAGGGTAATTAGCCATTGGACCAACTAACCTAGGGATCATGGTGGATTCTCCATCACTGGAAGTCTTTTAGAAAGCTGTTCATCTAGTCTGAATTTAAAGATCTGCTTCTAGCTCATCTGGAAGTTACCAGCTGGATTCAGGAATCACTCACTCCATGAAGTTCACTGGCCTGTGTTATACAGGAAGTCTGACTAGGTGATCATATGGTCCCTTCTACCCTTGGAATCTTATGAATCTGATTCCCTGAAAACACAGATGAATGTAAGAAAGCTTTGGTTCACCTGGGGCCGCTGAAGCCTGGATACATGATTATGTAGTGTGCTATTCTGGATAGCCTTTTCCTTTCTGTCTCCCCAAGGACCCGTGGCCTGTCGCCTAACAACCTGTCCTTCCTGGTTGTTAGGGCTCGGACTTACCAGCCCCTTCCTTCAAAACAAGATAAACGAATGAGATTGTGTTTGGTTTAGTGCCGTTTCTCAACCCACGAGGGGAAAAGCCTACCTGCTACTGCTCCTCTCTGCCCGTGGGCACTTATCCCCAAGGGAAACAAATGAAAGCAGCCTGCTCCACTTGTCTCCATGGCTTTAAACTCAGCTGCAGCAGTTTTTTGAAAAGAGAGCTTTTTGCCCATGCGCTCTTCAGGCTTCCAATCCCTGTATCCCAGAGAAGCAAATAACTATGTGTTTAAGACCTGCCCAGCTCTGGTGGTTTAGCAGCAACCCACCCCTTTGCCAGCTGTCTTCTCTCTAACGCTCCTCCACCCGCACCCCTCTCAGCCGAGTCTGGTTCCCTCCTCCCCCCCCTTTTTTTTCTTTTTAAGGAAAAAAGTTTAATTTTTTGAGTAAAAGACAGGGGACTGGCAGTTGCAACATCCACTCATTTTCTGTGGGGCTAGGGTGCTCTGGCAGCATGAGCCATCCCCCAAATAACCATACTCCAGGGGGACCAACTCTCCTCCTGAGAGAGGTGTTCAGCTCCATGGCTCATTATTTTGCCCACCAGCAAGCCCATAATCTGTGGGGGCAGTGTGCTAGGGTCCTCTAAAGCCTATTACACACTTTTTGTTCCTCTGTGACTACGTGGGGTTAGGGGGGTGAGGTTTTAACTTATGGTTATAGTGATACAACCCCTTAAATGGACAGTCATAAAGGGAATATGCCACAGTTCAGCTTCTCCCTCTCCAAGAATAAATGTATGACAAGACCCAGGGAATGAATCTGAACCCCATCAGCCTCGTTTCATTAAGGTTAGCAGAGAGATGGTCCTAACTTCCCAGCCCTGGGGAACTGGATGGGAGATTGTTTCTCTTTTTAAATCTAAGGCTGAAGACTGCTTTTTGTACATTACATAAATACACCCATGCACCCTAAAAGGCTGTGAGGTTGTCTCTTCGTGTAAAGCCATGGGCCACGGGACTGGCACTGTATGAATTAATACATTTGCATTACAAAAAGTACAGGAATAGCAATGAAAAGCAGAAGGATGCTAAAACTGGGACAAACAAGTCTGGCTCCAGTCTGACTTGATAACACTGATGAAAGCTCGCCCCCTGCTGGGCTAATGCAGAAGGCACACGCTCCCATTTATTTTGAAGAACCAAAAGCCAGACAGTAAAAACAATCTGAGGCTTGACATTTCGCCGAGTTTGGGTCCCACCCTAGACCATTCTTTATGTTGTTAAAAAGGAGATACACAATTGGGACCATCCTAATCAATCCATCACGGGTACCTGAGGCTTGCTAATAATAAATCCAGAGCTTCCCCCTTTTAACTCCTACTGTTCAATCCATTTTTTACAGGCAGTCAATCTCCCACTGTGGTCTCAAGATAAGCAGAGTCAAACCTGTTCTGTATTTGGATGGAAGACATTCAAGGAACAGACGGGCCCATTTGAGGAGATGGTGCTGTGCCTTTTGTCGCTACTGAACCCCTGTGCTTAAATAGGGCTAGGGATACACAATGACGGTTCCCAGTTGCTTTGATCCCATAGTCCTGTTCACACTGCAGCAGTCGCAAGCCTGAACATTGGCCACCTAGTTGTGTAGCATCACTGCAGACTAGATACTGCATCACTGGTATACATGGCACGCTGCATGTACACTTACACACTCTAACAGGAGCCTATGAGAATGAAAGGCATTACATAAATAACTGTCACTGCAAATTAAAAAAATCCCCCCTATGGCCCCATTTTTGTTGGCTCTCTGCTGTATGGTACTACTCCAGCTAGCAGAAAAAATACAAGTGCAACTTGCACCGCTGTAAGAATCAAAGGTGTCATAGCCTTAAAGGAAAAAAAGCCAGATTAGACTAATATTCCATTAAAAGCCACCGCTGAAGTCTGGAGGAATGAATCTGTTACCCAGAAAAGTACATCCACTGCTAGAGAAAACAGTACTGGCAAGGTTCTAAGAGGACACAAAGTGGAGACTTACTGGATTGCTGGAGAAGAGGAGCAGCTTGATGGCTCTCGGGGCTGGTGTCTTTCCTAAACTCTCAGAACAGGTATGGACAAGAGTAGCTGCAGTACCCACTTCCCACATGCAGTGAATGTATCCCCATCTTAACACAGAGCACCTAGGGCAGGGTGGGCCCTTCAGCCTTCACACCATCCAGGCCTCAGACCTGATGAGACTGGCAGTTAGTTGTGCTAGAGACATCAGTTCCCTACCATCCCAAACCAACTCCTTTCACATGAGTAACCTTGAGTGCTAATGTCACGAGCAAGTAGAGCTGGACTCAGCGTCACCTCTCGATCACATGTTCAGTCATCCATTAGCCATCTTCTGAACCATCCAGTTGGTTTTGAACTCGTTTCTACCCCCCTTTTGGCCATCAGTTCAGTGTACATGCTGCTCTGGCAGTTGTGCTTGTAGTCCACGGACTGTTTTCTGTGTGAGTGGTATAGAGTTGATTTCGGCAGCTTTCCTTGCCCAAGGCATTATTAAGAAGGGTGCTAAGGTGAGGGAGGAGAGTCCCAGAGCCCAGGCTCCAGCCCAAGCTCGTGTCTACACCACAATTAAACAGCTCCTTAGCCCAAGTCAGCTGACTGGAGCCAGCCTCAGGTGTCTAATTGCTATGTAGACACACCCCACCTTACCAGTTTGGGTGCTAGTCTCTAGTGCTGACCCCTTCCCACAGGAATATGGACAGAATGGGAAGATGGTTATTTTCTAACAGCACAGAATGGTGCTCTGTTAGGGTTTCCACTTAAAAAAGTGCTGTTATAAGATTGGGCCTGGCCTACACTAGAGTTTTCAAAACATTGCAGGTGGGCACATTCAAATGCTCCTCCCACTGCCACCGTAATAAAACTATCTCAAGAGGGGGAGCAGGCTTATGGCGACATAGAAAGGCAATGCAGCAGTGCAGACACTGTTCCTTACATTGGCTGGTGGCATTTTTCTAGCAGAGCCCTGAAATGGACAATGGAAGCAGGGTGAGAAGCCTCTGGCAGTTGGACCCCAGCTCCCGGTGGAGCAGAGCAGCCCTGTGGCTCCAGGTGAGGATGCACACCACTGACCCTGAGAAGGTAGTGTGGACCTAATACAGGCCAACTTACCTTTCTAGTATTGACACAGCCTTAGTCAGAGGCGATTCACTCCCTGTGCTATGCAGCACACTTCCTCTGGGTCATAATTTTCTTGGCAAAAAACCAAGTGAACTAAACATGAAGTTTATAGGAGCAGAGTGCTCCTTGCTTGCACAAAGAACTTCTAAAACCAACTAGCTGAAGTCTGATATCCGTATTACTACTGCTCTGGAAACAGGCTCCAACTCTGGTCTGAGCACCAGCAAGGTGTCATCAGCTGCTTCATCAGCAAGACAGTTACCATATTGTTTAGTACTACAGTGCAATAAATTCAAGAGCATCTTAAAGGGAAAGCAGCTTTTTCAGGGCTTTTGCCAGAGAAGTCGGGCAGGAAAAGCATGCTACCTTACATGGCCATTGTCACTTACCAGGACAGACAACTTCGTTCCTACCAGAGCCTCTCCCCTTACTTTAGCATAGCTGGGGAAGGGAATGCAAAAGATGTAGGACTAGGCCTCAAGGTGGGGTGCCAGCCCACAGTAAGGGAAATAATGGCAAGTTTGTCTAGACCTGACCTGGGCTCCACCTTGAGCAGACAAAATTCTACTAGACAGCCTGTCTCCCAGTCACTTAGTTAGTGGGTTTCTAACAAGGGTGCCTTTCAGATATGAGAAGAGGCTAGTGTCCTGCCCCAAGACACTATTCATACCAGAACAGCTATACCAGCGGGTGGTTTGTGAAACATCTTGTTTGAGGTAGTTTTGCACATCTACAGTTACCTTACTCTGGAACTTCTGCAACCCAAGGGCAGCGGTTCCCTCTCACCTTTCCCCACACTTGGCAACCATTAATGAGTGGGATGTTTCCTTGTTCAATGAAGGCATTCTGTTAGACTAGTCCAAGTGGGAGCTGGCCTTAACCCTTCCAGGGGGCCAGCTATATGGATTCCAGCCTGCTATAGGTACACAGGTTGTAGGCAAGTACTTGATGTCTGACAGACCCTGAACATCGACTATCCCCCCCTTGCTTTATTTGTAGATGCTTAAGCCCTCTATACATACACGATTTTGCTCTCCCTACCTATTGCTTGCATTAAGTGACAGGTACAGTATATTTGCTCAGGAAAAAGTACGTAAAGCTGACAGCTTATTAAGAGCTGGGGTGCAGGGAGGGGAGAAGGGGGATTTAAGTGAGAGAGGCAGTTGCATGTTGGCCATTTCCAGGAATAAGACAGCAGTGTACAGAATGTTTAGCCATGGTTTCCCTGCAAGGCCTCCTGAGATTTAGTATGTCTTTTTCCATATTCCCCACTGCCCTCAAAAACACATTTAGCCTTGGAAAATGCTGAGTGACTTCAGGGGCCACAGCTTTGCTTTTTGAATCAAATGGTGCTTCGAAACAATGGATGAGTCTAGATTACAAGATACCAGTTGCTTTATTCTGATGTACTATTTTTAATAATTTGGCAGCTCTTCTTGTGAGACCAGCACAGCAGAAGTCCATGGAACAAGAGTTGTTCCCATATCAAGATGGATAGGACTTGGAGGTTCACACTAGAAATTTTGAGAAAAAAGGAGTAAGAGGGTTACACCACTTACAGCGCACTCATTTGCATTGTGCTGCAAATTGGTGGGTAGATGACAGCAGTTTTGCTCTAGTTAACCACACTGGATTAGGAAGTGATGTCGCTAGTAAATGAAGTGGTCTCTGTATCTGCACAACAAAGTTATGTCTGAAGTTGCAATAGATTTGGCACATCTGACTGGGCTCTACCAGCTAATGGCAAAGCAACAATTGCAGTATTAAGGAGCCCTCCCACAACCAAGGTTAAATAGTTTCCAACTAACATGGAAAATGTTTTTTCCTTCAGAAAGTAGATTTAGAGATGGCTAGTTTTCAAATATTGTTTGAAAGCGTGGATGTGTCAGCCAGTCAGCTTGGGCTCCTTTGTGAAGAAAGGCTCCACTTTGCCAATGAAAAAAACCAAGCAAGAGCAGAAAGCTGACGGGTGCTTCAGCTTCTCTTTATTGATGTACAGAGTTGTGCTCTACAGCCCAATTCACCTGTTACAGTAAATACCTTGCCCAGGTTTACAACATTGGAGAATGCTCTCAGGAAACAGAACTACTCGACCCAGACAGATATGCGACACTGCAGTAGGAGCACAAGCAGCTCTCCGCAGCACAGGAAGTAGAAATGCAGCACTCAACCCTTTAATCCTTGTTCTATTTTTTTCCTCCCTGTTGCCCACAAGTGACAAATTAAGTGACTTAGAAGGAATCCAAGCCTGAACTACATCTTAACTTTGGTCTCTGCTGGAGGTTTCTATCACTGCTTTCCAGGTATACTGGAAACCTGGATTAGTTGTTACCTCCCTTTGCACTGGGAAGAGGAAACAGTTTGTCTCATTCAAGTTGCTATCTTAGGACTTAAAGGGTTAAACACACCTTAATCTTTCATCAACATCCACTGCTGTTTTAAATCGGACATATCTGTAGTGGAGTTTAAATTATGGAGTGCAGAGAGCCACTATGAATCCAAAGGGGGAGACAACAAGAATAGTTTACATACTGCAAGTGTGGCTATATAGACCCATGACAATCTACCACAGGTCCTAAACTGGAGTGCATTAGTGACGGTACAGGTTTGCAGAGTGGGAGTCTGTAGAAGTAATTAGGAGGACATGGTAGAGAAGGGAGGCATTAAATTAAGCTGTGGAGTATCTGAACCTACAGGGTATGAAGCTGTACTCTGCCTGTTGCAGAGTGTTAACACTGGAACTCAGATCACCCTGTTATTGCCTCCTTCCCCTACACTCCCGAGAAAGGTGCAGGGAAAGGCACGTTATTCACCCTTAGGACAGTATCCAGTCTACAAAGGGGGATGAGCAGCACAAGTTCAGTTGCCATGCAGGAATTTCCTGCACCAACTCCCAACTACTTCAGGGCAGAATCACATAATGGGGAAAAGGTCATTTACTTCTCAAAAAACTAAAACATTTCAAGTATTCTTTCAGGGTGACTCAAAGGTCCTTCTTTCCCCACTGCAGCATTTGATGGTGTTTAGCAACCTATATCCACTCTACACATATGGATAACATTGTAAGCAATTGCCAGCCTAATGCAAGGGGGCAGAGCGGAGGAGAAGAAAGTGAGGACGAGGGAAGGAGTTGCCGGGGAGTGGGAAGGGGTTTTGGGGAGAGTTGGGGTTCATGGAACTGGCACCACACGCATGGTGTTGGTGTAGCCGGAGCCAGGGCGCCATCCTGTAAGCACAATGACAAGGTCACCAGTCTTGAAGAAGCCACGTGCTTTGCCTGGAAAAGAAAAATTTGTGAATATCTGCAGGCCAAGCTCATACCAACTGTTTCATTTGAAGCCATGATGTCCAGTATCTCTAGGTGTTTGGATGCCTTCCACAATAGGTCTGCACCCAGAGACACAGAATGCCATTTGTTTCTGGTAAGGCCAAATGTAATATAGAAGGGGTTACCATAGCTACCACATCAATGTAACCGATCTCCTGGACCTCAATTAGCCCAAGTAGCTGCTCTGTACATTCTAAGCTTCCTCTAGTCCTTGTTCACATACCCCCTTCATACCATGGGACAGCATCATTATTCTGGCTGAAGGACTCAGGTTTCCCTCAGCTGTCCCAGCAGTAAGAGCACTGACAATCATGGTTTTGATCTCCCAGGAAAGACAGGACACCTCAATTCTGTCCTACACCCTTAACTCAGCAATGGGTGCCTACATCATAATGAATCACCAGTTCATACAGCCCATCTTGAACACACTTTTCTTTAAAAGGCTATTAGCAAATCAAGTGGCCACTCACCCCACGTATCTGTATGGCTTTCCATTGAAAGCTACTAAAAATCAAGGCCTGCTGTGAAGGCAGAGCAGTTTTTAATATGAAACAGTTATTAGCAGCCAGATCTGGCATCCCTAAAGGAGTGACTGTAAGAGGCCCACTTATTTGTCACAGGCAGTATTTCTTCTGATTAACAGCCTAAAGGCTCTGCCAGAAGGCAAAAGATGTCCCAAATTTGAGATTTCTGAAGGGGTGGTTCTTCTATAAGCCTTCAATTACCTGAAAAGAGTAAAGATGAAGCAATGCAACTCACCAACATTCATGCCCAGGTTAACTCTGAGATCCACATCCTCAGCCCATGCATCATGGGTGGGTTCTTTGCACAACACAGGGAAAATGCCACGATACAAATGGGCCTGGCGTGCTGTCTGCCCATTACGAGTTACGGCAATGATAGGAGCACGTGGGCGGAACCTGGACACCAGGTGAGCAGATCTAATAGGAGGGAGAACAAAATGGAATTAACCTCCAAAAGCATCCCACATCTGGCCACCCACCAAAAACTTGAGACACTTCAAGTGTTCACAGCAAGTGTAGTGTACAGAAAGCAAGATCAAAGATGATCACGGCACTTATAAGTTGGTGCTATCTCCATTTAAGTGGAGACAGTGGCAGACACGGTTAATAACCGTTGCTGATGTATTTTGCACAGATTGGCCAGGAAGGCTACTTGCAATGCAAATCACGCAAGAGTTAAGGTTTACATCTAGTTTGAAGGCCAGATGGGCCCTCTTAGTCCCCCAACTTACAATAGAGGACATGCTACACAGCATCGTTTCTTAGGACTGCCTGCGGTCCATATCATCTGCCTAATCTTAGGCCATGACAAACCATCTATTGCACAGAAGAGTTTAGGCAACTTCATTCTACACTTAAGATGGACGTTTCCAGCACTGATTGTTGTAGCTCTGCTGGCAGTAAAGTCAAGGTGGGCAGATAGTGTGGCTTTTGTTTTTCTGCCTCTCTGTGTCAGTCACCTGATTTTGACCTTTTGGCACTTCATCCATGCATGGATTCTGTTCTCTTCAGGACAAAACAGTGAAGGTTTGGCCCAAGTGCTCCTCTTTTCAGGGGCAGAAAAACTGAAATCTTCCAAATATCACCACTAATGATATCAAAGTGGACAAGGAAGAAACCCAAAGTTTGAGAAAAAAGTCACTGAATGAACAATGCAAGGAGATCCAAGTAGTGGTGACAGTTCGCCAGAGCAGCGCATGGTGTCTGCTTGCTGGTTTCAGTCTAGTTTTCATTTAAGCATATCTGATCACAGGGTTAGGTGGAGTCTCATGTCCATGGCCGGCAAAGGTAATAATCAGTCCCCTGGTGTGGGAGAAGGAATGCAGGGTGGCCAAAAAAAAAAGCACATACCACTTTGGGGACTCATTGACAGTTCCAAAACATCCACAGAGTTCAACTAGTTTGCCTGGGAGTGTTGTGGCACAACTTGCAGTCACAAGAAATCAAATACATCTGAAGGATCTAGAAAAGAATCCTCTCCCTTGAAAAGTGTAGGGGCAGCAGACAGAAGGAATAGACCTCTGTTGCATCATACCCTGTGCACATCAGTCACTGAAGTGTTAACTGGAGACTTGCTCAGGCCATTTTCAGAGCAATCACTGGAAGCCACTGTCAGAGGAATACCATACAGAGAAGCCTATCTAGAGCTCTATGGTTCTTTTCAAAACAACTGATTCAAACAGCTCAGGGACAGATACATAGGGAGCAATCCCTTATTCACCTGCTTAAAAATAGCTACAGCTAGCAGGATAGTCCCATGATATTATCTGTTGCACAGCACTGCTTTTATGCAAGGATCTAGAAGTAAATACAGTAAGAGTGGAAATGTTTATGTGGGACAGCTAGTGAATTTGGAGATGGTAGGCACAAGTGATGTTTATTCAGAGTGTCTTGAAGTCTTTCAAGTATCTCCCCTTCCGACTGGGAAGTAAGTTAAATTCTAGAAGCTGGTGTGTGTTCAGGGATTAAGCAGACTATTGGGAACTGAAAAAGGCCACAGTATCTATAGTTTTGTTTTCCAGCTCAACATGTAGCAGAGAAGAGGATTTATACAGTGCACAATTATGTTTCAACTAGATTCTTATGGTTCAGTTCTCATGAATCAAGCTTCAGCAAAACTGCTTAATACTGAAGATTTCCAGTCAGTTTTTGCTGCTTACAAGACAGCAGTACCAGTTTTATCAACCCAGCCATCCTCACAAGCTCTTTTTACTGTCGGAAGCCTTCCAGTGGCTCAAGGAGACCCAGGTATTCAGAGGTAACAGAATCCAGAGCTAAAAATATTCAAATATCAAAAGTTCAGATCTCTTCAGAAAGGTCAAGTGTAAGGCTGGCTGGAACCCTTTATACAGAAACATTAGAAGCACAAGGATGCAAGCTTTCAGCTACTCCCTGTTCTGCAAAAATAAAGTCCTCGCAGCTTGATAATTTCTTTGAAGTGAAGCATTCACAACTGCCCAGTGCTTCATGCACAATATTTGGTGTGTATGTTTAAATGATGCCTCTGCTGTACCACTATCTGTTTGGTCCAGATTCAGGGTGACAATTCAGATGGTCCTCTAGATGGAGAATCAGTTTTTGGGGAAAAAAAAAAAACAACACACTTCTGGTCAGTTAAGACTTGCTTTGAAAGTAGCAATTTAGTTCTGAGTTTAGAGAAACTAGAAACTGATGAGTTGCGTTTAAGGCCATTTACTCTGCTTCCTTTCCTGCATTGTTCTAGCTACAAGGTCTAGTAAGTGACCTTAACAGCAGTAACATTTGACATAAATCCCAAAACATTGCAGTTCATGGAACAGTACCCTGGACTGCCTCGCACACTGTAGGCACTAAACAGCAGAAGCCTGTGCAGAAAACAGACATGGGTGAACCTAATAGAGGCACATTCCACAGATTTGACTGTTGGATATTTAGTCTAAGATCACTGTGGATTCTACACAATAAAGCTAGGCCCATACATCCAAGCAGGACAGGCTTTAGGACAGTCACTAATTGACCCATATGGAAATGAAAGTTGAGAAGTACTGCCTTATTGAAAAAAAAAAAAAAAGGCCCCACAGTGAACTTCTGACCCCATGCCAAAATCCACGAAAACGTCTCTGTTACAGTGACTTTCAGAAGTTGTTTCCTGTCAAAGTTACCCAGCCAGCATTACTGACAACAATGATGCAGTTTTATCAGCAGAAAAGATATTCTACATGCTTGGTGCTTATGCCAAGATGGTTGAGGAACACAGAAAACAGAATGAGACTAACTATCAGCAGATGTCTGAAATGTCTGTCCATCTTCTGAGTGGAACTGGGTATTGCAGACAGATGACCTTAGCTTTGAAGTTCCCTGGTTTTCTGGCTGCTTCAGTGTTACCATTTCATTCATTCCAAAAACGCTTCCTGAAGGCGTCCGTTTCCCCCCCCCCAAGTCACTGAAGTCCATTTGACTTGAGGGAACCTTTCCCCTCCTACCTTCCAGACTTGGTGAGGACGATAATAGCCCCACTGCAGCACTTGAAGGAAGCTTCTACAGCGCCAACTGCGGCAGCTTCAGTAGGGTCACGGTTCAGAGGGGCCACTCGACGCAGCTCCTCAAACAACTGCCTGTGAAAGATGGCGGCTTCGGCCTCCCGAGCAATCTAAAAGAGCAACACGCACCCGGGGAAGATGACATTCGTGTCAATCAGCACTCAGCGACACAGGATAAGGGGAGGTGCCAGGCCCGGCAGGGTGTCACTAGCGTAACCTTTATTTTGATAATATTCAGAAGACTTAAACAGCCGATCTGTTTTATACTAGCAAGTCCAGATTAGTATATGATGCCATGGTGGTGGTCGTCTGTTTAGCCAAGCACATTGCCTGTGCAACCTTAAATTAGCAGTTGGGATATGCTATTCAGCAAATACCCCCTCACCAGGCAATCAGCGAAAGGTTTCTCTGCTGAGTTCTGTGACACCTGCCAAGTCACCCCACCGTGCCTGGCCGGCACGCTTCACATCCACGCCCAACTGCCAGGCACTCTTGCTCTGCTTCTACCTCCCTCGAGTCCTGCTGTGCTACAAGGGTGACGTAAACTCAGATTCCGCTAGTGTATGAGAGGCTGAGGTCTTGAACCCTGAGCTGCTGACGGTGTGTACTGTGTGACAGAAGAACATGGTTCCACCTATTGAAGTTTGCCTCGGTTAGAGCATCTCTAACCCACTCTGGAAAGAAAACAGCGTATTTATCTTTAGCGCCTAAGTCTTCTTGCCCTCTCTGAGCCCTACCTGCCAGACTCGGTCAGAACTATCAGAGCTGCAGCTAAGCACTTAAAAGAGGCCTCCACAGCACCTACAGCCATGGCATCAGCAGGGTCCCTGTTGTTAGCAGTGACGCGGAAAAGTTCTTCAAACAGCTGACGGTGAAAAATTGCAGCCTCAGCCTCGCGAGCGATCTGCAGGCCGGGGTAAGAGAGAGGGAGAAGAAAGGAGTGATAGAAGGAAGGAAAGATACACCAAATAGTGATGCAATATTTAATTAATTTGCTTAATTGTCAGTCATGCAGGCAAAGAATATTAGAGGTAGGGTTGTGAAACTTCCTTTGGCTCGGAGGTCAAGATTTAATACAGACAAACATGGTTAGAATTCTAACAGTGCCAAGGCGAGTGGACATTCAGTGCCATGTCTGACAGATAGTTTGTGCATTGGATCAGGTGTTCTTTCAGACTGGGAACTTTCTTGCTACCTTATTTTTATAGCCTTTATCGAAGGACTTCTAGTATAGATGGCTTTACTGCCCCAGGCCCTGAACCCAGGCTAAATTGTTTGAATGGTCTCCACTTGTCTAGGCTCTGGAAGATGGGAGGGGCCACTTCCTTACCAAAGCGGCTCAGCTAATTATATGCTAAGGGCACGTCCACATGGCAGAATAATGCCCTTTATGGGCATGATTTTTAAAACGTATTTAAAAAAAGAAGTATTTCTTCACACAACAGTCAGTCAATATGTCGCGCTCCTTGCCAGAGGATTTTGTGAGGGCCAAGACTATAACAGAGTTCAAAAAAGAACTAGGGAAGTTCATGGAGGATAGCTCCATCAATGACTATTAGCCAGGATAGCAGGGATTGCTGTTTGCCAGAAGCTGGGAATGGGCGACAGGATAGATCATTTGATGACGACCTGTTCTGTTTATTCCCTCTGAAGCACCTGGCATTGGCCACTGTCAAAAGAGGACGCTGGGCTAGATGGACCATGGGTCTGACCAAGTATGGCCATTCTTATGTGTTGCACATTAATTGAGCCATTTAGACATTGCTGGTGCACATTAGAGATTCCTCAGTGCACTTTTGTGTAGTACAAAGTGCACCAATTAATGTACAACATTGCACTTGAGAAATCACCCCCTCAAGAGTATAGGCAAGCCCTAAGTATCAGGCTGCTGTAGGTCCTGCACTTTTCCAGAGGCAACTTTCAGGTGTGCCAGAGACCGGACAGTAGATGTTGCTTCAGTGGATGCACATATGTTCACCCTCACCCTCTACTGGCCCAGAGCACTGTTAGAATGTTCTTTTATACAAGAACAGCCCAATGGAAGCAATGCCACCTTCTCTCTCTCGATAAGCAAAGAAGGTGGTCTCATTTTAGGGTTTCGCTGTTACCTTCGGAAAGAGCCAAGAAACTTAACCTTCACGGTTGCACCACCCTACCGTTTAGTAATGTGGTGTAAATATAGGAGCAAGTCTTCCTTAGATGGTTGTTTTTTCTAAAAACGTACAGAAGCCCTCATTTAATGTTTGTATGTACTCAACTTAGTCAAGTGCACAACTACAGAAGATGCCTCTAGTTTTCATTCACAGAATGAAGATGTAATGAGAGCCTTCTGCATCCAGTTTGCAGATTAGTCCCTGGATATTCCAAGTGAGTTTGTATAATAATCTAGGAATTTTATAAGGTCAGAATAAGTTTGCCAAAGAGAAAGCATTTTTAAGACTAGATTTCTTGTCTGACGAGGCAATGCTAGCCCTTCACAACCATATAAAGAAGGCCGGCAGAGTTTACTAGAAAAGCATGCAGAAAAGTTGATATTCTGGACAGTGACTTGCTGAAGTTATTTATAGCAAGCAAGACAAAGGGAGGCTTTAGACATAAGATTTAGTCTACCTAAATACAGATATTTCCAGGTAAAAACCAAACACTTTACAAATGTTACTGAATTGTCAACGTTATTTCCATAGTCTAAAATGTTTTCATCTAAATCACAAGTTAAGTGGCTTGTCTAGATATCCCAGAGGATGTGGAAATCCTGACTCCCAGTCCTGGTCTTCAACCATGAGATACTTTGTAGCAATATTTTAGACCAACACCCCTAGCTTACATTATAATGCAATAAAAGCCACGGTATTAGCTGCAAGCTTCCATTACAATGGGTTTTAAATTTGTTAGGTAAAAGGGGGATAAAGATAAGTGTCCACCTCAAATGGCACACTCCAAACATGACAGCCAGGGCCTCATGGTACATCTTCCATTCTTGAATCAAAGGAAGGCAGCTTTGGGTAACATGCAGTAAAAATCTGAGTTTACCAAATAGCTCCCTGCTATACAAGAGGTTTTATAGAAGAACATATGCGGTGGGGGGCAGAGCCTCTCTTTTTAGTTAGTTCCTTTCAAAGGCCCATGGCAACTCATCCACGTTGATCTCTGCCATTTTCACCCACTGGGGATTTTTACCAGCTTTCTTCAAGTTTATGGGAGGGTGTGGCCACATTGCTTGTGGAATGAGGTAAGAAGTAGTTTGGATTTATGACACTAGACAGTTTACAGTGGCACAGCTGCACCACTGCTGCTGGGAGACAGCTCTCCCATCAGTTTAACTCCAACCCCTGTGAGCAGCAACAGCTGTTGGTGGGAGATGCATTCCTACTGACACAGCACTGGCCACATCAGCATTTATGCCAGCATAGCTTACATACTCAGGAGAGGAGATTTATTCACCCTCCTGAGCGACACAAGCTGTAATGTAGACATAAGCAAGTAGTGTATACCAAACCTAAGCCTACCTACTTCGAACTGTCACTCAGGTGAGACAAATCAATACCCCGAGCAACAGTTATGCCAACCTTAAATCCCCATGTAGACAGTGCTCTATCTAAGGGGCTGGAGTAGGCACATCCATTTAATGTTACATCAGAAGCTTCAGTTTTACCTTCTTGGTGTGCACTGGCTTATTTTCCCTTCACGCCCTGTATGCGTTGAAGTTTAATTCTCCAACTTTTTTTTGCCACCATGTGTTCAGAACTTAGCCTAGTAGTTGAGAGCCTAGTGTAAATGCAATAAAGTTAAGACTGTATACTGAAAGCCATCCATCCATTAAGAAAGGCAATATTTTGTCTTATGTGAAAAACAAAGGCTAGAATCACTTGTATTTAACTGTTGACCATGCCCTTTCATGCACCTACAGTAACTAAAAAATAAGGAAGGTCAAACTCCTGAGATCCCAAGAACTCCTGACAGTCAAACTAGACTAACCTGAAACTAAACTGGATCACAAGGCTTCATTTTTGAAATTAAGTTTTACTACAGCAAGCTTCCAGATTTAGGTATTAGGGTCAACCCTCAAAGATTTCTTAGGAGGAAAAGCATTAGGCAGGCAGCTAGTGAAGTTTACAGAGCAGAACGGTCACATGCTTTAAGATCATTGGCCCACAACAGTCTGGTTTCATCATCTGCTCCTTAAGTGTACAAAAGCACCAGTACATGAAGATCAAATACAATGAACAACTTTCATAACGAGTTCTAAATGCATATGTAGTAGCTATGTGTATTAATCTAGAGATATATAAATAAAACTTGAACTGCAACTGAAGCTAGTGCATTACCAATGCTGTAATTCATAGCAGTTACTGCAGAGCATCAGTACTTCTAGACACTTAGCACTAAACTTAAATTAATGGGAAGATAAGTTGGGTGAACTCAAAGCAGAGCAGAGGTTTCTGGCAGTTTAAACATGTAAAAAAGTAAGTCCTTTCAGTCATAATGCAAGAGACATCCCCATAAACAGTAGTTAAATGCAGAGCTGTTGAATGCAACAGGACAGCAGAACAGGAACAAGCACGCCATTAATAAGCCACCCCACAAGTCTTATTTAAATTAGACTTGTTTTTCATTATATGGAGGTGAGCTCAGTCAAGGTCAAAGTGATCCTTGGAGCACCAATGCAGCATAGACGACTTCAAAAGTGGAGTTAGAGATTAGAGCAGTGGACTCAAAGGAATCAACGCTCAGGGTAACAATGAAGAAAGCTCAACCTCGGCATAAAAACATAAATTAGGGTTTCTTACACTCCACAGTGAAGTGGACATTGCTCAGCACTGCACTTCAATTCTTAGGTCTGCCTCTAAGTGAGGAGTACAGAGCACACGGTAGGTGACATCTGCATGTCTGGCATGGAAAGGAAGGCATTTCTCAGATCTAGTGCCAGAAGGGCAGCACCACACTGATCTGCTCCTGGTCAGGCTACAGTGGGCTTTTGAGTCCATGCTCCATGTAAGTGTATGTTAAGACAATGAGTGGGAGGGGGAAAAATAACGGACGGGAAAACAGACTTAAACGCAAGGGCTGGAAGCAGCATGGACAAGGAGCCGCCATTATAGAACAGCTAGGTATGGCCGCTTGACTCAATGCATTTGGACAACCCGACATCAGGATGGAGTGAGGAAGCAGGAAATGGGATATATGCTACTTTTACCTCCTTGGAAAGTTTTTCCCTTTAGACTATGTAATTCTACCCCTTAAAGCCAAGGCATTACTCACAGCGTGCTGCATGCGGACAGCTTCAAGAGGGTAGTCTCCTTTGGCAGTCTCCCCAGACAGCATGATGCAGTCTGCTCCATCCAAGACGGCATTAGCTACATCACTGCCCTCAGCGCGGGTTGGGCGAGGTTTCTTAATCATGCTCTCCAACATCTGAAAAAGAAGCAGCCAGGCTGAGCAAATTAATACCCACTATAGAGAAGATCAACTGATGCTCTAGTATCCCAATTTAAGTACTGGAATGCATTTTACACTGGAGGGTAGAGTACAAAGTTAAATATCAGCAAGTGTATGTCATGCATGGAAACAGCTGACTACACACTGAAGTATGAATACTGAGATGCCATACTCCATGACAGTACTCTCTAGAACAAAGCATTACAACAGATTTCACCAAGGATCCTGCTATTACTACATGAGAAATCTCCAAATTAACTGATGCTACAACTTGCATTTACTTAGAACAGCTGCATTCAACTCTCAGTTGATCAGCTGCAAGGCAAGAGCCACATATATGGACATGAGGTTCAGGTTCATGTGTCATCCAAAACCAGGCACATTAGAGAAATGAATACACCAATAGCCAACTAATGCATACTGCTCTGGCTTATTGCTATTACAGTGTGGCTCATTAGTTGCACACCTCCCTTTAACGAAGTGAGACTGTTCAGGTCAATATGACCTCTTCCCTTTACGCAAATCATTTAGTAAAGTAGTTGAAAGGTTATAAACACCTTCTCTATTTTGAATTGGTTAGTTTAAACCTCTAAGGTTTGCTGACTACTCAGACAGTTCTCCCCTCCCAAAAAAGCTTAGCTGCCCTCTCAGCAGTTTATTTTGACTCTTTATGAAGAGAGACAAATGAAATAGAATTAAGACACCAGTTTAGGGAAAAAAGTTGAAGATGAAGTGCCCACAAACTGCAGCCAAAATAGCATCTTCATGCTTTGCCAGCGAGGCTGCAGGTATTCTCCCTCAGCCCCTCATTTCTTCTGCACCGTTTTTTCCCATTCTTCAGTCCCCCTTTTGCCTTGGGCATTCCCCTAGTCCTTCCCCACTCACTGCTCCACTCAACTTAAAACCCAGGGACTTTTCCAGTGATGAGGTCTCAACTGGACAGTGCCAGGAGTCAGTAGGCACTGTTATTAACACCAAGAGGCTCAAGTGGTGAGAGTGTCCAGGGCCATTTGGTCCTTTAAGTATCCTGCTAATGGAGACCAGGCTATTCGTGAAGCACCAGCTGTAAAGACATTAGGAAGATGATCTTTCCAGTATCAGAGGGTAGCCTATAGAACTCAAGAGCAGCCAGACCTACATAAAGGAAACAGCCTCCCTACGCATTAATTCATTAGCTCTCATCCTCCAAAGTGTAAGCACAAAGGAGAGGTGCTGGAAGAGGGAAAGCATCTCAGTTGCCATTAGGTGACAGCTTAGAAGTTTTATCTGGGGATCTCCTCTATTCCCATCTGAAGCTGTATTGCCCACAAGACACTGCTCCATTCTCCAGGCTTTGAGTTTCTTGCTAAAACTCAATCTGAGCATACTCTGTCGAGAAGCCTTTCTGCAGAATAGAAGACAATCCTGCACAACTCTGATTACTTTCAAAGTCGTAACAGAATGAAAATGAAAGATGGACTCCTTTTCTCAGAGGAAGTTAATCCACTACTAATCACTAATACCAGATACCCTTCTAAAATGCAAATTAGCTTCTGTATCAGAAGCTGAATCTGCTGCCTTTGTTAAATGCAGAGATGGGTCAGTGAATGAGAGGAAAGGAAAGTGAGGGGAGATTTATGGGTTGGCCAAAGATTCCTTCACTTGCATGTAGTGTTTCTAGGCCTCACAATTTAGGGCTTACTTTTTATATATTCCAACCCATGCAAGAAGTCCAGTCACAAGGGTGCTTGGAAGGCATCTCTTCCCACCCCCAAATTACTCTATTTGGTTGAACAGAGGTACATACAAGAGATGTTCACTGACTAGCTTGGGATAAGCACATATAGCAATCTCAGTTTGCTTATGTCTTACTCACGTGAAGACAGAAAAGCTGCTGGGCCACTGTACTTTGCAATCCCTGCTCTAAATTTTAGCATTGTGCTCTGAAAGGGATATCTTGGAACAATGTTTAAGTGTGTATCAGGCATAGTGAAACTCAAGTACTACCAGAGAAGTTACATGATAAAGAAGACTGCTATGATTAAAAAAGCTAATGCGATTTGACATACCTGAGTAGCACAGATAATGGGCTTGCCAGCTCTGTTGCAACGTCCAATCATCATCTTCTGGGCTAGGAAGACTTTTTCAGCAGGGATCTCAATACCCAAATCACCACGGGCCACCATGATGCCATCACTGGCTTCCAAAATTTCATCAAACCTCATGGCCAAAAAACAAATTTGTTTTACTTTCCTTTGTCTGCTAGACACATTTCAGTTTTAGGAATTATGGGGGGTGAGAAGTGGAAGTCACTCTCTCCATCACATACTTTTCAATTAATACAAGTTTATACACAATAAGCAATAGTTACAAATACAGTGCTCCCATAAGCTCTTTCACTTATTTTTAATATACAATTTAATGCTTAATGTTATTTTATGCTTAAAAATAACCTTTAGATCAATTTAAATGTTCAGTTGTGTGAAGTTATTGGGGGGGGGGGAGAAAGGGTGTCAGTGACAGAAAATGGATTAAAAAGCTTTAAGGCGTTAAAACAAGTGGTCAAAAACTATTCCAAGTAACTATCCTTACTCTTTACCCATTTGTATGTTTGAGTATGTTGACAGATATACTAACTGATAACCTGTTTTGTAATGAAGGCAGTAAAACAGGAGTGACTCATTTCTGCAGAGAAGGGGGCTAAGAACCAACAGACAAGCTGCAGTTCCACAAAATGAAATTTGCGCTCCAGTGGATGTCTCTTCCCCCTCCTCACACCTGCGTGGATCTTTGTTGTCACTTGTACAAGCCATGCGTGGGAAAACTCACCTGCGCACACCCTCATGGTTCTCGATCTTACTGATGATCTTGATGTTCTTCCCCTTTTCCCCCAGGACTTTCCTGACAGCATGGACATCAGCTGCCTTGCGGATGAAGGAAGCAAACACCATGTCCACATCCTGGGCCACACCAAATTGCAGATCCTGGATGTCCTTCTCAGAGACTGCAGGGAGGTCAACTGCAGCACCAGGAAGATTTACACCCTTCTTGCTACCAAGCATACCACCATTCTCAATTTCAGTGAGAACGTAGTCTGAACCTGAATTGAATTGGATAAGTTTAAGTCAGCATCTTATTTCCATAGTCTGTTGCTTGCTCCCCCAACCACTGCACCATTACTCTGTACCACACACTTCCTACTATCTCCTTTTTCTACTGGAGGACAGCAAGTGAATGGGCACTTTCACAGCCAGCGTTGTTTTGCCCAACACAGTACAGTTAATCGTCTTGTGCCTTTGCAGCAGACACTCGTGTTATTTATCCCTTAGGCACAGGCTGGTAAGGAGCACCTGCACTGGTTTGCTAAATCCACCTGGGAATAAGTCTTGTCAGTCTAGATTCACCTCTACCCCAGACCTGAACAGGAAAAGATCCGCATCTAAAAATGATCAGGTGAGTATGATTCTGAACTATGGAAATGGAATTTGGTAGTTTCTAGACGGGTATTCACATGTTCCAGCACACTTACAAGTATAAGTGCCACTGGAAAAGGGACAGCCCTGGAGGACCCATCTCACCAGCCACAGGTCTGTGCATTCTGCCATGAAAGCAAATAGCTAAAAACTGAAACCAGGGGTACTTCACTTCATAGTAAGACTAGCTCAATATTAGCTTATTTCTACAATTCAAGCCTCTTTTACCAGTTTAGACTAACTATGCATCTAGCCAGAAAATGCAAAGGGTCGAAGTAGGATCACATATGATCTAATTTTACAGACAGGAATTGACACGGTGCAGCAGGATGGGCAGATGGATTATGAATATATATAAAATCTCCCTACCCCAACCCATATTACTCCCCTTTCAGAAGGGAAAAAGCAACTAATTTTTCTGGTCTAGGGTGCTTTTATACAAAAATCAGCAACTTTGTCCACTGATGCAGATATACTGCACTGCCACTATCTGAGGATTGCAGAGAAGCTATTTGGAGAGCAGACAAGAGCTTGCCACAAGGTATAGTTCTCACTATTTGCCAGAGCAGTTTATCTACAGTAACAGCACTGATCAGTGTAAAACTGAAGTTGGTATTCTACAAATTTCAAAGCCTCCCTACATCAATGTCAGTGTTATATAATAAAGATTTATAGCTCAATGTATAGCATATTCTCAGATTTGGTGGCAGATATTTTAAATTGCTTGATTTTTCACTCACTTAGAAAGTTCCCTACCCATTGGTTTCTGCATTACTGAGGAAAAAATGGTTACTATTCTTTTGTGACTGTTCTTTGATATGTGATGCTCATGCCTGTTTCGTGTCGGTGTGCACATGTCCTTGTGCCTTGGCTGTCAGATTTTTTTGCTTTAGTGGTATCTGTAGAACCAGCTCTGGCGCCCCATGCTCATGCAGTGGTATGAGGCACCGTCAGCCCTACGCCCCTTCAGTTCCTTCTTGCTGTTAACTCCAATGGCAGGGATGGAGGGTGGGTCATGGAATGGGCATGAACACATCTTGAACCACCATTAGGAAAGGTTAGTAATTTTTCTTCTTTCAAGTGCTCGCCCATATTTATTCCAAGTGACTTGCCTAACAAGCAGTATCCCTGGAAGGGAGTTTGGAGTTTACAGATGTGCTGCTTGCAATATTGCTCTACCAAAGCTGGCATCATCCCAACCCTGCTGGGTGATAGTGTAATGGAACATGAAAGCATGAACTGAAGATCAGGTAGTAGCTCTGCAAATGTCTTGGATCAGCACTTGCACCAGGAAGGCAGAGTTGATTTTTGCTCGTTCATGAGCAGGTCCAATTCTTGACAGGTGCATCTCATGAGCCTCAGACTGTGCTAGGTGTGAGACTGCAAATTGCTCTTGATGAGCCAGTCATTGAGATATGGGTAATTGGCATCCCTTGATGCCTCACTTACGGCAGTGGTGGCTGCTTACATTTTGCGAAAACCCTTGAGGGTAGAAGAGAGGGCGAAGGACAATACCGTGAATTGTTAGTGATGTTGGCCCTCTGCAAACTAGAGAGCCTCCTGTCACCTTGGAAAATGGAAATGTGGATGATGGAGGCTAGGAAGACCATGTGGAACTGCAACTTTGAGGTATTTGTTGAGGCGACAGGTTCAAGATGAGTCTGAAGCCTTCAGTATAAGGACTTGTCTACACAACTGCTCTTAACAGCTGTGCCGCTTTAAGGTTTAAATGTAATGTCAACAGGAGACAGTTCTCCCGCTGACATACTTCTGTTCACCACAAGCACTTATGCTGGCAAGACTGTTGCTCTGGGAGGTGTTTTTTCCCCCCCTCACACTTGAGTGACAAAAGTTTTGCCAGCATAATTGAAGACAAGGCCTAAGGAAGTATTGGGAATAAAACCCTTTCCCTCATGTCTTGAGGAACTTCCTCCACAATCCCTACCCTTAGGAGGGTTTCCACCTCCTGAACAAGAAGCTGCTCGTCAGAAGGATCCCTGAAGAGGCACTGGGAAGGGGGGAGTGCATAAAACTGTAGGGTGTAACCATCCAATAGTGTTGAGGACTCAACTGTCTGATGTAATCCAGGTCCACGCAGAAAGTAAGGGGAACAGATGGTTCAAAATAAATTGAGGGGCAGGGGGAGGGGCATGAAGGATGGACCCTGAGGTCAGACGAATGCCATTCTTGGGCACACCCTCAAAATGCCTGCTGCAGACCACCCTGATGGTGCGGGGGACCCAACTGGGCAGCAGCAGCGGAGGAGGAAGTGGGACAGTGGAACTTAAACCCTTTACCACTGCCCCTTCCCTTATAAGTTCCTTGCCATGGCTAACCCGAATACCTAGGCAGTGCCTGAGGTGACTGGAATTGTCTCCTTGATGTCTGCAGCATACACAGGCCAAAGGATCGTAAAGTGGCCCTGGAGTCTTTTAGTCCATGAAGACTAGACTCAGTCTGCTCCAAAAATAGTGCGTTCCCCAGAATCAGCAGCATCCAGTGCTATCTGGAGCAAGGCTCTAGCCACTACCTTACCCTCCTCCAAGGTAAATACAAACAACTCCTGCCTGGTGCCATGTGGGCAAGAGCCCTTCAATTTAGCTACAGAGTTCCAAATTTTATTATTGGATCTCCCCAGCAACACCTGCTGGTTGGTGAGTGAATTGAAGGCTGGCTGTGAAATTAACCTTTCTGCCAAATAAGTCCAGCTTCTTAGCATCCTTGTTTTTAGACATCCAACTTGCCTGGCTCTTCCTGTCCCACACATTTGTTGCAGCCACCACCAGGAATCCAGGGGCGTCAGTGGCAGAACAGGTATTCATATCCCTTGGCTGGAACATAATATTTCTTCTTGGCCCTTGCAATTTTAGCCATTGTGGCAGCTGCTAGGATGTAGGCTCTGTGAGCTCCTGTCTCCAAGCCCAGGGTGGATTTGATCCTTTTAAGGAGTTCCTGGTGGGCCCAAAAATCATCTGGTGGTATTGGGGAAGCCACTGCCTCATCTGGGGATGAGGATGACAATGGTAATGCCAGGAGAGGAAGTGGTGCCTCCTCCTCTTCAAGGACAGCTGTCCCTACCTCTGGGTCCCACACTAGGCAAGTCAGTGCTGTAGATAGTTTTCCAGATGTGGATTCAGAAGACTGGCGCAAGCAAGGACTGGCACAAGCAAGGACCGGGATCGCCATGGGTTCCAGTATTGCCATTGGACAGGCCATTGTCCTTGTAGGCCAGGCACCCATTGCTGGGCTGGCACTGAACAGTGGCACATCTACCAACCTGCATTTCTGAGGCTGGTGACTGGGCTCTTCCTGTGACTGAGGACATGGTGGAGCTGAGGGTGGAATCGGGGAGCAGTGCCAGGGAGATGGTGACCAGCAACAGGATTCCTGAGCAATGCAATGTTGAAGGGGAGTGGTGCCAAGATTGTGGCGGTGCAATGGGGTGCCAGGCCACGTGGTGTCAAAGATTGGTGCTGGATGAGGGCAATGACTGGTACCAAGAGACGGAGATCAGCAATATGCAGCTGGTGAGTCTTTCCTCTGGGTTCGAGACTGGTAATATACAGTGCTGCAGACCGGGGTCAAGAGACCTTCATTGTGGTGCTGGAGATCTTGGCTAAGGTGTTGTGGACCGATGCTGAGATTTTGGTTGGGGGCAGGGGGGAGTGGGCAGGAGATGATCACTGTGGCAGTCCCATGATGGGTTTTTCTATGGAGACAGGTGCTTTTACCAGCCTTGAACAGCCACCAGCACTGAGGGCTATTAGGTAGAGGGGTCTCCTGCTCCCAGGAATCAGGGATGGCTCCCTCTAAGGGCTTGCAGCTCTGGGAGGAGAGGCTGGCTCTAGCCACGCCAAAGCAGACAATTGGCCCAACATGGGTCCTTTGCCTGACCCCGCCTCCCTATTCCTCTTTGGTGCTAGGGAACAGCCTCATTTGGCATGCTGTTTCTCCAGCACTGGTGAAGGGGAATGGTAGCAAGAGGGGCTCAGTGCCAGCAGGATGCTCTTCATGGATGCTGAAGTACTCTGTGCTGAATTTGAGCAGGAAGGTTTGAGGCCATTCTGAGTGTTGCCTCCATTAACAGGGCTTTCAGGCAAATGTCCCAGTCTTAGTCCAGGGCCTGAAGCCCTTGCAAATCATGCACTCGTCCCTCATTTGTGTTTCCATGAGGGTCATTAAGTGGCATGGGGTTATGGGAAAGTGAACACTTTTGAAGCCAGGAAACTGAGCACGTCTCCTCCCTGGGCAAGCATCTCTGATGGGACCATGCTCTCTAACTTACTAAATAACTATTTACAAGAACTACTGACAACTCTGAGAGTGCCATTCGGCACTTGCAAACACAAGAGAGAAAGTCAGTTCAAAAACGGTCACATGTGGAAAGGAGGAACTGAAGGCGCAGGATCTGTGACACCTCACATACCACTGCATGAGCACAGGGCTGCAGAGGGCACTAGAGCTGACTAAACAGGTAACAGACGGAAAAAATCAGCTGTGCACGAGGGTGCACACACCTAACATGGAATCGACGTGAGCAAGCACTCGAAGAACTCAGTTAACATGCCTTGGTCCCTGCACTAGCATCCAAGGCATGCTAATACTCAAGTCACTGTTCATGGGATACTCAAACAGTTAGAGGTAGGCAGCTTTCCCCATGAGAAGTGACAAATTGTCAAGTAGTTCATGACCAAAATTTGACGTGTGCTTTATCAGAGTAGCTAGCAATGAAGGGCTTAGGATAAACACATACAGCCTAGTGAAGCCTGGCTTAAGTCACCACTCAAAACCATGATTCCAGTAACTAAGGGGAAGGAAGTGGAAGTTCATGGTATTGGAATCCCTTGATCATTACATACCTTTCTCCTTAACCTGCAGGGAAATGAGGCCATCATCTATATAGATTTTGCTGCCCACATCTACAACCTTGATGAGGTTCTTGTAATCCAGCCACAGTACGTTTTCATCGCACTGCTCCATGAAGGCATTGTCCAAGGTCACTTTGAGAGCTGCTCCCTTCTTAAGTTCCACCTCTGCTGTGCCACTCTGTATGCAACAAGAGAAACTTTAGTAACAGAATGGCATGTGGGTTGTTGGGATTAGTGTGTAAGTGTTGGTGGCCTGCAATAGATCAGACCAGATGACTTTTGGTGGTCCCTTCTGGTTTTAAAAAGTCTGACTAATACCCACTTCTCCCAAGACAGCAGTTGTGACTTCCAGCCTTATGGGGGCAGCCTCTGCTGTCAGTACATCTCACATCTACAGCATATTCTACACTCACACCAAGAGGCATCCTGGGCAGCCAACAATGGAAAAGAATAGTCAGTGGCAGGCAAGGTGTCTTTCCTGCACATGATGTGTTCCACTGATTACAGCAAGGAGATTCTTTATGGTTTCACTCCAGTTTTGTACAACGAACATTCAGTTCATCCATGCTGTTTAACACTCAGTTCCCTGAACATGAAGTAGCTGAAAATTGTTCAGCTTTGTTCTTTCAGAGGTTTAACACTAACCCTTGGTCCAGAAGCAGAGCTAGCATTATAGCCACAAGACTATCTAGCTCCTTAGAGGCTTTTTTAAATAGAATGAAGGCTTGTATAATCATAGTTAGCATAGAACAAACTTACTCCCTTGATAAGTCCAGTTCGGATTTCAGGTCCCTTGGTATCCAGTGCAACAGCCACAGGTCTGTAGGTGATGGGATCAGATGCAAAGCTCTCTGTTGCTTCTCGTACATTCCTGATTGTTCCTTCATGGTACTAAGGGGGGAGGGAGGCAAAAAAGTTCTCAGCCCACTTCTCTTCATTTGCTGTTCTGGACACTACAAGCCTAAAATCAAAGGCTGCTGTCCCTTTTCCCCATGCTCTGCTATTCCATCAGTGCAGATTCTAAAAACTTTCAGTTAATTAAGATTACTCATTGTTATGAAGGCCATGTGCATGACCAAAGTCTTACAAGAATTAACCATCAGTATAGTTGAAGTACAATTCCTTTAGAGTGGGTACAGTTACGTTGTATACCAGCATTCCCCTTTCAATCAGGAATAAGCAATATAAGAAGAACACTGCTGATTTTTTGGGTGTGGGTTTGTAAGTATATATAAACAGGCCCTACAGCTAGTATAAACATATTGGTAAAAAGTCACCGCCCTAAACACAGCTGTATTGGTACAAAAAAAAAAAACTCTTTAGACCAGCTTAAGTAGATTGAGTTCTGTCCCACATATTTGAAGACAGCCAAAACCAAGGGCAGGCAAGTGCAGGTAGTTCACTTTCCTCACAATGGGGCACTAACATGGAAGCCCATTGATGGTTTAAAGCTTCAACATGATTTTACAGTTAATCATTTTTAAAAGTTTTTAGCCAGTGGGCTTTACCTTTGGATGCAGTGGAGTGCTCGGCCCCCATGAATTGCCAAGGTGAAGAACTAGCACTTCCCTCCTCCCAGCAGTGGGAGAGAAACTCTCTCCAGTACCAAAAGCCCAGATTGCCTTCCACATCAGCCACAGGCAAAAGATCTGGCTGCTCCCTGCCCACATGCCAGAACCTCCAGCTTTCACCTGATAATTTCAATAGTGCTCCAGAACACTGTTCTGAAGACAGTTTAGAATAGCATGAAATTGGATACACCACCTTGTATTTATTGAATCAAAACTTCAGATTGAGTTTGAATTCAGGTCCAGCTTGGCAAAGTACACTGCTGGCCCTGCCAAGAGTATTTATTTTGAGGAGGATGTGGGAAGTTTCTGTAAAACTCCATTTACCCCATTCACTGTTGCCTTACTTGGTCTGAAGGAATTAACTTGTTTCCAGACAGTTGAAATGGTCAGGAATAACTAAACAAGTACACCATCTCAGGAACTGACAAACTAGGAGTCCCATGAGGTTCAAGTGTCCAATACAAGATGCTACAGATACAGGATTTCTTGCATCTTCAATAGAAAATTGGCCTATGGCAAAGTTTGTTCCATAAGCCTCAGGCTTATACCCCTAAGAAAAATGTATCCTCTATTTAACTGAGTGCTCTCCTCCACATAAATATCTATTTTTCATATCCTACTAAGCTCTGGGCCTCAGTTATATTGTAGAAATGCAATCCATTAATTATCCATGTGTACACTTCACACAAGAAGAAACTTCATTAACGTGACCTTCACCATCAGTCCAGGGTTCAGAGAGAGATCGTCACTATCTCAAGTGACATTCACTTCACAGATGATCATTATAAAGAATTGTTTGCTCAGCCTGGTCAAACAGCAACACTGGAAAGCTTTTCATGATCAATGTTATGTAAACCCTGACGGACAGCTGTTCAAGATGATTACAGCTGGAGGAGTGAGGGTGCTCAGACAGACTATGCTTGGACTAGAAAAAATTGATACATGTAACTAGGAGTCTAGTGTCTCCTTTCCACATAAAGGAGGAATCTTCATTAGGCAGCAAGGGCCAGGTTAAATTCATTTGCTCATTAGTTCTAGTTTGTAGCAAGTTGATGTACAGACTTGATATAACACCTCGGGATCTTATAAGCCTCATGAGAATTCAAATATCTACAAGTTATGGAATCACTGATCTGCAGGCAGGTGGCATTTTATATGACACTACAATGCCCTTAAACAGAGAACTGAAAATCCCATTATGGACAGGAACAGAAGTAGTAGACATGGGAGGGAATTATTGCTCACACTAGCTATGCACTGTGGTGCCCCATGCCATTCATATACACATCAAAATAACTGGTTCCATGGGTAGAAGATTGATTTAGTTTCATAATCAAGTCATGACTGGCATAGCTCATGCCTCATCTTGGTGTTGTATCCAAGATGTGTTTTACAGTAATTTAGTTCCCAAACACATAGGTTGTGTCTGCCTCATCCCACTTTGACTATTGGGACAATTTGGAATTTTTACAATCTTAAAACATTCACCCTTCCCCAGGGAGACCCTATATTGCTTTATTTTAGTTTGACTTTAACTTTAAGAATTAGAAGGAAAGGAGTTTGATTAAAAGTGGTGAACAACCTGAGTTGGCAAAAGTCAACTCATCTGATCATTGTTCCAAGAGATGTTTCTATCAAGTTCCACACTCCACCAGTGGCTTTTATTGGAAGTTGCTGGAAGAAGTCTATTCAACATCCAGTTAAGTTTTAGACTTTTTACCCATCATGCTTTTGCAGCTTGTGGTTTAGTAAAATTGGGATCTGATTTTTGGTCTATTCATTTTTGTTACAGCCACTAGTATGGTTAGTTTCTTGCACTTTGTGACAGCTTCTGTTCCTCTTGGAGAAACAAGCAGATAAGAAAAGTGATGTAAGTTGGGAGGGGTGTGACATTTCATCCTGAAATAGATATGGAAGACAAGCATGGAGAAAGCAAAAGCTTATTAAGTATTCATGCAAAGGTCAATGGCTTCCATTTGAAATAAGAACTAAAATAGAAACATATGCCTTGAAGCAAGTTTGAAGAAGATGCAGTGAAAAAGTACCAGGAAAGTAGCCTCAGTTTTTAGACTAGATGTAGGAATGTAAGTAAATTTGGAAAGTAGTATTCTCGTTAGAGAAAGTTTAAAACCAAGCTTTCAGAAGTATATAAATCTTCTGAACCTCAGTTTTTGGGAGGAACTCAGATCGCACATAAGGTGTCAAGTTGGCACAGGACTAGAGGTATACAAAACCAGTGAATATTCCTGACAATTTTGGCACCATTAAGTGGAGGAGTCCCTGACACAGCTGAAGGATTGATGTGGGAAGGAGTTAAAGTTGAAGAACAACCTATTTGCTATATGCAAGAGTGCAATCTCTGCATTATCCTATACACCCAAGTTAGGACCACAGCATTCCCAAGGAAAGTGCTGAGATTATGAAAGGAGAAAAAGTGAAGGGACACTGCACTTGCACACATGAGCAGCTTTTGAGGAGCTGTAGTCCAGCCACTGACTACTCTAATGCTTAGATTTTTCAGTTTTCTTAGGTTTACCTTGTAATCCATATAATTAAAGGTCAGCATATTTGGGGTTTCTGCAGTGTTCACGTTCATTTTACTGCCCTTTCAACGTTAGGGGTGGGTGAGAAGCCAAGTTGTTACACAGTCTGAGGTGCTTACTGTCTCTCCTACTGAAACGACCTATAGTTGCCATGCAAACTACAGCCCCTGACATTTTGAAGGCTAAAGGACAGCCAATACAGAGGCCCTGGACAGCACGGCAGGGAAGCCATATTTGGGAAGGATCACTTCCACATCTCAGATCACATTGAGGAATCTAGTCTATTTATATAAACTGAGGGGGCTCACCTGCCACAACAAATGGTTTGCATTTATTATGACCTTGTTCCTTGCATAAATCTAACAGTGCTTTCAAATGCCAGGGCACTATCTCCAGAACAGTCAGGGAACATAACTCTACAAACCAGTGAGCCAAACAGAGACCCAGGACTTATTTGAAGTAGCTAAGAGTTTGCTTTTGAAGCAGGAAATTGCATTAGTCCGCCACCTGCACAGCGCAAGACAAAAAGCACAAGTTGAATAGAACTCTTATTTCTGTAGTAGTAAATCAGTGTTAGCTAAATACAATTCACATGTTAACTGCAAACCAATGGCTGAGACAAAATGGAACTTCATTCCACTCCAGCAGTCCCATATGCTGACTCAGAAGTAGTCAAGTTACCAGAACTCCGCAATCAAAAAACCAAGAGAATGTTAGGAACCACTAGGAAAGGGCTAAATAAGACGGCCAGCAACAGGATAATGCCACTATATAAATTCATGGCATGCCCACACCTTGAATTCCGCATGCAGTTCTGGTCACCTCCATCTCAAAAAAAATTAGAATTGAAAAAGGGCAAAAAAATGATTAGGGGCATGGACAGCTTCCACATGAGGAGAGAGTTAAAAGACGGGGAATTTTCATCTTGGAAAAGAGATGACTAAGGGGATATGATAGAGGTCTGTAAAAATCATGAATGGTGGGGAGAAAGTCAATAAAGGAAGTGTTTACTCCTTCACGCAACAGAAGAACCAGGGCTCACCTAATGAAATTAACAGGAAGCAGATTTATAAACAGGTAAGAGGAAGTATTTCACACCAGGCAGTCAACCTGTGGAACCCTTTGCTGGGGATGTTGTAAAGGCCAAAACTATAACTGGGTTAAAAAAAGAACTCGGTAAATTCATGGACAATAGGTGCATCAATGGCTACTAACCACAATGGTCAAGGATGCCACCCCATGCTCTCATGTCCAAGCCTTCTGACTGCCAGAAGCTGGGAGTGGACAAAGGATGACTCAATGGTTACTTGCTCTGTTCATTCCCTCTGAAGCATCTGGCTACTGTCAGAAGGCAGGATACTGGGCCAGATGGACTATTGTTTTGACACAAGACATACTGGGGGTTTTTTGGAATAAGAATAAACCCCTCAATACACTGCTGCTGTATAACAGAAGCTGGGGAAGACTCAAAGATTTAGTGGTTATGTTTAACTGGAAATGTATGTTCATGTGTAGTGAAGATTAGGGTAATCTTTCCCTAATTTTGTTCTTTTGCTTAGCAAGGCCTATTTTGACTCTAAAATTACTGATGGCAAGACACCTTACCAAATGTCAAAGGATTGTGCACACACTTGGATACAGATGTTCGTTTGTCTTTTTGAAGAAAGCATTGTTTGTGATTAAGTATCTTCCCACAGCCCAAGGCTGGAAGCGTGAATCAGCACACTCACTTTGGTCCACACATACCTTGCCCTATGAAACCACTATTGCTGAGTCAGGCTAACCTTTATTCAGATACTCTCTGCCCTTACCTCATGAGTTCCATGAGAGAAGTTGAGACGGGCAACGTTCATTCCAGATTTAATCATTTCTCTCAGCATTTCCACTGAGCGGGAGGCTGGGCCTAGAAGGTTGACAGAAGGAACCACTGTTTTACTATCAATTGATTAAATTGTTAGACTTTTAAAGGCAAAGATACAAACCTAGAACCATTTCTGGTTTTGTTATTTCAAAAGTAGGAAGGGATGAACCACATATGTTCATAGACACTGAACTTGAATATTTATGAAGCAACGTCTCCCTTCTAGCTGGACTTCTGGAAACTGCACGCATGCCCTCAAAGTAGCTCCAACATACAAACTCTAGAGTAGTCTTTACAGATGTCTCCTCATCTGACTGCAACTAGGGCTCTTGTAACATACAAATGCAATTCCCAAGTATCAAAAGGATTCTTCAACCACGGGTGCATGTTACACCCACGTCTGCTGCATACAGCATTACACTAGAACTTAACTACTGCATTTTCAGTGTCAGTTTGGCTCTCATGAGGGGAAAGGGATAGTGATGCTGCAAAGAAAACCAGCTGCAATAGTTGGGAGAGCCTTAATTGGAAAGCATTTTACTTTGTAACAGATTCAGACTTAAGTCAATTCCCTAGCTGCACACTAGAGCTATGGCTAAACTAGAGAGCTTATAGCAGCACAGATGCACTGATGCAAGCTCTCTAGTGAAAAGAAGAAGCTCTCCCACAGATGTAGTGCTGTCGACACCAGCACTAGGTTAGATGCAATTTACATTGCTGGGGGGGGCCACCCCCCGTGGGGGGCTTGTTCACATCCCTGAGTGATGTAAGTTATACTGACGTATGCGGTAGTGAGATATAGCCTGAGACAGACAATTCTCTGCCATTAATAGAAGCTACTCCTATCCATCTCTTACTTTGGGCACAAGTTGTAATACAAGCTACTTTAACCATCATTGTGGATGGGGAAGATAGGGCCCAGAGCAAGAGTTTATTTTTGCTTCATTTCTCCAACATAGGAGGGGGTGTGGTTAGTGGCTAATCACAATTTTATGTTTCGTAGTAATGGATAGTCTCTCTTACTTCTGAAGCCAGGCATCAAAGACTTGAGAAAAGGATACGGTTGCAATAATCATGAATTTACCCTGCTCCCCATTTTAGAGAGACAGGGACGTTAAATATTTGCATTTTTGACATGATTCACTTTACAGATCTTAGAGAACTCTGAAGTCTTTGGGCTGTTCTTAATTTTATATTAGGAAATAGCTATAATTGCCCCACAACAACATGTTAAGAGCCACCTACCAATAGTGCAGATAATGCCGGTGTTTCGTGCTGTGATTGGCTCAGAATCAATATCCAGGCGGCACATGTGCTCCAGGAAAGTGTCTGCCATGGCAGCATGTAGCTGTTGGGTCTGGATGAAAGCATCGTGGTGCTTAGACATGATTGCTAGGATTCTTTACCTAGGAGAGAGGAAAGTTATTTTAGACTAGCACGTAAATCCAAATAACCCCGTAAGTCTGATACTAGTATACTGAAAATGGAGGTGGCTGAGATTTAAAAAAGATCTCAATAATTCTACGTGAGTATTTAGCTATTGGCCTATTGTATTTACATTAGATACCTTCCATTTTTACATCATTTCTTAGTTAATCTCATTATTAGATTGATTCCATAACTATCAGCACCAAAGTATTGGGGTGAAGTACTAATACTAGAGACAAAAAATTAGGAGACATGCCTGAAAAATTGCCAGGAGGTGGATACTATGAAGTTAAATACTAATGTCTTCTACAACTAGCTTGCAATGTCCCCCTGTAGTGATTTTAGAGGGTATTTTTAACTGACAAGTGTATGAATTCACAGACATTAATGTAACATCTTCAGGGGGGGAGAAGAGGAAAGAATTAAGATAGCAGTAACAAATTAGCATGCATATCTATAGTCATTTTAATGAGTTCAGAAACAGACTGGCAAGTTGTTCGCTACTGCCGAGGCAGCAACCATAAAAGCTGCTAGTGTCTCAACCATAAGTTCAGTGGATGACTTTCTACTGATAAGCCAAACGAAGCATTTTCTCCCCTTCTGATAGTTCTTTACCTATAGCCCTTTTATTAAAAAAAAAAAGTATCCTGCAGCAGATAACAGCCCATGTATGCTGAGTTGCAACATCACATCAAGATCCTCAGTTTTGGCCAGCTGCTGGCACCAGAGGAAGTGTGCTACCATGCAAGATCACAGCTGTTGTCACCCACAGCACAGAATTCTAAGTATGCTTACATTTGGGGGCTAAGTGTGGGAACATTTCCTGCAGTTGTGACCAGAGTTGAGGATTCAGGCAACAGCAAGACTGACCACTGCTGTAGTTTTCCTACACTTGGTCCAAAATACATCCATAATTTGTGCGGCTCCCTCATCCTTACCCCGCCCAACCTGTTTCCTCCCTCTGCCCTCAAGTAACAGACTGTGTTGTAGCTATACCATAGTGAACATTACTATTTTGCCAGAGTTTTGTTACAGTAAGTTATACATCAAGGTCTGAGTTAAAAGGTTTATTTTTGAGCTGAAGAAGGTCTCTTCTATACCCAAGTGCCTAATCAACATTATGGATTAATCCTGTGGAAGGTTAAAACCAACCCTTTAAGCCTGAACAGCTAAATAGGCTTATGTTTAATAAATACCACACCATGCAGAGAACCTATGCAAAATTCCACCCTCATATAAATGAAGGCTAGTGCCATAAAACACCTTCAAACTGAGTGTCTGAAGGAGATACTACCTGACCATTCAAATAGCACTGTGAAACTGACAGATTATGCTATGAAATCTGATGTTTCCCGATTTTCATCTATTGTTTGGGTCTAGAACAGTAAGTTACACCTGCCTCAATTTTGAGGGTGTGATATGAAAGGATTATATGTATCTAGTTGAATCGGCCTCTGCGTGGTGGGAGTCATATTTGTTTATGCCAGTGAATCTTTGTATCATAAATGTTACTATTGTATATGCTTGTTCACTCCAAATCTATCAATTTGTAATAAGGTTACTACGTTTAACACATGAAAGGAGCCTCTCCCTCTGCTGACAGAGTGAGAGTATTTTAACCTATAAGAGGGGTCTTTCCCCTTTGTTGTTAAAGTAAGAAGTTTCTGTTGATAAGGTGTTTTCTACCTTTGCTTTTGATAAGGAGTTTCTATCTTTTCCTTTGT